>JACYXH010000175.1:4860000-4920000 GCA_026745465.1 Lota lota | reverse complement strand
CTCACGCATAGACATTCACACACAATCATAAGTACACACACGCGTGTGCCCATATACCACCAGAAGCACAAGACACGAGCACACACACCACTCTCTCCTTTCAAATGCATGTATCTCCTTGGTTCTTCCACAGACCACACAAGCGTATACACACACCCACTCACATGCCCACTGACACAAGACATCTTGTTCGGATTTCTTGCCTGTGCTTTAGGCCTAATGTATGATGTGTATCTCACAGTAGGCTTGTGCTGTAGGTGTTAGCGGTGAGCAGTCAAGTCTGACAGCGGGAAATGCAATCCCAGTACATGCCTAATTTGATATGCAGAACAAAAAATTTTTGATTTTCTTAATCATGGTAATTTTGTTGCTGTAGCAGTAGCTGCACTATAGGTTCTGCTGTGAACTCACAAACACTTGCATCGCAATGCACATAATGCATAGTTGGGGGGGGGGGGGGGTAAATACAAATGCAGGAGGATCCTTCTCTGTGGTGAAACTCTCTGGTGCTGGCTCTACTGTTGCTAAGCACACAGACACGTACAGACTATACCTCTGTGTGTTCAGTGGATGCCTGGATGACAACCAGAGACACTGGCAGCAAGATGGAGAAGGTGACTGCAAGCATCTTGCCTTAGCTCCAACCCCCATCACTTGTAAACATCCATCTACACAAACACACAATATTAAACACACACACACATACACACATAATTAAACACAGACACACACACACACACAAACACACACACACAAACCTTTCCTGAGAGGGCAATGGTCGCACACAAGCACAGACATGCTCACGCCCACGCACACACGCACACACGCACACACGCATACACATGCACGCTCACAAACATCTCTATAACACATCTTTATAATTAGCTAGAAGGGAGTTAATTAGCCAGCAGTGTCAGGAATGGGGCAGGAGAGGGAGGGTGAGAGAGAGCAAGGGGAAAAGATAGAGAGAAAGACAGGGAGATAGACAGAATGACAAATAGAGAGACAGAGAGAGAAAGAGAGAGAGAATACAGACGGTGTGAGATTGTGGTTAGAGTTGGGTGAGGAGCGGCACAGGGAGGTGTGACTATAGGAGAAGTTGACCATTGTTGGATCTTGCTTACTTATTGGCTGGGGAATAGAGAGAGGGAAAGAAAGGGAGAGAGAGAGAGAGAGAGAGAGAGAGATGGGGAGCGAAAGCGAGAGAGAGAGGGGAGAGAGAGGGGCGAGAGAGAAGGAGCAAGAGCAAGAGAGAGAGAAAAAGAGCAAGGGAGGGAGAGAGAGAAAGAGAGCAAGGGAGGGAGAGAGAGAAAGAGAGCAAGGGAGGGAGAGAGAGAAAGAGAGCAAGAGAGAGAGAAAGAGCAAGAGAGAGAGATAGAGGTGAGAAGCAGAGTGAGAGGGGGAGAAAGAGAGCGAGAGACGGGGAGAGAGAGAAAGAGAAAGAGAGAGCAAGAGAGTGAAGAAGAAACATGTTGTTGTGAAGCGTAGTGTGTTGGAGGAGGCAATAGGGTGGTGGTGGGGTGGTTGGGTGGGGGTTATAGGAGGAGTAGGGTGTGGTTAACGGTTGTAGCTCTGACAGGAAGCCATGAGGCAGGGAAAGGGGAAGTGAACCACCCCCGCACTGTTCCAAGGCCATGCTCTCTCTCTCTCGCGCGCTTTCTCGGTCTCTCACTCTCTCTCTGCCCCCAGGCTGGAACTAACTGACCTCAGCGCACTGCTTCTCTCACCCCACCTTTTCAGGTCACACACACACTCACTCACTCTCACCCCCCCCCCCCCCCCCCCCCCCCCCCCCCCCCCCCCCCCATGTGCACAACAACGGAATGGAGTGGGTGTTGTTTGGTCACTGGGTCTTACGTTCTCATGTTGCCGTAAACCCCTTTATTGCTTAATTGCTTTCTGTAGCAAGAACAATTGGCGTCAGGATGACTCACAACTACAAAAACACATTTCATCTGGCAATTTCATCATATAAATTATTTGGTCATTTAAAATTGTTATTAAAAAACACTAGGCCGGTCTAAACACTACGGTCTAGACTGGCCCCCACGGTCTAGCCCCCCTATGGTCTAGCCCTGGCCCCTACGGTCTAGCCCTAACCCCTACGGTCTAGCTCTCATCCCTACGGTCTAGACTGGCCCTACGGTCTAGCCCTGGCCCCTACGGTCTAACACTGGCCCCTAAGGTCTAGACTGGCCCCTATGGTCTATCCCTAATCCCTACGGTCTAGACTGGCCCCTAAGGTCTAACACTGGCCCCTAAGGTCTAGACTGGCCCTACGGTCTAGCCCTGGTCCCTAAGGTCTAGACTGGCCCTACGGTCTAGCCCTGGCCTCTACAGTCCAGCCCCCCTATGGTCTAGCCCCGGCCCCTACAGTCTAGCACTGGCCCCTAAGGTCTAGACTGGGCTGGCCCTATATATTCCCAATTTTTATTATAACTCCTACCATATTAATGAGACACATCCATATTTTTTTATGCACATTTATTGCCGGTCCTAATCAAGCTAAATACAAAAACATATTGGAGCAAATAAGAAAAGATATTTACAAAATCAATGTACACACACTTCGCCCCACATCTGGCATGTTGTTGTGGCTACGCAAGACGTTACCTGGCCAAACGTGCCCATAGAGAACAGGTTCCCCAGTCCGACCCGTCACCCCAATGAAGGTAAGGTCACCAGGGTCACCATGCCGCTGGCCCTCAATCAAAACAGAAGGTATTGTGTTGTGTCCGACGTTTGTTGTGTTGAGGATGTGGTAATAAAGCATGACGTGTTTAATAACCTTGAGCAAGGTTTAAGCATACATACAATACCTGTAAAATCACATAATGTTGGCTCTTGTGAAATCTACTTTCCCCATTAGCACATATGGAACTACTGCATCACTATAAATATAGGATTCAGTGATATTGGCTATTCATGCGCCTTTGATGAGAATGTTTGGTTTAACAGACAATAGCAACTTCATTCGATGTTCATTGGTGTAATGATTGCTCCATCTACTGGTAAATAGACAACGTTGATTTAAGATGGATTGTATTTTTCTTTTTACCTTTGATAGCTCTGATACAGAAAAGGCCTCCTCAAACTTTTTCAATGATTCAACTAAATTGGATTAAGGCTTAACATATGTTTTATACAACCAACAATAAATAAACAAACAACAAGACTTAACATAAAACAAGTGACAGTATGTTCCATCGAAGTTCTCTCCTGAGAAAAAAAAAACATTCAGAAAAAAGAAAAACATGTGCTTAAATTGATCGTCTTCCATTTGCTTCTACATGTAATTGAAGCTGTGGGCAAACCAGGCAAACAAGTAAGTGAACAATTACAAGTGGTATTCAATCTTCGTGTTATGCTGCGACGAGTAAGCTTTTCATGGGCTGACAAACCTGAGATTGAGCCTCAAAGTACCATGCTCAGGTATGACAGTCCTGGAAAGAACCACCCAATAGAGAAGAAACCAGCATTCAGGCCGTCCCGCTCACACTGGTCCACGACCATTGCGGCTCAGTGGCACCGCTGGCTTTACCAGCACCACTGGCTTTACCAGCACCGCAGCATTCATATTTACATTAGCAGGTAAATCGCCATATGGAGCAATACATAAAGTGGCAATTTAAGCAAGATTTTCATTTTTTGTATGGTTTCACTTATCAAAATATTAGTTTACAGAATGAACTAATTCCGAATAATGTAATAGTTTAGCCCTTGCTACATTTTGGCGCCATCCATTTCATTGAAGCATAGGTCTGTCTGTTTTTTGTGTTGTCAATTATTATAAACAGTCTTTAAATTGGGGCATTACAAAATTATACTACTCATAAACTCATTACATCGATAAATTAGCAACTACAAATGTTATTTTGTCATTTCACAATCATTAAATATTAATTTAATATAATTGGTGGGATTTTAAGCAACTAAATAACTATAAGCTTTACAAAAGGGGGTCGACTTTTGATTTAGAATTATTAGCAGGTGCATTTAAACAGTGTCATCTGTTTGTATGTACCACAAAAAAAATAGGCTACTATGCATAGCAACATTACAATTCCTTTTCATGTCATGTCTGCTGAATTCTAGTGTTTCATGATGAATGAAGGACTAAACCATGCACTATTGGCAACTTGAGATCCAGTTTTCCATATAAATTGTACAAATCCACTGATTACTGTTGCATTTCATGGCCCAGAACACATGAATTCTCTCTCTCTCTCTCTCTCTCTCTCTCTCTCTCTCTCTCTCTCTCTCTCTCTCTCTCTCTCTCTCTCTCTCTCTCTCTCTCTCTCTCTCTCACACACACACACACACACACACACACACACACACACACACACACACACACACACACACACACACATATGCATGCACGCACACACATGCATGCACACACGTATGGATACACACACACACACACACACACACACAAATGAAGCCCTCTTTCCATGATTAGGCATTACCTCTTCATCTAAATAATTCATATTCAAGCACTACGGCTGGCAGACTCATAGCTCCACTTCCAGACAGACACAAACACATTAACCAAACTAATCCTGAAATATGGCCCATGTGCTTAACTTTTTCTTCTTCTTTACATTTCTTTTTTACATAACTTTAGCATTGCTAATATTAGGATTAAATCCTCAGTTCAAGAGCAGACGGTTTTAGGGGGTTGATTGATAAACTTACCCAGAGAGAAAGAGAGCAGAGCATCTAAAGCCTAGAGATGAGGCAGATAAGAAGGGCACCAGACGTTGATCATCAGACGGAGGGGATGCAACTGAGGAGCAGGCGGGCGAGCGCACGGCACACTGACTGGCGCACAGCTAAACTGAGACGAGGATGTACACAGGTAGCAAGGTTAGTATGGCTGCACAAAAGCTCTGACCTCATCAAAACTGTTCAACTAAACCAATGAGGATGCAATACAAACAAACATGCTGACACAGACAGCCACACAGATAGACACACACACACACACATGCACACATACACACACATCTCCTTCCTGTTTCTCTGCACTGGTGATAAACTTTCCATGACATTTGTATAACAATATCCCTCATTATAACCGCGCTTTAGTGATCTAATCTGCACAGAATTCAAATATACATTTGTATTAAATTAGCTAAATAATAAACTATTTTAAATTGAACATTGTTAATTTGGCTTTGATTTTATTAGTGTTAAATTGTAATATTTGTTTATGTTCAATTATACAAATTTTTTTTAGATCAAGACTGCAAAATTCATCAGGCCTGAGTATTACGCACAACCCACTACACACATATAATGTGCGAGTGCCCCATATGCTCAAAGTGTATAATTGTTCGTCAACCCGCTACAAATGTGTCAATCATGCTAGCTTGGCAGTTTTTGACAGCCAGTGTGATGAGAAAGAAAAGGCAGTTAGATGGTTATCAAGGTTACTTTCCATGAGCTGAGGGCAGCCAAAGCACGAATCCTGTTCTTTTTAAAGAAGTAGATAATTGCTATCCATTGAAATAATACAGATCACATCAGTTTTTCATGACTAATGGGACTTGTTTGATTGAGCGCGCTCAGTTGATAGTGATATGAGGTCCCTGTGACCACACTTCGTTTATACCACATGGTTATCAAAGGGTCAAATGTGCTTGAGTTTGTTGCGTTTGTTAGTTGAGATAGGTATTTATTTGGTCTGATACTGAATTTAGTTCAATCATCCTAATTTTTCCGTTGTAAAATAAAACAGGGTTCAAAATATCACTATGAATAAAAAGAATAAAGAGTAAATGGAAGTGTTTGTTTTATTGAGCATTAACTGGAATTTGCAAACGATATATTAATACATGCTGCTGTTATTGTTCATAATCCTTATAGATTATTATGACCTTTGTGATGCCAAAACTGGATGTGGCATATAGATATTGGTTGATTAAAATACAAATAAAATAGGGTTGTTTCATTATTTATCTTAAATATAAAGGAACAAAAACTCAAAAGATAAATTAACAAATTATATGTATCTGAAAGTAAACTATATACTAAAGACAGTACACAGTAAGCAGCACACAGCAAAAAAATTCTGAAAATCTTAACAGAATATTAATAAAAACTGTCTTTATGTAAACAACTGTATAGTTAACGTATAGGTAACGTGTTGAAACCAATTTGTATATCCGAGGAGCAACGTGACCTAGCCATCACCACCAGAATATCTGCTGAGGAGTATGCATCAATACATTTTATCTCACCTTTCAATATGCAGGTTATGCAATGCCATTGTCACACACATTTTTTAAATAATGGTTCTTCATTTTCAAAATCTTTTGTACAGTGAAATTATCATCTTTATCACATTACATTATAGCACTTTAGGGATTTTTGGAACCAATTAATAATTCAAGTCATACCGTTTTTTATTCAAAGACATTTCAGTCCCTAGCAATTAAAAAAAAATTAACTACCCAAACACAACCGATTTTAACCGATTATTTACATTCTACAATTCAGTTAAATTATGATAAATCAGGTTAAACAAACATCAGTATCATTCATGTGTGGTTGCTTTTTCTTGTGAAAATGCCATTGACACACTTCTCTACTTCTCTATGACCGGTCTGCTGACAAGACCAGATCCATAGTTAAAAAATGGAGGTGAAGGGAACGCTGGACAAATGTACACTGTGAAAATGAATACTAGAGCAATAGCCAAGTAGCGGCATAAAAAAAACAAATGGCCTAAAACAAGCTTGAGCTCTATGGTCTTAAGAATGTATGTGCACACTGAAGAGTGAGTGAAGAAAAGCATGTACAAATAAATAAAAACAATGCAGATACACCTACACATTTTTGAACATTCTGAGGATTGCGTGTAGCCATGAGAAAACAACAGTACGTCTTTAGCCCACACATGGCTGTGTTTTTGATAGCACATGCAAGTGTGTCATTCCACACTGCACGACTTAAAACTTGATACACCCTATAATTTCTTAAAAAGTTTGCATTAATTTAGACAATAAAATGACATTTTACAAAGAAAACATTTGGCAACAGGTGCACCGTACCGTGTACCTCTATAAAACAAAAACAGCACTTCATTTTAACGGTCCACAAAATAACAATACATACAATAAAATATAGATTTAAACAAATCACAATACGAAAAGATTTACATTCTGAAACCGTCTTTGTGCCAGTTTCTGGGGCACTCATTAAGATCACCTCGTCTTATTTGGCCACTGACAGCAAAGGATTCATGTTACCGCCCAGTGCAGTCAGTATGGGATTTATTTTAACATTGTCCTCCAAATGTCACCTTGCTGAATCACCAGGGCAAGTTACAGTAGTTCACTGCCAGACAGTCAGTCAGTGCAATTCCAGACAGTGAGTCAGGCGGTCCGCGTACTGCCAGACAGTCAGTAACTGGGCTCATCCATTTCATCGTCACTCCAATCCGGGGGTGCGTCAGTACCAAAATATCGATCCCCAAAGTTACCTGCACAGTAAGCAATCATCGGTTAACATGTTTGAGATGTTTAGAAATATTCAAATACTTGTATGTACATAAAGTGTACATACAAAGTGCACATTTATGTACACATAAAGTGGGTCTTTGGACAAACAAAGAGATGATGTTCTGATTTGAACAGAATTGGCAAATCGCAAAGTTTGTGTTGAGAACAACCTTCCAATTAAGCTTTCAGGTTCACACCTAATCTCACATGGCATGGCATAAAACACATAAAACACAAATGATTTAACTGTGACAACATAATTAAGAACAAAAATGTAGTATTACTACTTATAGGCCTATATTTATTGCTTTATTGCTATCTTTAAAATTGAATCTACATCAATCTTCATGAATCTACATCAAGTATATTTTCTTTTACATCCATTAATATATCTTCTATAGATGACCAGCCATATTAAGAATAATCAATGCAACACATAATCATCAACCATACATACTATCGCTCTACTTCAATTTCAATATATTCCATTACGATGGCCATGTGACTATGTCTGTTCATGTCATTGTGTGTTGCGGTCCATCTACATGATGTCCGCTCAGCCTTATATTCTGATAACAACAAAAAAGTGTGCCAGTGCGTTCTAACCAACTCACCGATGCCAGGGATGATGTGGAACAGATCGTTGACCTCCTTGTCCACCGCTGTGGTGATGATCTGGACCTGGGGGAAGGCATAGGCCACAGAATGGACTCCCATCTCCGCCATGAGCAGGGACACCAGCAAGATCTTATCCTCTTGGACGTCGTGGTCCTGAAAGAACAAACCAACAACAACAACAAAAAACACACAAAACACATTGTAGCTCTTCAGTAGTAACAACATGACATTTGTATTTCAGAGGCTGCAGAACATTTCACAGACACCCACCAGTAGAACTCTCACGGCCATCATGGCCGCGGCTCCCGTGGAGACGGTGCAGTCCATCAGAATCACGTGGTCCTCGCCGATCTCCTTCGGCAGCCGCAGGTAGTGGAGCTGGAAAAGGTTAAGGGCGCGGTGAGGCACAACAGGATGTGGCTTTCATATGTCACATACTACCGAGTTTCTGTATTGGGCAACTGAGATACAGGTTGAAGGGGATCGAGCTGTGCAACAGACGAAAGCAGTGTTTATTTGAAACATACGCCATTTGATGGATGCTTTAACCCAATTCTTCTGACAACACTGCGAGTGCACACATTCTTAGCATGGAAACCCTCAGCCTGGCCAGTGTTCCATCAATGCCGTGTTCCACCAGTTGAGCCAGACAGGAACGTTCGCTTTCTTTACATAAAGCCCTTAGGCCGCCATGGTTTTAAAGCCAGCGTAGGCAATGTAATAAGCACGTCTGCAAGAACCACGTCCAATCATTTCAGTCGGCCTGAATGAACTGATTAGATGGCCTACCTGTCTGTCCACCTCCCTACCCGGGTATCCGCACGCACTCTGCCCTGCCCTCAAGGCTAAGCAGACCCATTGCTAAAGCTAGTGAGCTAATCATGTGCTTTGGGGGAGAAGCTTTGGAGTGAGGAACGAAGGGAGGGGTGGGATTTTATCGGTTGGCTACTTTCAGAATCTAGCTTACTCTGGCTGGTTTCTCCAATCGGCCTCCCCTAGCTTAAAGGACGGTCCACATTTCCCACATGGAACTATATCAGAGGACGGTGGTCGTGTGTACCTCTGGTTCTCCAGTGTCCTGGTTGGTCTGGATGAGTATCTTGCCGATGCGGACGTCTTTGCAGACCGCCCTCAGGGCCGGCTCCATGGTCTCCCCGGCCCGCAGGATGGACACGCCCGTCACCTACGGAGGGCGGAGTGGAGGGAAGCAGAAAGGTTAATTGCACGGGACGGTTCTCTTGAGGGCGACGTTGGGAAAATGAAGAAAATAGTGTTGGGGGAGGGGGAAGGCAGGAAGTGAAGTACACCCTCACCCTCTTTCCGTCGAAGGACCTGCCCTCGTAATCCTCTCCCTGGGGCGTCTGGACTGTGTGACTCTGCAGGGATACAAATACCAAACGATCATTATGGCCATTCATTTTGCAGCTACAGAATCTAAAAGTGTGTGTGTCTAAGTGTAAATAAGATGCTTGTCTGCAATGCTCTACTTTGAAGCTAGGGCGAATTTCCACTAAAGGTAGAAGTTTCCATGCGGTTGTCACAAGCAGCTCTCTCTGCCGGTCTATGTGAAATTATCATCAAATACAAAAACCTTTATCATCTTTATCCTCTCTCTCTCTCTCTCTCTCTCTCTCTCTCTCTCTCGCTCTCTCGCTCTCGCTCTCTCGCTCTCTCTCTCTCGCTCTCTCTCTCGCTCTCTCTCTCTCTCTCTCTCTCTCTCTCTCTCTCTCTCTCTCTCTCTCGCTCTCTCTCTCTCTCGCTCTCTCTCTCTCTCTCTCTCTCTCTCTCTCTCTCTCTCTCTCTCTCTCTCTCTCTCTCTCTCTCTCTCATGCATTTCCTTCGTATGACACATATGTGACGCTATCTCTGTGTTCTTTTAACCGTTAAGGAATGTATAGCTCTTCACCTGGGTCCATATATGGTCATACCTCCTACAAAAGGATAAGTCCTAATGTTTTAAACTTTTTACTGAATGAATGAATGAATGAATATGACAAGTGTCACATGTCAGGGGCACCTGAGAGGGGAGGAAGGACAGCGCCCGCTCAATCAGCAGCCGCATTAACCTCTTGGAGTAGAAGATGAACTCATCACGGCTGGTTTCCTTGTTTCTGGAAACGGCAAATATATTCAATCCATACAACCTACGTACGTATCAAACCCAACATACACAAACAGTGGAGAGCCTGGTTTCACTACAAAGTTGCACATGATTGTATGACTGGAATAGCTAGATTAGTGCTTGCCAGCATTTTCTCTGTGAAAATGTTTGCAACCCCAACTTAAATTTTTGTGTATTCTGCTTCCACACAAATTGTCTTTACTCAATCAACATCTGCCGGTAATATCGATGTCCCGGTGAACGTAATCATATTGCTCTACTACACACCAAGTGATTAGCAGTAGTTTGTAGTTTATCTATACAAGATGTCTATAAGACATTTAAAAAACTAAAATGGTTTGCTAAAATGGATCATCAAATATCTATAGCTTATTATCTCCTGCAACCCCATAAGCATATCAGGTTCCCAACCCCAAGGTTTGGAAAGCACTGATCAAGATGTTTGGACGCTTCAAGTGTTTTCTGATTGGTGGTTGGAGAGCTACCTGATGATGGTGTGCATCCCCCGGACCTGGGGGGTGCTCTCCAGAACACTGAGGGTCTGCGGGAGGGGCTGGGCCTGGTGGGCCGAGGCCAGAGCTGCCCTGTTACCATGGCAACGACAAGAGCAGGGGGTGAATCGGAGAGGGGAGGGTATACAGACAACATAGTATAGAGACGACGGCAGTTGACATGAATGTGTGTGAGCAATGTATGCTCACACACACACACACACATGCAGATGCAGGCATATAAATGAATGTGGAGTACTTACACACCCATTATTACTAAAGTTTCAAGCGAAAGAAAACATGGTAAGGGGACAGAGTGACTGAACACTACATCCCTTCACCAGTTACTAAACAACCACCAAGGAATGTGGAAATATTGTTGAAGCAGATGTGAACTGTACCTCTTAAACTGGATTGCTTAAGAGGAGGTCAGGCAGAAGCACAGGCACAACACAAGATTGTCACTCAAAAGTGTGCAGAAAAAGCTTTAGTGTGGTTCAGAGAGAATGCTCATGGAAAATATTTTTCTTTCAATTGTTCCTTCAAACCAGGGCCTTGGAAAGACTTAAGAATATAAAATCCAACAAATACAAGGCTGATGAATTTTTTAAGTAAAGTTAAAATGTCAAAAATTTCGTTTCCATGACAGGTCTCTGCTAGCTTGTTATTCCTTCAGCTAATTCCAGTTCCAGATCATTTAGAAGTGAAAAGTGTAGCTGGGTTAGTGTTCCTCCTCTGACAAAGGTTACAACGACAGGATCGTTGGTCAAAAAACTGATCTTCTAACACCACAAAATATTAGCCCACACGATTGTTTTTAACGTTGCAAATAAAGATGCGCACAACCAGAGAAATCGTATCAAATCTTCTCACATATCCCAGCGTAGTTTCCTCTATGTGGAGAAGGGTTTTGGGATGGAACACAAAGAACAACAAAAAACAAAAACAACAGAAGACACAAAAGGACACAAGAAAAAGAGGAAGAACGATGAGAACAGAGACACAACATAAGGTGGACGAAGGAGTGAAGTGATGGGCAGTGGTGAGGGAGTGTGACAGCCGCCACATGCCTGTGTGCCCCTTTAACATGTGATGCTACGTGCTTTGTGTTTACGTAGAAGTCCTTCATGGGTAAATCTGCAGGTCGCTCGGCTGGTTATTATTGGCCAATGAAGCATCTACAGATCATGACACACTAAAGACAATGTGCATTAGTATATCATTTTAAAAAGCCTCATGTCCCCGATTATAGTGAAATTGCTAAATAATTATTATGTGTTTCTCATCTGTCCCCGATTATAGTGAAATTGCTAAATAATTATTATGTGTTTCTCATCTTATGTATTGTGGCGGTGCTGTTTTATGTGTGAGATGTGCACAGGTCGCAGCATGGCTGTCACTCTTCTACAGCATGCTGAGGTGAACAGCGTAGGTGTCATTACAACTCAGGGACCTTGATACATTCTATGTCTAATGAAAGACAGCAAATCTACTTCCGCTCTTTCTCTGTCTCTCTCTCAAGTGACTGTGGCCACCGCACTCAAATGGAAAAACGAAAAAAAAAAGTGTGTTTGCCGTAAGGCATTGGAAACTTTGTGGCTTTGGTAGTCACATTAGCTGCGGCAACAGCTTCCTCTCCCCTTCCCTTTCATTCTCTTTAGCCATCTCTCTCTCTCTCTCTCTCTCTCTCTCTCTCTCTCTCTCTCTCTCTCTCTCTCTCTCTCTCTCTCTCTCTCTCTCTCTCTCTCTCTCTCTCTCTCTCTCTCTCTCTCTCTCTCTCTCTCTCTCTCTCTCTCTCTCTCTCTCTCTCTCTCTCTCTCTCTCTCTCTCTCTCTCTCTCTCTCTCTCTGGGCTTCATGGTGTCAGTTTAGACATAGAAGACAGGAAGGGGCGTGAGTTGTAATTTCTCTGAAAAAAAAAAAAGATGGAGGAGGGGAGAAACCAACACCTTTGCTTTGAGTCAACTGCTGGCTGCACCAGACCCATGCGGACGTTCCCGTCGGGGGTATGCGAAGTGGTCTGATTCACTGCTTTAGAACTTTAAACGTAAACATCTCTATCCATTATGACAATATATATCTATGTATGGCAATGCTTTCTCCATGTGCTGTTGAAACGACTTATTCTGCCACAACTGCATACAGTGGGCGGTTCCAATAAATAAATACAAATTTGCTCCTGGCAGCCAACAGAATCCCTTAAGGTAGTGGTTGCTCCCATGAGCTGTCCCCGTCTCCAGTAAGACACTGGAGGGACAGACAGGGGGAGCTGGTAGTGGATAGACAGTTAGAATGACAGAAACGACAGAATAAATGCTACTCTACCTGACGCTGAGCTCTCGCTGTGAGCGATGGCAGGGTTGGGGGGTTGGTGGTTTGGAGAGGAGAGTGAGAGAGTGGTCTGTGAGCAGTTTGTATGGTGTGGGTGAAGGGGAAAAAGCAGGGGTGAAGGGGAGGGGTGGGTTGGGTAAAGCCGACCACACTGTGGCACAAGATTCACTACTGGCTTAGTATGTGCGCTGTGGAAGGCTGTTAGTGTGAGTCACACATTTAAATACAAATTACAATGTGTGTAAAATAGTTGCAAAATATTAGACAGTGGCTGTACGCATTAATCTGAAAATGTGTGTGTATATATATAAATCAAATCACTGATGCACAGAAAATGGAATTAAATTAAAATTACTTAGTAGTTAATGTACTCTGAACTAGTGTTCAGAGTATATTAATCTTCTAAGCCAGTTTCTGGCATTTAAAAGCTACCTGGTTATTCCATGTAGTGCCTGTTACATCCACCAGAGGGAGAAAGAAGGCTTTTGCAATAACCATTTGGTCTGTAATGGCAGAGCCAATTATATTCCTTGAAACTGGCCTTAAGCCCAAAAGGGGAAGAGTTACTGAGTCTATTTTTTATTTGATATGAACATGGGGTTTTCTTTGGAACCGGCATGCCTGCATTCTGCAGGGCAACTATGTTTCCTGTATTCATAGTTTTTGCTATTGTAATTGCAGTGTGTCAGTACCTGTCTGCTTGCATGTCTGAGGCTTGTCTTAACAGGCAGTATGTTTACCTCTTCCAGTTGACTGTGGACATGCTGTACAATCAAGTCAATGGCCACCATGTTGCCTCCACCTAATCCATTGTCAAGAAAATAAAACAAGACCAGTATGTAAGAAAATGTGGCTGTTGAACAGAGTCCCCGATGTCTCCTTTCTATACTGCCATGAATGTTTCAAAATATTGTATGCAGTGCAGTGGTAAAAAGACACAGGGTTTTGAGCTGAACCGGGTTGCACTTACCTCGCGGTACGACGATGTCGGCCAGCCGCATGGTGGGTTCAATGTACTGATCGAAGGCGGGCTTCACATACTTGTTGTACTGTTTGATGACGCCCCCGATGTCCCGGCCCCGCTCTGTGATGTCCCTCCGCAGCCGGCGCACCAGGCGGATGTCTGAGTCCGTGTCCACAAAGATCTTCATGTCCAGCAGCTGAACATGCAAGAGATGCAGGACAGCTATATATACATATATATATGATGTGCATAATGCTATATACAAATATGAAATATTATGTCTTGGTGAAATAAACGTTAATGCAAGTGTCTTGTGTGTCCATGCCATATTTCCTTTCTGTTCTTTTGACAAACTTTCTCTGACGGCACAGTAGTATGTTGTCATATTAAGGTCAATGTGACAGAATGAAGTCGAGCTTGGTCTGAATGAAGGATGAATTCACTTAAGACAAGACAACACGGGTTAGCAGGAGCAGTGAGTGGAGAAAGTGCAAATTGTGATAAGCACACACAAACACAGACAAACACACAAACACACAAGCCTATGCAAATATGCATGCAAATAAAACGCACCAACCCAATCACGCACCCCAACACAAGCACGCACGCATATCATAAAAAAAACACATAAGGGAAAGAAACATAGGTTGGTTAACATATTTAAATACAAATGTGTCCCCACTGCCTTTTATTGAGGCAATGCATCATGTGAGTCAGAGGTGGTCGATAACCTGCACCTACCTGCAGCAGTTCTTTATCTGCAAAGGACATGATCCCCTCGAAGATGACAACGCTCGCGCCATACACCGTTTTCTGCAGTGGGGGAGAGAAGCCGGGAGAGTGTATTGGTTAGTACTAGATATATAGTATTTACCAAATTATACCTTAGCAACAAGAAGAATAAACCAAATATTAGCTAAAAGGAGACATTTGGCATTTCATTTTCCATTTCAGTGCTCTTCATGGACACAGGACACAGGATTTAGGGGAAGGTGTATCCATCAAACTGTCCTTCATCACAACTCGTGGTTGTGATGAACAGCTATTCCAATAAAAGCCCCTGAGGGTCACCATAAAAGTGGGATTACAGAGCAATGACTCTGAGATTCAGTCCATTACATTGCCTCTGTACCACACAGTTTAGTGTCTCGCTTCGCTCACCCACTCCTTCTGTCGCCCGTGCGTCGTAAAGTCGTACACGGGGATTTTCACACTCTTGCCCAGTTTGAGTTTGCGCAGCGTGTGTGTCAGCAGACCAAAGTCAAAGGCGCCTGGGTGATCAAAGTTGTAGTTGTTATCAGCAGCCAGGTTTTGCTCCTCTTGGGACAGGACCTGAAGACAACATTAGCAGTTACACAACGTTAGCCTTTAAAACATAACTATTTTGCACCACTGGACAAACTAAATGCGATGACATGTTTGCTGTTTGCTCCCTAATCTCCTACGCCCACACTGCTTAAGTTTGATGGCATGAGTGTGACAGCAGTGTAAAGCTCTTGTTAAGCCCTATGGCTAAATTCAATGGAAGCAATATTGGCTTCCAATTAGAGTCTATTTATCGGCTATCATTTCATTAACGGTATAATACATGATAATAAAAATGGCCCATTATCTGCCCAACATTTATTGGACCAGATATTTATCGTGCATCCCTACAAAAAAAAATCTAAAACCAAATGTAAACTATATAAGTCAACACACTGTGTACAAGCTGGGCTTGGGCGGTGATTTTTTTATTTTTATACCTTCATACCTTTCTGTCATTTCACCAGGGTATACGGTATATGACGGTGTGGGAGTGTGTGTGGATGATGGCTGGTTTAAGCAGCTTCACCTGGCTGAGTCAAACTGATTGGAATCTGGGGCTGTGTTAGGCTGCACACCTGTTGCACATTGAGCAATCGATGTGCACAGGTTAAACCAGCCATTTCCACACACACTCCGGGAGAGATCTCCTGCATGGCAGTGGAGCACCATTATCATGAAGGTCTCATCTCTCCCAGAGTGTGTGTGTGGAGATGGCTGGTATAACCTGTTTCAACTAATGTGTACACATATGTTATTCGCCTGTATTATAGACAGTATATGTGCGTTACACCCACAATGGCGCTTCACTGGCCAGTGGCCACGCAGTTTTTTTACCTGCTTTTAACTGTTGAAGAGCTAGCGGGATACACTTCTAAACAGAGATTTTAATGCATTTGGGATTATTATTGTTTATTGTTTTGTAATTAGACTACCGTGTAAAAATATTGACCAAAAGATGGCTCTATAGCGAGGAGTGCTGCTGCCTGACCGTCTCCTGGGCAGGTATAAACTAGACACACAGGACTCATACCAGTGGTCGTGCTTTAGTTCCACGGGTCAGATCGCTGTAATTCGAATAGTCAATTTCAGCTGAATATCCAATGTCTTCCCAACTAAAAAATATATATACTTTCAAACTACATAAACTGCTATTGAGATGTGATTATTTTAAAACTCCACAACGGCAGCGCCGGTTATAAATGACATTTTCAGTTTTGATGTCAGGACGCTATTGTAAAACTTGTCGAATGGTGCCAGCCACTAATTGTTGGCGAACAAACTTATTTCAGTCTCAATATAAGACAGGGCGGCAGTATCTCCGGAGGTAGAGCGGGTTGACTTGTAACCGAAGGTTGCTAGTTCGATCCCCGGCTCCTCCTAGCTGAGTGTCTAGGTGTCCCTGAGCAAGACACCTAACCCTAACTGCTCCCGATGAGCTGGCTGTCGCCTTGCATGGTTGATGCCGTCAGTGTGTGTATAAATGGTTGTAAGTCACTTTCAAAGCGTCTGCTAAATGCCCTAAATCGAAATCAATAACAAAGCAACAGCAAAGACTTTATTTTGGACTATTTAATTATATATCCTGCTTCAAAAATTAACAAAATACATACAAATACATACATCAACATAATAATAAAACATAATAGAACATGTATTCATAAGATGTTGGAAAAAGTTTAATAGAGAGAGCGTCTGTATTTTTGACGGTATTGAATCGTACCTTCGGTATTTCTAAATACACTAGTATTCTGTAATACTGCAAAGTACGCACACACGCATGCACACACACTTTAAGAGAAGTTGAATTTGGCAGACCTAAATTTAGGCACGGCTGGAACCTCCCTCTGACGTCTGTAACGAGCCTGGAGTGTGTATTTGTGTTTGGTGTGTGTGTGTGTGTAGGTATTCATACATGTGCATGTATTTATGTATATTTATATATTTACTGAATGTGTCCAATCATTCAAATGTAGACCTAATATACACATATGATAATGTTGAACTTCTTACAAAAGAAAATAACTTCAGCTTTTTGCAGTCTGTTTGAGGACTGCAGAGCAGCCAACAAGTTCTGGAAGCACACTATCTAAACTGTGCTTCTCACTGTCACTGGCACAACAGACAAGAAGTCCAGAAGGCATTTTTTTCTAGTTCCAGAGGCAGATCTTTGTTGGCCAAGCTGCAGGCATCTCAACGGCAGGTGCTCCACACTAGATGACATTTAGATGAGAGCGGCCGTGTGTTTGGTCCGCCACCCTTTATGACTGCTGTCAGACTGTGACATGATTACATAAGAAGGCAGTGGGAGTGGAGAGGTGTATTCGTATGGCGTGTGTGTGTTCTTTCTTTGATAAATGTCTTTCTTCCTCAGTTTTCCTCAGTTTGGCATGGGCCAGACAGAGAGTAGAAGCCTATATTAAACAGGACAGGACTTTGGCGATGAGCAGATTTCAAGGTTTATATGTCTTGGAAGCTAACCAGAAAGACACATAAACATTGCTTTATGTTGCGCATAGTGTACTGTGACATCTTCCAACGGTACAGGTAAATACCCTTAATACACATACCTTGTAGAAGGAATCCATGGACAGTAGGACAACCCAAGGGACATCCAGGGCCTCGATAATCTTTCTGGCCACTGTAGTCTTCCCTGATGCGCTTCCTCCACACAGACCTGAAGAAAGAAAATACTATGTTCTTTACGGAGAACATTCTGTACCTTCAAGGATGTCATATTCTTGAGGACTCCTATAGGATTACAGCAAGTACTGACAGGTAGACATTCTGAAAAGCCCATCAGGGCACAGGCACAGCTTTCTCCCATTAAACTGACGTTATGTTTTATAAATTAATGTTACTATCCATTTGCAGCAGCTATGAATGTCTGGCCTGTCTTCTTCTACACACAGATACAACATACCTGCTTGAAGACTATTGCCATTTCATATCCAACAAGTAAATGCATTTCTAAAGGGTGTAGCCTTTTTAATTACCTGTTGATCAAGTCATCTCACTCAGGGTAAGATATGCACGGCATACCTTCCCTTAGATGGTGCACAGCCATTGTTGTGTATACATTATGGGGCAGACAAATTGCTCCATTAGGAACAGAAACAGAAACCCATTAAAACGACGAGGCACAGTCACAGTCAGCTCACTCTGTGACTCAGGTCTCATGCGAGCGGCTCACCGATGACGAAGGCCTCCTTGGACTGGGCACCGTGCTCGTTGTACCAGGGCGGGCGTCCGGCGGTGTATATGGTCCGCTTGGAGGTGCGCAGGAGAGGGGGCTCCGACTTGCATTGGCTGGTGGTCCTTTTCCTCGGCGACAGGCCGGTGCTCACCGTGGGGAGCAGCCGGTCCAGACCAGACCCTTCGCCGCCACCTCCGCTGCAATGTACATGACAATAAAATACAGCCGTCTGTTGCGATTTCACTCAATACATTGGGAAATGGGAACACTTTATAATAACGTTCAGTCATGAGTCATTTACAAGCCTTTTGTTAATGATGAACTAATCACTATCAAAACATTCATTTAGAAGCCTTTAGTTAATGATGAACTAATCATTAAGAAAACATTAATATACATTTTAGATGATTAATAAGTTATGTTAAATGGCCCCTATTTTACCAACAAGTGTGACGTTTCAGGTGTCAAATACAGAAACATGAAGTCTACCTCTTATGTAACTGCTAGTAGGAACACTCCTACATCAGAGTAAGGAAACCCCTCTTTTTTCCCCCACTATATGCAAATTATAATCAGACGGAATTGACTTTTATGAGTACAAACATGGTATTCGGGCTACCGGTAATTTCTTATAGTAGAAACCTAGTTGACACACAGCCCTTGGGTTATGTGACATGGTATTTGTGTTCAGGTTTTGCATTGATCGGCACTTAATGGCAAGTGCAAAACTGTTGTTCCCGTGTCAATGTCTTAATATAAATGAAAATGGCCCTTTGGCATTGACTTTTGCATGAATAAAATGAATGATTAAATAAAAATGCCCAAGCAATTTCAAGATTAGAGAAGTGAGCAGTTCCCCATGGTGATTTGTTTTGCAATAGCCTGAAGTTTGTGATGCTCAGGATAGAGTGTCTAATTTTGTTAATAAGTGAATAGAGCAGTATAGAGAGCATTACAATTCTGTAGACATTGTCATGGCTTAGCATTCAGACCAGCAGAACACAATAACAAAGCACGTCTGGACTGTTGAGTAACCTATAGGCACATAACCTCCCGCCGAAGGACACGCGCTACTCCCCATACAACGAGTTGCAGTACTCGGCCCAGAGGTCCTTGGCGACCATGCACCTCCGCCGCCAGAAAACAAAACCGATTTAGTCAAACTGCACAGTAGTTAAGAGATGATACAAATCAACATACAGCATGTTTGCTGAGTGGCATGCTCAATCAACACCTACTGCATTAAGCGAGTGATCTGGTCCATGGACAACCTCGAAAAACAAGAAGCAAGTGAGACAGGAAAAGACAGTGATGAGCGGAATACCAAATGTCTCTCTCCCTCGTTGTGTCTCAACAGTGAACACTAAACCGTAGCTCATACGGCTATGGAATTCCACAGCTCTGTGTCTAACTGTGTGATTCCTCGTCTCATTGGCCAATCAAGTCCCACAGGTGGAGTTCCAAGCGAGGGTCGAAGGTGAAATAAAAAGCAAAGAGATAGACAGAGAGCTCCTATCTTTTATGGCAATTTATAGAGAATGTGATACAGTACTAGAGTACAGTGTAGTGCTAACCCTCTCTCTGGGTTATCAGAGACAATCCATGTTAAAAGATAAACACGAATGTGCATGTGAAGCCTGGCTGAACCATGCCTTTGTCCTGCAGTTGCTACAGGACTGAGTGCACCACTACAAAGCTACTCGGCTGGGAAAGGACTTTTTTGAAAAAGAAAACACAGAAGAGTATTTCAAAACAAAAGGATGAAAAGCCTCTTATGAATGTGGAAACCATTTGCCATCTCCGTCCAGCATATGCTGTTGTATAGGGTAAGTTATAACAAAATAATTGAATAGAGATGAATTCACTCTGTGGGCAACCCAGGCTCACAAACAACACATGACTACCAAGGAAAACATTATTGACATTGTCGCTATGCTATGGAACTATGGTCATTACCACACAAAAATGTAATGTATGTACAGATACTGTCTAACAGATATATCATCCACCTTATTATCTATTCTCTAATAAGTCAATGTAGTTTCTTTCTACTCCTATCTTTCCACATTTTTAAGGTAGAGAGACACCGGAGGACTTGAGCCTTAACAAAGTCAAAAGAAAACTAGCTTGAGATATGCCAACCACTACAAAACAGAAGCAACGTAAAATATATATAATAATAAAATCATAAAAACATGATGGTGCAAACATACAAAAATGTAAGCCACTTACCTGAGATTCCAACAGGCAGATATTCTAGCTCCTGAATAGGCTGGTAGAGTGTTCATAACTTGATACAATAGGCTTTCCACTGTAGACTTTTATTTAAACTATTATCATTGCAAGTAAGCACACAGCATGTACACATACTCAGGCAAAACAAAGCACGTACTACCCCTTCTCCACTAGTAAAAATATTTAAAAACAGTCATTGAAAGAGGGAGGAGAGAGAGAAGAATCACAACTATGCTTTGTTTTGGTTTCTATTCTGTCCATTCTGAAACCGATGAGAGAGAGAGCAAGAGCGAGCAAGAGCGAGAGAGAGAGAACTATAAACGGTGACCGGGAGGTTTGGAAACGAAACTGCTACGGGCTCGCCCCCTTTGCCTGTCCAGCCCTCCCCCTGGTAGACTAGCCAACAAATGTAAGAGGATAACCTATCCTCCAGATTATGTTCATTAGGCGATATTAATAGCAGCAGGTTGGAGCTAGACCTTCCCACTCCAGGCACCAACACACTAACACACGCACACACAGAAATGCAAGCGTGGCTCCTCTGTCAGTGACAGCCCCTGTCGCAGTATCTTGCTGAAAATGACAGAGGCAGCAGTCATAAAACTGCTTGTAATATAGCTCATACAGTCCAAAGGTAAGAGTATAGACATGCAGTTAAAAAGAGATGATTTAAAAATGACTCTTTAAAGAATAAGAAGCCAAAAAGCCCAGGGCTTCTTGGAAGATCTGAAGAGTGAGTGAAAATGGAATAGAAGGTAAAAAGCAGACAGAAAGAAAGCCAAAGGGAAAGGCAAGGCACGTTTCCCCAGTAGAGACTCACAATGTGCCTGACAGCAGCCTGGAAACTTCCACATGCAGACAAACACACTGCTACACACACGCAGTTCTGCCCCGCCCTTTATTTCCCCACATACTGAGTGGGGAAATAAACAGAATGATGAAACTGAACACTGCCTCAACCTCTCTGTTAGCTCACACACACACACACACACACACACACACACACACACACACACACACACACACACACACACACACACACACACACACACACACACACACACACACACACACACACACACACACCTCTGAGGGGCTAAACGGTACAGACGAAAAGACTATCGCCAGCTTCAGTTCTTAACAACAACAAAACCCATTGTAAAGGCCACAGTTTAGCTACCATGTCAACAAGGGTGCTGTCGATTTGCAGAATTTCTGTTTCTGTCCTCAGTACACAGTAACTAAAACCATGTGCTACCAACTTACTTCCCAGAAAAGCGGTGATCCTTTGCCCTGAATCCACAATCATGTGCAGAAAAAGATAAATGTGTAAACAATGTAAAGGCCAATACTACTTTTAAACCATATTTTTGGCAAATAGTGTCACACTTGAGGATTGAAGTCCAAAGTGGATTACAATGCTGAGCTGATAAAGTTGAAAAAATAAGTGTTACATATTGTTTCATGCAGATAAATGAGCAAACCAATGTATAGGCTTGGTTGAATTTGAAATCATTTTGACCAAAATGTGTAGTTGTGTAAGTGAACATGTGCTGCAGTCAGTGCTACACTATATTAATTATAAGGTAGACCCCTTATTAAACAAACTGATCTTCACAGAGCCAAGATTATTAATCTAAATTATGTATTCAGCATGTATGTTGTAGCCTCCTCCATTTTAGATTTGTTGTAATGCCATCTAAAATACAGTCTGACAGTTGACACTACAGATTTATGTACAGCAATGTTGTAACACCCTCTTGTGGCTCAAAATGCATCACGGACAGCTAGATGAGTTCTGTTAGTTTACCTCTGAAATTCATCTCAATACTGAGCTTTGGTGTAACTGACACGCGTTAGGATTAATGACATAACATTTCCTTGACTTTATACATTAATTTAAGTGCAATATATGTCATGGCATTAGGTCTAGAGTCCTATAAGGGGAGTATTCCTATCTTACAAGCCGAATAACCGGCTACTAATCTTACAAGTGACCCGAAAATGCCCTGCTACTGCGTCTGTAAAACACATGAGCTGATAAGTATTGGCTTGGTTCCGGGGAATTTGTGACAGGAAACGAAATTAGATACAGGCCTACATTGTAACACTATCACAACACGCCAAATGTGTATTCCCTTTTAAATACCGTCATAACCAAGCAAGAAAGACTGTAGGCCCCATGTAGTCATCTCAAATGTCAACTAATCTGTAGATATTCATAGGCCATGTATAGTTTTGCCAACATGTTAACGTAATGCCTTCCATTACAAGCACTACACGATGCTCTTTAGCTGACTTGATAGCACGTTGGGAGGTCGTGGTTCTATAAAAAAAAAAATGCCTCTGCGGGTACATGTGAAAATAAAAATGAAACCAAAACAGTCCCAAGGCTGGGGGTAGCTAAATTGGTAAAAACGTGTTTACCTATTAGATACTGCCGAAGCTTTTTCTTCGGTCTCCATTTTTGAGACCCTTCCTTCTCTGCAGACGGCAGACATTGCTTTCATTATTGACAATCAGCTGTTCAGAGGCGTTAACGCAAAAGCATCATGGGACATGTAGTCACATTACGTATTCTCATCGTTATAGCTAGTGGACTACCAATCCGATGTGGACTCCCGTTCCCAGAGCTCCCAGTGCCTTTTGGCTCTGTAAAACGCGTACAATATTCATAATCATATAAGGGCCTGTGCCCACGTTGTCAAACGATACGGCCTCGTGTTAATACATTGTTGTCATATTTTTGTTTTATGCTAGTTTATGATATAAAGTTTAATCGTATAATGATTGTTTAACATATGTTTAACATTAAGGGACTTCTGATAAACTCGAACAAATTAAACACAAATACTAATAATACTAATACTAATAAATATATAAATATATATACACACACATATATATATATATATATATATATGGGCTAACCCTATTTTATTTTGAATCATGAATATGTAGAACGAAAACGGACATTTAGTCAACAACATTTTATTAAGTAGTCTAGGGTTATTAATGCACGTGAAATACAACAGGTTTGGGGAAAATGTAAGCTTAGAATTTAAGGATGTGTGTTTTTCACCTCGATGTTAGATACTACACAACCTAATTTCTTATATGGAAACCTTAAATACAAACAGAAGATCATTAGTTTCATTTCACCTGTAACCTACATACCAATGGCAGTTAGTCTACACAACATCTCTTTTAACTCATGTCTTTCAACTCAATATATATTTATATTTTAAATCAAACAATGTCTTACAATATGGGTGGAAGCCATCTTCTACATTCAACATAGGCTGGCTTCTAAATGAGCTACGCTTGTTTAGAGTAAATGGGAAAGTTCTGACTCTAAGGGGATCTAAAATATGTAACCAGTGTTGGAAAGATAACGTTGCTGACAAAGGGAAGACACTTGAGCCTGCAGTTTTCCCAGGTACAAAAGTCACACGACAGAGTCCAGGTAACTATAAAGCTCCAACTACACTCCTATTTCAAGCCTATTTCGTGGGATAGTAAGTGCACTAAATACAGAAACAAACACGCATACATACCTCTTGTCCCATATTGAATATAAGGAATTGTTGATGTGTTTTCATTGTGTATATGGAGACAAAATGCAAGTGATGTGTATCCCATAATTGAAAAAACAACAACAATGTATGCCAACATATAGGCCTACATAGATGTTTGTGGACATATTTTTCTCAATATCTTTTCTTTTCTTCAAATATATGTAAAAGCATTTTCAAAGCAAACAAACAGAAGCAGGAAAGTGAAAAAAAAGCCATAAAATATTTGAGAATACATACATCGATATCAAAATATCAGCAAGCCAACAAAACCAGCTAGATATGGTGTATTGCTGTACTCTCTAAACATGTTGCAGTGAGCTCATACTGCGGGATATGTGTTTTCCCCATAATAGGAAGACAAATAGTAAAGGGTGTGACAAAATAGAAAATATCCACTGATAAAAGCAGTGCTAAACTATCATATTGCAACACCAAAGCTTGTTAGGTAAACATTTTCAATGTGACATAGTCAATGAAACGAATAACAAGCAACTGATAAAATTATGTTTGTGCCACAGCTCAACACTCGTGGAGGAAGTGCTACCATTTCCTCACATCCAGTCATTGTAAAGGTGCTAACTCGCTTGCTAACACAGTTCTGTGTCCAAGTTATGGACAGTTCAATTAGGGTCAGAGGACCATCAGTGCTTCTCTTAACTTCTCTTCTCCAGTAGTCCAACCTGGATATATGGGGAACGCCCATCCTACTAAAGACAGACACATGCATAATTCCCCCCCCCCCCCCCCCCCCTTCCTGAATAAACCCCATTGGTGGATTCAAGCTGGCGGTATTCAGAAAAAAAATGTTATGTTTAAATGTAAAGTCTATGGTGCCACCACCTGGTGATATCACCTGGGATATACATACATGTTTCTAACATAAATCATGTTGCTTATTGTTATAGTTGGATGCAACACGATAATCATTTGTGATTATCGATTTGTAGTAAGATGACAATGTGGCAGGATGAACTTGTGGACTGCTTGAGCAGGACCACATCTTTGCAGCAGACCTTAAGGTAGAGTGGCAAGTAAAGCACCCATAATGCATTTCACTAGAAGATTCTCACCCCCCCCCCCCCCCCCCCCACCCCCCCTCTTCCCATAATGCTAACCGAATGCTACCTAGGTAATATACACAATATAAAATAGACTTATAACCTGTCAACAAGCTCTCCTTTTTTAGTAAGCAAGCTATTATTTAATATGGACATACACAGTAAATAGAACTGTGGATTCAAGTATCTGTTTCTAAGTTTTTGAGTCAAAATAGCATATACTGATTGCACTCAATAGGCTTTTTGATAAATTAAAGTCATTTAATAGAACTTTGATATTTTACATCTCTCAACTATCAACTGTTAGAGATCAGTTATGGCTTTGTATGTATGGTCACGTTGGATCAGATAACAACTACAAATAGTTGAACAAGCCTCTCATTACCAATCCAAAGAAATGTTTTAAACTTTAGTTTAGATTTATAAGCGTAAGACAGCCTTTCCTCTGCACCTTACAGCCACTGCGTTAGGTTGGATACTCTCGGAGTGCAAAAATACAAAAAAGGAAGCGGGTGGGGTTAGGGTTAAAGTGCAAGAAAATCGTTTTTACCAACCAGGAATTGATTTATAATATACATAATATTTGAATATTTTGCAAATCGTTATTTTGTCTCATAAAATATTATGAACCTCAACCACTCTACAAAAGATAATAGCAACTCTTTGATTTAAGCAAAACGACAAGTAGCTAAGGGCATTCAATGGTGGCATCTCATTTGATTGTGCTGCAATGGTGCAACAGGCCTTTCTCATGATTGCTCCTCCTATCTGTATTTCTATTTCCAACCACTCTTGGACCATATACATACAAGTTATATTAGGTATAGTCAGTCAAATAATATATTAATGTAATTTTAACATACTCTAATGCCGCATGCCTTGCCGGGGGACGTCTTCAACGCTTTCACTTCATCCACCAGAACCATGAAACGAAGCTAATAACTAATCACTCTAACGCCGGACATCATTCACGTTGTGAGTTAAAATGTCATTCCAAACATGTATGTCATTAAAGTGAAATAAAATCAGACAAACCGAAAAAGAAAGCATAGCAACATAGGTAGATAAGATGATTAACAACTCACAACAGGCTTACATTTAACTTGACATTTGGTTGTTAGAAATCATAAGAAATAAAACGCAAAAGCTAAAATAATGGGAAGAATCTCCAAGTAAAACAAAGATCAATACAACATTGCACTGAGCACACACAATTATTAATTCAGATTGCTTATGATCTAATTTGACCTGTTGGCTTCGAAAAAGGATAGATGGCATCATTGCTTTGAGTATATAGATATATAAGTATAGATATTGTTTTATGTACACTACAGTATATCTGGACAAAGGGGAAAACACTATGAGTAAATGATCTCACCATGCTAATAGAATATCCTTTTAAAAATCTCTCAAACACAACAACCTAAAAGACCTGTAGATAGAATTACACTCACTTCATTTGGAACACTATTTTAGTAAAAAAAAAAGAAAGAAAGAAAAAATCAATCCATGTAGAAATGACTAATTTGTCATTGATTACAATCAACCGTGGTTGTGAGTAGAACAAATTAAACATATCCCTTTGAATGGAGGCTAGAAATGGAATGGATAAACAAAACACTATGGTTAAGTTTGTTTATACTATAGTAACTGTTTAAAACTAATTCTTAGTCCCAATGTAATGATTTACTCCTTGTTTGTTGATCTAGTGTTCTTCTCTGTGCCAAGTCCTTGTGGCATTTGCAGGGTCTTTAAAATTCCTGTTAAAGTATAAACGGTCGGCAATCCACTTAAAAAGCAGTACTACTCTAAGGAAAGCCTTTTGGATTTACCCCGTTTGGTGGCGTAACCATTGGCTTGTCTGTTGTCCAGTGGACTCTCACTGTCTGTTGGGCTCGGCGTGTGAGTGAGGGTGTGTGTAACGTCCAGGGAAGGGCTCAGCATGGGGTTTGGAGTGGTACTACTCAGTGGCGTTGGAGGAGTCTTTGCTTCACCTGGCTCGGCCACAGGAGGGCGCTCTTTGGGCTTGCGGCCTCTTTTCTTCCCCGGGGCGGTACCGTTTTTCACGTCGCTGTTTTCCAGCGCTTTAGCCTTGCTGCTGCTGCTGCTGCTGCTGCTGGAGACCACATGGCTGGCCGCGGCTCGGAACCAGTTCTGAGGCCAAACCAAAATCAAACACACTGTTAGGTGATGTTGAAGGAGTGTGAAGTAGCACGCGTTTAATAATAGACACAACATATTAACACTTTATCTTCGTACCATATTTCACAACTACTATATCTGGAGGTGTTACAAGCAGAAGTAAACTGTGTTGAAATGTTTTACTAACAACAGAGCAATATCATTCAGTATAACATTGAATTGAGCTATAAGTAGCTAACTGCCTCCAACTGTAGAGTTAATAAACACAGCAGGAGTCAATGAGTTGTGAGCCCACCTGTGAGTGTGTCTTGCTGATGTGGTATTTGACACCACTCTCTGAGCTGAACTCCTTCTGACAAATTAGACAGGTGTACTTGCCCATTTCACCACCTCCCTGCAATATACACACACAGACACCCCCCCCCACACACACGCACACGCACACGCACACACACACACACACACACACACATTGATTCATCAAAAATACATTTTGGTAATACAAAAATATAGTAATCTATACTTGAAATTGGTTTTCATCTGAAAATCATCCATTGTCCAATCTTTGCCATTATTTTGGCTGTTTAAGTGTCAGCTATCTAGTCTCTGTAAATAGACAACAATGGACTGTAATGGAAATGATCTAGCATTTAGTGCTATGGAGACTGATTAGAGATGTTGTATGTTCATACCTGGATGCAGTTTGCTAGATGGGCTTTGAGTCCTGACACACTGGAGTACACTGCTTCACAACTCTAATCCCCCCAAAAAGGAAGGTATCAATAAACAAACAAACAACAATAAATCCAGAAACCCTTTCCTGAACCTTGTTCATATTACTAGGTGCATTCAATCAAAGGAACAAACAGTGAATTCAGATACAGGTCATTCATTAATAACACATGCTCAAGGAAGCCTACAGGTAGACTGCTGACATAAGGGTTTGAACCCAAAAGCTTTTCGGCTGGGAGTCAAACATCCTAAGAACTACAGTTAATCTATGAATTAAATAAATTGTCAATCAGTTTATGGATCATGAATTGGCTAATTAATCTGTCACTGAACATGCTGCCACAGTGAACACTATCCTTTTCTTACTCCATTGCTGCAGCTGATGAAGCCCTTCTCCTTGACTTCATTCTTCCACGTCTCCAGCAGCTCAGAGCTGAAGTTGGGGAGGCCCGGGCGGGTGTAGTTTAGCTAAAGGAGCAGCAAAAAAACAACAAAACATTAGTTTAAAGTGGCTTGGTGGTGCTGTGAATCAGAGAAAGAAAAGTTCAAGAGAAGAGTAAGAAAAAAGAGTGGAATGTGTCAGTTGATATCAACCACAAAAAAAACGTTGTTATACAATTTTTGGTGTTGTATTTGAATGTGTTTTCTTTCATGTCCAGACCGGCTTTGATGCAGTCCATCCGCTGTGTGTTGTGAGCATCAGAGTGCGTCAGTGCGTGCTTGTGTTTCTGTGATGCTTGTTTTGATGTTCAAACGGCGGCCAGGTGGCTGCTGGTCCTTTAAATGTTCTCCTCCAGCGGTTTGCAACGGCAGCGAGTGTCTGTAATGTTCTGTGTGGGCGTTGTGGTGTGTGACATCTGCGTCGGCCCCACTCACCCGCTTGCTGTCGGGCACCAGGTCGTCCTTGATGCGACGCTTGGTGCCCCAGTCCCTGGCCAGCTCGTCCTCGGCGATCTCCTGCAGATGGAAGACCGCCACCTGGGCGGACCGGCGCCGCACCCTGCCGCTGGGCGTCCGATCAAAGTCCTCCCCCAGGCTCTCGCTCGGCGCCACTTCCGCTCTGTCTGGCTCCTTCTCTCTGGCACCTCTCTCCCGGGGCTGCTCGCTGTCCCTGGTCCCCCACTCCTCCTTGTGCCGAGCAGGGGGTGCTTTCTCCTGCCACTCCTTCCGCTCACCCTGCTCCTTCCGGCCCACGGGTGGGGTCTCTTCAGAGATCACCTGGAGGAGAGACGCATAAACACAAAGTTCGACTTCATCTACTTGGCTCAGTCACAACACAGTAAATATATATTGTGTTTTTTGTTTTGTTGTTTTTCTATACTTGAACATATTCTCGTAAATATTCGTTTCTCGTTAATGATTTACCGTACTTTACTGTACTCCCCTTGCTAGAAGAAATCCACATTCTTAACTTAAATGTTTACACATATAAAACCTATTTTATTCGATGCTGGCAGGCTTAACGTATCCATCATAAGTTGTTTCCCCTCTCCCTCGTATAACACACAGCTGGCTCGCCTGTTTTGTCACTTTTGCATGACACATTAAATCCCAGAATGATTGTGCCCAAGTTTCTTCCCACGCTCATTACCTGTTTCACTTGATAACATGTCATATTACAGAAGGGAGCAGGATAAGTGGTTAGTGCTTAGACTCCCAGACAAAAGTACCTGTGGGGATCCTTGAGTAAGATGCCTAAGCCCTATCTGCTCATTAATGTAAATCGCTTTGGATGAAAGTGAAATAACCGCAAATAGTACAAAATGTTTCACTTCATAAAATATTCAGATTGACGTAGTCATATTACAGACTTAAGATGAGATCTGAATGGCGTTACATGGGGGTTTAAAGGTAGGGTAGGCAATTTATTTTAGAAGCATGTTTTGCCATATTTGCAGAAATCCTCTTTACATCCCCGACTGCAATCAATAAATCGAATGCGCTGACAAAATAAAATAAAATCCAGTATCCATGGCCGCTCATTGCGCAAGACCGGAGTCTTTGACAAGATAGGCAGACCCATTGCTAAAGCTAGCAAACTGGTCATGTGTTTTGGGGGAGTGGCTTTGGAGGGAGGCCTGAAGTTAGGGGTGGGATTTCTTCGGCTGGATACTTTCATAATCTAGCTCATTCTGGCTGGTTTCTCCAAATTGCGTGCCCTACCTTTAAGTATGTGGTACAAAACATGAAACTTTAACAATGAAGACCATGCATCACAACGCCTCCGTCTTACCCTCTCTTTGCCTGTGTTGTTGTTGGTGTCGGTGGTGCTGTCGTCATTGTTTTTGTTGCTGTTGTGGCTGTTTGTAGAAGCGGCGGGTGGGTGTTCGGTGCGTATGTGGTAGTCCCTGCCGGCTTTGGAGCGGTAGGTCTTCCCACAGTGCTGGCACAGGAACACAGGCTTCTGGTCCTCCGAGAGGTCCCGCCCGCACCGCTTCTGGTGGTACTGGTACCCCATCAGACTGGCGAAGTGTGCCGAGCAGCCCTGTCACGTTGTTATGGTGTGTTAGTGTGTGTGTGTGTGTGTGTGTGTGTTTGTGTGTGTGTGTGTGTGTGACAGAAATCAAGACGACAGATGAAAATACACTTTAGACAGGAATCTGGGTAAGTGGAGCATGGCATGGTTTTTAATGGAACACAATCGTCATCATATCAAGTCGACAGTTTTTTTTGCAGTTGTTAAAATCCTAGACAAGTGGCATGGCAGCCGAGGAAAGGTGAGTATTCTACTGCTGCCTACTCCTCTCTCTCTCTCTCTGCTTTCTCACACTGTGGTGTAATCATAGAAAGCAGAGTGTTGATGTGGGTTTGGGCAAAAGGTTGAAAGGGAAATGGAAAGGGTGATGTGTGGAATGGAGGGAATGAGACAAGAGGGCAGGGGGAGGGGTTCAAGAAAGACTAAGGAAACGCTGGAATGACGGAACAGGAAAAGAGAAGGAGTGAAAAAGCAGATTAATGGAAAAATGGGCAGGGAAATAGTGGACGAGTGCGTGATGAGAGTCAGAAAGAGAGAGAGGGGGGGGGTGGGATTAGAGCAGGGATGAAGTGTGCATACCTCACTAGGACACTTGATTCGCCCCATCTGTTTGAGCACTCGCCGCAGCCTCTCTCTCTCCTCTTGCTCGTCCCTCGTCTGGCCTTCGCTCCCCGAGGGCTAAGAGAGAAGGACAAACACAGCGTCGCACAAGCTAATTCCATTATAACGCACACCCCCTCCCTCCTGACTTAGAAAGAGAAAGAACGGGGGTAAAAAATAAAACAAAGTGAGGAGCTCAATGTGTTTTCCATCACATGCAGCTCCCATCGAGCTCATGATCATTAAGTGGTTTCATGGCGAGGCAGTTACTCAAGGCATGTTTATGACAACTGTCAAACTCATGTTTTCACTGGGCTGTCGGTTAGGTGCCAAACCCCAGCCAAGAGCAGAACAGCAGATGGCAGGCACGGCTGCCAGGCAGAAGAAGAAAAGAGACAGAGAGAGTGAAGAGGAATGCAGGGAAGAACGGGAGAACGTTGACTATCACTTCAGGTATTTTTATGTAATCTGTTATCGCACTGCACAGGATTTTTTTTTTTTATCCCCGAGTACTGTTGAGGTAAGATGGAGCTTTAGCGGAATAAATCTGTAGTGAAAAGGAAAAGGGTGTCACTCTCTTGCCTTCGGGCAACACACACATTCGCTTCCCTGCTTTGATTTATCTTGGCAGGTGAAAAACACATGGAACTGCAACGGCATGTACTTGTAATGCCTCCATCAGAGAAAAACAGGAGACACACAGGGAAGAGACACAGACGCAATCACAGAGACGATATAAAATAGGGGAAGGTGGTAGTAAGGGAACAGTACTTGTTATCAGCTATTCTGGTGCAGAGCCCAACTATACTCAAAAAGACTATTGTAGTGCTTGTACAACTATGGTTGTCTCGCAAATCTGAATTTAGATTGATATTCTAAAGTCAGATGGCAGACAAGGTCAAATGTGGGTGAACGGGTGTTTCACTTTCTTCCGCTTAATATTTGTTTCAACCAATCAATGTTCCTGGAGGTGGGGATCTGTAACACATAATTTACTAACAGCGATCATAACCTTGGCCAGCACTAGTATAAATTTCCCCTTGGGAAGGCCAACTAAAACATCCTGTCCAGACACCAACGTACCTAGACAAAGTGTCTGTAAAGGTTTAAAATTGCATGTTGTAAACTGGCCATTGTAGAAATACCCTTATTACAATACACTTCTGAAATCTTCATCCACTCGCGCAAATGAGTTTCTCTTTGGTAGAATATCTCCGTAACGAAACCGGAAACAAGGCATAACCCCGCCCCTTTCAGTTTTTGGTTTCGGTCCCAGGCTCTGTGCTGTCTCCTCCCAGAAGTTTTGCTATAACATAGTAGGACTGCTGGATCCCAGATAACACCTATGGCTAGCTGAACAGAATAACATCTTAGGGTGTATGGAAGGGTAAATGATGATCCGGATGAGGTCAAGCTGTTCGGAAATCAATGTTTTAAATCGGAAAGAGCTGTGGTAGCCCAGCTGTTCTCTCAGTTCTTTCCCCCACCGTCTCTTACCAACTCTACTCTGCTTTGCTTCCTTCCAATTGGCTAAATAAAGACATAAGTCACAATTAGCAAGTGCATCTCCCATTCTCTTGGTGAAACTAAACAAGACCAGAGGGTTTCTAGCACCGCTGGTCTGGACTGCTGCCAGTCATTAAGGTCATCGCACAACAGTATCCACACTTAGGACAAATGACTGCCCTTAAGAGTTATCACTTGGCCGACACAGATGGCTCAAATTATTGATTCGCTGAATGACGCATATGAACCCAATTGTGAATCAAATGATCATTTTCAAATAAAAAGAAGAACAAAACATATGAGAATCGTGCGACGACATGGATAAATGTAGGAAAACAAGCCAAACAAAAATACGGGGATGAGGACATACCTCGGGCCACTAGGTTTAGCACGCGTACGTTCATCAATCTTTCATGGCAGTTTTTAAAAGGGACTCTGTGAATTATTCAGCCAACTTCATAGGAGCAGCACTCCTCTAATGTAAGCGTGTCATGATAATATCTAAATGAAGCTCGCTGCTGTCAGGAGTTAAGACAGCTGCGGAGCGTAATATGAGCGCGTCAGGGGGCCGTAACATCAATCCTCTGTTCAGCAGCGCGATGATCACAGCCCCCGCCCCCCATGAATTACCCCAAAGAAAAGACCATTGTAATAAGTCATGCACGAAGACAGGTGTGTTTGCACAGGAAAACAACGACTGACTATGCAACAGGGTACGGCGCAACATTCACCACGACATCCGGCCTGGTCTGAAAGGTGAAACTGGTGACACACTTACGTTGGGTTTCTACACATGATACCAGCAGCGGAAGTCAAACCTCCCACCCCATGTCCCAGCACTTAATTTGCTGTTCGCTGACAGATGACAACTGGTCACCATGGTCAGTGGGTTATTAAGCCAGCAGTGTTAAACACTAGATCTATGTATGTGTGGGTGTGCATGTGTGTATGCATACCTTGGTACTGTGTTCAGCCATGGTGTGGTAGTTGAGGCCGGCTTTGGATCTAAACTGCTTGTGACACTGCTGGCACTTCAGGGCATCCTGGAGCTGTGAGGGGAAGAAGTGGAACTGAGGATCCAATGACACGACTGAGGGGGAAACGAATGTGCCCAGACCGGGGGCTGCACCGACGGTTACTCCATGTTGGCCATGGCAATACAACAGTACTGTGTAACCGGATAATGGATTTTACACAAACAGGAAAAATACAATTGAATACACTACATACTTTTGTAATATGCTATGTTATATACTATTGTTCTGCATACAGCTTTACTTCACAGTATTGATGTGGGAACAGGTCTTTTATCTTCTTTTTTTTTGTCCCGTTCAGTGACCCAGTAGTAATGTAGTGATTTTTTCACTACTTAATGACTGAACTGTCGCTTTAATAGAGTCACATCGGCTCCTGCGCCAAGGAGCTATAAAAATGACTGGGGGGATCATCTCACAGAGCTGAGAGCCTGCTCAGCTAAAGTGCTTTTTTTTTACTGATACCTGCCCTTTTATACGCAAATATGAAACAAAATACAATACAGAAATGTACAAAATGAAACCTGCTCACTTATTTTTGCCACACAAAATGAACACAGCAAAGTGATGGCCAAAACAACACGTAGACAATATTCAAACTACGAGTGAATATTGCCTTTTACAACCTTCCAATCAATACCCTCAATGTCCTCAGCTCCCCGGCACCCTGCAGTGGGAGCATTTTAAAACACTTCTAATAGCATTGCAGTAGTCTCTAGCAGGTTAATACAATATCAAGTCACGTTTGTGGGGGAGCAGGCTTTTATTTCCCAGCTCACAATTAGGACAAGGAACAATGGAGCCAAGCTGCACTATTCTTACCTATGCCAAATGGGTTATACTAGCAGAGAGATATTAATTTCTAGTTGGGTGTTGACAAGTGTACAAAATGAGTGATAAAGTCTTGGCCATGCCGGGGGTTTCTCTGACAAAGGCGTCTGTTGAATTGTATTGAGTCATCACAGAACGACCAGTTAATGTAACTGCTAGCATGTGGCGCATTTAGGGTTTTTGCTGAGGCAGAGGTCAGATCAGTTTACGTGCTTGTCAATTGTTAGAGTTTACTCAAATAAAAGACACATGCACCATTTAAGTAGATGATCTTAGAAACAGTGAAGAACATAAGGAAGACGAGTCCACAAACGTAGGGGGATATTTGTGGAGTGTTTGGAAATGCACCAGTAAGATACGTACACAGCTTATGATTGTCAACGTAGATGTCAAGAGAGAAGGTAATTATGTTGTAAAACCCCCACAATTATTTTGGGTTATTATTTGGAATTTAACTTCCAAAGCCAAACAACTAGACAAACCGTTTTGGCTACCTCCCTATGCAGGAAGCAGAAACATGAACTACTGCCGATTACCAAGCTAGCTAGTAGCTACTCGGCTCGCTGCCGAGAACATTGCAGAGCTCGTTGATGGATGCTGGACATCAACACACAACATTATTGCAAAAGTCAACACACGCAGATTTGTCACGTTGTGAACTTGTAATGAACAATATCAGAGGTCGTAATCAAAGATTTGTGGTTGTACAGCATTACTTTAATAAAATATAACTATAAGCATATTAATCTTATTTATGATTTCCTTAAATGGAAGTGACTTCAAGTTCAGAATTCAGAAATTCAGGTGTGAATATTTTATGAGGACATGCATAAATAATTACCTTCATACATTTGTAAAAAGAGAAAACCAGTGAGGGCGGTTCAAGCCACCTAGAGAACACATAACCGATTTCGTCTCCACCTGATAAGCCAACAAATCAATGTAGCAGATATGGTATACCATGACACCACTGTCATACCACACTGTGGTACTCTGGTACATGAATATGAGATTTACACTTTTACTTCTTAAACGACATATGATTCATTACACACCATTCACTATCCCCTCCTTGCGGCCCTACTTTTCTTTTAGCCTTGGCAGAGTGCCTTGACCTTCCACTGACCTTCTGGCAGATCTCCATGTGTTTCTTGAGGCCAGCGACTGTCTTCCGGGTGACAATGGAGCAGTTGGGACACACGACCTCACCTCGCTCCGAGATAGAATGCTGCCATTGGGTATCGTAAGGAGGCCCTGGAGAGGCACACATGAAGATCATCACTCAGTGTATTTTTGAGGGGCATTTTATGGCTCTTAGGTATCTCTAGGAGATGTCTCCACCGGAAACATGTTGGTGAGACTGTTAGCTTCGTCGTTCACAGGCGACTACTCTATGGAGTGGGCTCAAGTCCCTTTATGATCTGCTCTGCTTCAATAAAAAAACACTTTAACGCTTTTAAAGCACAGACCCTTTTGGTGGGTTGTCTGCCACATAGATTGAGCTATATTGCTAGACAATCCAGTTTGCCTGACAACATGGTTTCCAAATAGCCCATCAACAACTTGACAACCTGTCAATTGTCAATTATGTTGCCCTATGGCCTGTTGGTCTCACAAGCACTGCTGCGGTGGAAAATCAAGATGGAAAACAGAGAGAAAAAAATTGAAATCAATGGAGCGTCCATAATGAATCTGACAGTGTTCTATGTTATGTGTTATTTCATGTGTCATTAAAATTGGGTATAGTTTTGTAAAGAGATTAAAGTCGCAATGTGTATCATTTCAACTAGCTTGTAGCTTAAAATGACATGAACTTATCTGTAGTCAATGCTGGTTGATAGTAATTTTAATTATGTTATCAATAAAATCACATCCTATAATACAAATAAAAAATGCTGGCCGGCCCGTACCTCTCTCTTTGTTTACAATAATCTTACTATAAACCCCTCCCAATCTTGACACCCAGCCAGCCAAACTACGCTAGTTTGCGTCACACACTTGCACAGCCAGTAAGACTGGACAGAACACTGTTATTTCGTTAAGTCCCCTTCCTACTAACTGGGAGTGTATCAATCTTACACATTGTAACTTTAAATCTGTTTTTCATGAAGAAATGCAAGATGTGTTTTACCAGAGGCAGCTGGAGCCGGGTCCTTCTTGGGGGGCTGACTGTGATTGGGTCTTCTCTGGGGTTCCTCACTGAAGCCACTCCCCTCTGTTCTCTTTCCCCGGCCTGCCTTCAGCTTCTCCTCCACTTTGGTCATACCTACACACACACACACACACACACACACACACACACACACCAAATAGGGATGTGTTTAGTTATTAATAAACAATGAAAACAACATTTTTTAAAAATATACAAAAGCAATAAATAAAGTTGCACTGGGTTAAAGTAGTTCTGACATGGCTAAATAAAGAGAGAGAGATGGAGGGAGGGAGAGAGGGAGGGAGAGGGAGAGAGAGAGAGATTTGAGGCCATAAGTGCAGGACTCAATACGTTTTAATGATGCTGACATACAGAGAGACTGAGGAAGAGAGAAGGGTGCACGGTGATTCACTCATCCATTAAGCAGTATATGGAACCCCTCTGAAGTTGGCATATTAAAAGGCAGAGCCACTGGTCAGAATTTCATCATAAGAAGAATAATAACATTTGTACTACTAGTAAACTCCTTTTGGCTTCTCAATATATTCAGCAGTCAATTTATTATAGAAGAGAACCCTGGGGGCCCAATTATATCAAAGACCCACAAAGGTGCATCAAATTGCACCAATTTGTCCTTTGTTTGTTCAAAAGTATTTGCACACTTGACTTACCTTTCAGTCCAAACGTTCCAGAGATGGAGGGCTGCTCTCCGGTGAACTTCTTGGGTGTTTTCTGTTTCCGTCCTGGCTCGAAAGGAGAACAAAGAGCAAGGGATGGTCAAACACACACCGTACCACCGCGTCGACCCGCAGTCCACACAGTGTTGGAGCCTAGCGGCGGAGCGTGCTTCATTATCTTACTATGCTTCATTCGTTCTGGGTCTTCGTCGGGGAAGGGGGGGGGCAGGCTGCCTCCCTCGCTCTCACTGCCCCCGGCGTCGGACGAGGTGCTCTGGGACCGTTCTGACTGGTGGGAATGGGGCTGGAGGACCGGTTGGGGCAGGTGGATGACCGGCTGGGGGGCCTGGCTGTGAACGTGGGGCTTCTTATCACTTCTGTGCGGGGGCAGCTCGCCGTTGTAAGAGGGCGTGGACGCTTCGTGGGTCTTTTTCACTTTGAAGAACACTGGGGAGGGGGGGCTGTTTTCTATGGGCCTGGATATGAACCGACACAGGGAGGAATGTGGACATAATTAGATATATGCATGAGGGAAGGATAGTGTAGAGGCAAGGGTGTTTGACTCCCAGCCGAATGGTACTGGGTTTGATCCCGATGTCTGTAGTCTAACTGTGGGCAACCTTGAGCAAGATGTCTAAGCCCCTACCTGCTCCTTAATGACGGAATTCTCAGAATTCACTGTAAGATCTGGATTCAGTGTCAAAGCTACACCAGGATTACCTCTTCTTAGCATTGGTCTTGAAAGGGGTCTTCTGTAGCTTGGGCTGCTCCCCCTTGGGTTCCACGCTCACCCTGTCTGGATGGTTCCACAGCGTGTGCTTCTGCAGGCGCACCTTTGTGGCGAACACTGCCTCGCAATAGGGACAGCTGTGGCTCATCTTCTCTGGTAGAGTGGCCTGGCAGCGAGAGAGAGAGAGAGAGAGAGAGAGAGAGAGAGAGAGAGAGAGAGAGAGAGAGAGAGAGAGAGAGAGAGAGAGAGAGAGAGAGAGAGAGAGAGAGAGAGAGAGAGAGAGAGAGAGAGAGAGAGAGAGAGAGAGAGAGCGAGACCGAGAGAGAGAGAGGGAGAGAGAGAGAGAGAGAGAGGGGGAAAAACAGTAACATCAGTCCCTTCACCCTTTTTAAAATGTTTTTACTGTAGAAAATAGCAAGTCATATCAAGGTCAGATACAGTTTTTAGTTTGTTTTACAATTATCACAACATTTGTGGTGTGAGCTTTACTTCCCCGAAAGCAACATAAAACTATGAATGGACTTCACGCTTCTTCCAGGGTTGGGCATAATCGGGCTCTGTGACTCACCCCCTGGCAGCGCTGGTAGTGGTACTTGACGCCATAGATGCTGGGAAACTCTAACCAGCAGCCCGAACACGGACACTTTACCCTGGAGCGACGCTTAAACTCTTCCTTCCACTGTACTATCATATGGGCCTGCTCCGGGGAAGGAACAGAGACAGGAATGTACCTGTTGTTGACCACTGTACCTCAGGCAGACTCACACAATCTGCCCTGGAGATACAATTAAAATGCCTGTGGCATGCTCTTAAAGTAAAGTGAAAGTAGCGGCTAGTTGCAGTTGATACGTATATTTGGCATAGTATGAGATATATGAGAATATTTTATAAAAAAAATAACTTTCAGCAAATACTTTTGGAATGCTTCTTTTTTTACTTTTCTTTTTTACTATGGATGATACTGTTTGTATTGATATTTCTCAATTGTTTAGTGTTCAGAAATCGGATCCTTTAACTCCAGTAGAGTTTATGATAATAATAAAATGACCAAAATCAATACTCAATACCGTGCAATATCTTTCTAGTCAGTATTTCACATTATCTACAAAACATCAATGTACAATATTCCCCAGCTCAAATTCAGGAAAAAGAGACATACTCACAGGGATACTCTTGAGTTCCTGAACATCCACTTTAGGACGACCTTTCCTCTTCCCCTCGAATGACTCACCACACAGAGTCCCTGGGAAGGGAGAGAGGGAGAGAGAGAGGGAGAGAGAGAGAGAGAATTAGTCAAGAATGCCATCATCAATTAATTATTACGGAGAAAGATTATTCACTGAAGCAACGACTGTGTCAAACCGGGTGCCCTAGAGAGAAAGCACCTTGAATACTACTGGAAAAACAAATCTCTACCTTCATATTCAGCCTACCTTCATATTTCATTCAATGATCCATGGTCTTTTTAAACTACAGCTTCACGACAAAGTCGTGAAGGTGCCGATGGTGGTAGCGTTTCAAGAGGAACACCTCATTAAAGAACACAGATGTGGAACAAGTGAAAGGCCAGGTGCATATTAGTGAATAGTGAGTAGTGTCAGGGAACCGTCTTAGCGCTGGAGTATGAAATGGAAAAAAAGATGGGGAGTGGGGAGTGAAAAAGAGAAAGAGAGAGCGAGAGAGTAGGTACAGTTGTGTGCTGAGCCAGATAGATCAGCTATAAATCAAACGGTGCCGGGTTGAACCTCTGACACAGCACAGAGGACGCACTGCCTCTCTCTATCTCTCTCTGTCCATCTATCTATCTCATTTGTTGCCTTGTGTTTCTCTCGCTACAGCCTATGCTTTAAATCACCCTCTGTATTTCTCGTTTCCCTACTTCCCTGTTCTCGTCCAACTGCTGTTTAACAAAATACGTTGATATTTGTGTGTGTGTGTGTGTGACACACACACACACAGACACACACACAATCACCCCGTCGCCGCCCGCTGGCTCATTACCGTTCTCTTCTCCGCTGCAATTAGACCTCTGCACTATCAGCCCTCTGCTCCACTTATTATCTACCCTGCTACCGGGAGGAGAAGACCGAGAGCTTTGGGAGGAGGGAGGAGAGAGAGAGCGTGTGGGAGGGAAGAAGAGAGAGAGAGAGAGAGAGAGAGAGAGAGGAGGAGGGGAGGAGGAGGAGGCTGGCAAAAGCGAAGAAAGGAGATGAAGCAGAGTGTGGAAGCTGAGTGAGGCAAATGTAGAGGTGGATAGCTTCGCTATGTGACCAAGCAGTATTCTGAATGGGCGATGCCGCAGGTTAGAACAGCCACCGCAATACTCATAATGTGGATAATGTGTGATATAGTTTGACATCAGCAACAGCAGCAGCAGCTTTTGGGCAAGAAAATGGCAAAGACATTTAGGCTATCTAAGACTATTAGATCTACAAAGTCTCACCCGGAAGCATGTGAACAACATAATAGAAGGCTTTGAAAAGATTTATATCGAAGTGGAAAACAGCATCGGTCTCACAGTGAATTTCCCACGTGCTTTACAATGGCTGGAACATTTTTCAACATGTTAACTCCCACATACTCTTTGATAGACAGGAAAACACAGTGTTGTTTACCGAGGACCAATGACAGTGGGCCTAGATCTAGATCACAGCACTGTGTGATCTAGCGAGGATTATGAAAAGGTTAAAGGGTTTTCCATCAAATAAATGAATAGATTTTGTGTTAGCATGGGCTCTTAGAAGAGAAAAAAAGGAAAAACACTTAATGTTGGCTAAGGGATTTCATCTAGTGGCAGAACATCTCTATGTGGACCTGTCCACAATCTAGCATGTTCAGAACTGACAAGTTTCCCTGTTTCCTTTAAAACATCAAAGCACAGGCAATACCTCTCACTTTCCCTTCTCTTTTTTCTATTTTAAATGTTTAAGCTTAAGCTGTGTCACTTAATTTTTTTGTCAATAGTTGATTTTCTCATTTAAATCTGTCAGTCATGTGTGTGATATTTTACGTTGCCCTAAAGATAGGCCTAGTAGAGTTTTAAGAAGAAAAGAAGCCATGGAAAAATAGAGTAACAATGTGTTTGAGGATGATTCGGAGCACATGAACCCATATGCTGATAAATACGCACAATAGAAATAGCTGAAAGGTGTGTGCGTGCATGTGTGCGTGTGTGATGTGCGGTGTAGAAATATGAGTGCATTAATATTCTCCAGGGCGACTAGAGCGTTTCTATATTAGCTGTCTGGGCAGCATCTGGAGAGGTGATACAGCCGACGACTCAGCTCTTGTGCCCGGGAGGAAATTGAGCGTGTATTCTAATTCCTGTCTCGGAAAATAAAAGGTCTTGTAAAAAGAAAAAGTATAATTAATTAATTCTGCTCTCGGGGAAGAGACAGTTCTGTTGCTATGGAAATGGGCTTGACTTGACTTAGTTACTGCTATCAGAGGTCCGTCTTTTATGTGCACAACAATTAGGCAGTCAAGAATAACGCAACACCCACAAACATACGTACACACAAACAAGCGCAACCAGCTCAGGTGAGAAACAAACTGCCCTGCATGCAATTTTTTAGGTTGCTATACAAAAATAATGCAAACACTGGATTATTTTCAACTGATAACTGTTTGCCGTTTGTTCAAAACAGGTTTGCTTAGGGTGGCACACCAGCAAGGATCCTAGTGCCATGTGAGCCGCACTGTTCCTCCGAAAACAAAGCGAGCTTATTGTATCTCGTCTAAATCCCCCCCCCCCCCCCCCCCCCCCCCCTTCTCTTGCACACGGCCTGGCAAATAATACAGCTGTTTGACCAGTATCACATTTTGACTGCCTACCAGCTGTCTGCAACTGTTGCTCGACACTGAAAAGAGGGTGGAGGGAGAGGGATGGAAACACGTTGAGAAAAGTAAAAGATCGAGCGAGAAAAGGACAGAGTGAATAGTGGAAAGGAGAAGAGAAAGGGAAGAACGGGAGGGAAAAGAGAAAATAATAGAGGGAGAGAGTATTTATCTGAGCTGCTAATGATCTTGGATAACCTCAGAGCTCCAACTGCTCCCCTGGAGTGCACGTGTAGACACACATACACACACACACACACACACACACAAACATACTTGTTAGAACAGAGAACAAGTCGTTTGTTTTCCTTGACAAACACACACAGGAGCCTTTGTCTCCATCTCCAACATAGCAGACACACACAAACACACACACAATCACACATACAATCACACACACAAACACACACACATAGGCACGATCAACACAATTCCACGAAAATATAGCACTGAGTCACTACTTCCTCAACCACGAAATACAATGTCTGAAGAAAGCAACACATCAACGCACAGTGAACAACGGTCAAATTTGATTGAGTGTGCTAAGGGCAGGGGGATCTCCTGGGCTAGCTTTCCTACAGCCTTGCAGTGTCTAAAATCACTCTGGCTTACTCGTGTCTCTATTCTCCTGTCAAACACGTCTTCACTCCTCTACCTTGCCTCCTCTTCCTCTATCGCATTCTCTTTGAGGGAGCTTTAGCACCAAGCATCTTCACACTTTTTAATGCTCACGCCTTTTTCACCCTGTTCTCCTGTCTCTATTTTCTACAGACACACACACAAACACATACCTGTCAGTAAACACATGCACAGTTCTATCCCGTAATATACATACCAGTCTTTGAAGATGTCCCCATAATCCGCTCGTAGTCGGGTGTGGGACCAGACAGTTAGTGAGCAGCAGAGACGAGAACACTGCTGCTACCAGACACTGGCTCACTGAAGGAAAAACACACTTTCTATTTCTGTCTGTGAGTGTCTCTCCCTCTCTCTCTCTCCCCCCTCTCTCTCCTTCATTCTCACACAGACTTTCTCTATTTGAATATCTGTTCATTGCTCTGTATACAATTCACTGCACTGATGTGCACCTGCACGCAAACATATTTATTCCACTCTCATGCAATTCTTGCCCTCCTAAAAAAGGGACAGGTGGCTCATATAACATATTTAAATGAATTTTAAATGCACTCTTCATTTCAATACATCATCCTCATAAATTGTTGCAAACAGAGAACCAAGTATCCAGTGGCACTTTTTTCCCCACTCACGTTAGTTAAAGGAGTACTGAGCAAAGTGGACTGAGCATTGTGATGGAAGCTTGAATGCTCTTCACGGCTCCAGTGCAGCGTGAGCTAGCAACCCTCGCAGAACGAGCTAGCAGCCCTAGCAGAACGAGCTAGCAGCCATAGCAGAACATGCTAGCAGCCATAGTAGAATAAGCTAGCAGTCCTAGGAGAATGAGTTAGCAATCCTAGCAGAACGACCTAGCAGCCATAGCAGAAAAAGCTAGCAGTCCTAGGAGAATGAGTTAGCAATCCTAGCAGAACGAGCTAGCTGCCATAGCAGCATAAGCTAGCAATCCTAGCAGACAGCGAGCAGCCCTAGCAAAACTAACTAGCTTCCATAGTAGTGCAAGCTAGCGGCCCCAGCAGAACGAGCTAGCAACCCTCGCAGAACGAAGTAGGAGCCCTAGGAGAACGTGAGTGTTTACACCTCAGTGTGAACCACTCATTAGCTTTTCACTCTACAACTAATATATACTGTAAGTGAGTGCTCATCACTAAACCATGGTGGTAGTTGCAGATAAATATCTTTGTGTATCAATAGAGCAAGCAAACGGGACGATTCTTAATGTGTGAGCACCACACATCAAGAATGATTTTTTATTTAAGTGATTGCTTAGGCCAAATTTGTACGTAGATAGATAATCAATAGAAGGAGTCTAGTTTAAATAATCATGGTCATAATCAATTCACATTTACACAGTTTCCTGTCGTCGCTCTGTTTAGTATTGTTGCTTTCTTTTAATTATTTAGCACAGTTTTTTCCAGACCTTTTCAATTAGTTTTCACTACAGGTAGTGGTAAAGTTGAGGGTACATACAGTCACATATATATTTGGACTTCTTACAACACACCATGGTCACCTAGCATAAGAACCAAAAAATACACCGCCTAATATACGCATCTCATCTATCATAACAGCTGTTAGCATATGGTTGGTGCAAGTACTTTGTTCTCTCTGGAGTAGGCTACCACAGAGAACCGAATATGTGCACGCTTCAACTTAACTGCGTTAAGTTATTATATGAAGTAACGAACTGCACAAACTGTGGGTTGATTTATATGTCAGTTTGTATGAGATAGGGGTCCTGTGAGTCAAATATAACAGTACACTGTCCTGGGGGGGCTAAGGCTTCAACGCTCTGAAGAAAAGTATGCTAGCATTGGTTGTTGCCAAGCAGCGTGTTTAATTTCACTCCATTCGCTACAAGTGACTATGCTTATGCTAGGCTTTAAGACTTTAGCCTAGTTATTACATTATTATTATAACATTTCCAAGAAATGATAGCCTAAATATTAGGAAAAATACTCTATTATTAAAATAATTCCTGGCAAATAGCCTACAAATTTATCATCATTGGTATCACCTCAAAATAGCCTCTGGGCGTACTAAAAACAATATTCTCTCCTTGTTTATAATAAAGGCTTAAACAGGCGCTCAGGGCAGCACTTTGGGTAAAGAATATCCATACCACCTCATGTCAGAGTATCTGTTTACAAGCTTCCCTAAATGCCCCTTGAAACTGCTTAATCGACACAAAAGGCCAGAGCACCAAGGTCCCTCCTGCATGATCTGGTGACTAACAATACTGCCACAGCCCCTTTAGACGCACATCGATTTCCCACCCTGCAACTCTGGCCACATGCTTCATACTATAGGAAACCCAATCTATCGCCTGGTGCCCAGTTGGCCCACAGCCAGTGCTATGTTTGCTGTCACCCAATCACAACAGCTTTCGGTGAATGGCCACATATGTGACTGTCTGTGTGGCTGCCTGGGCAACTCACAGGCAAGCGGATAAAACACATCAATCCTACCTAACGGGTAGCGTTGCTCACGCTGCTGGACGTGTTTCTGCCACTATACGAGCGGCTCACAGTGCATCGCCGCTGTTCGCTGCCAGTGTAATCAAGGAGAAGTGCTCCACTGAGCTCGGTTGTCACATACGCCATAAGCTCTTCTATTTTTATGCAAGTGGTCTATTTTCACATGCAACTGTGCTCCCATTGGCACAACACTAAGACAATTCATTATATATCTTGTAGACTGATAAAAAAATTAAACTTACTATGTGATTTATATTTAGTATTAGGTCGACTGTTTAACAAGTTTACCATTGGTATAAAACACGGGGACACGGGATAACGGACACATATCATTCCTGCCAACACACAACGACACCAATTTGTCCTGTCTTGTAGGGTGGTACTGAGGCAACAGCTACGTTGTTGGTGAAGGACAAACAAAAGCAGCACAGTACTATCCACAAACCAACATGGAGAGTGCAGCTGCCCTTTGGAACTGAAACTATGATCAACGAGAGGGAATTACTATTTTGCTTTGTGCCAGGATGTTATTTCAAACCTTATGCAGATGTAATGAGACACTTGCAGTCTGTCCTACCTAAAAAGGTTAATTTACTGCAATCATTTATGTGTTGTTTTCTCCCATGCATTGGGACAGAATCTGAAAAATACTAAAACGGGGCCTCATGACAATAACTATTGAAAAGATGTATCTTTACATTTGAGTTTGTGCATGTGGGTTTGCCTGTTCATACTGAAAAACAGGCCTCTTTATATAAGGGATTTAAAAAATGTGCCAACAAGACACATGTTCCATGTGGTTACAGTGCACATGAGAGGCAGGCAGACAATACCCTGCCCCCGGACTGCCAACAGTGGCTCACCAATACACAGTCTATTTTCCACATACCTACTAACTAAAAGGCAAACTCCTCTTTGACACCAGGAAACAGCCACAGGGTTTGAGAAATCCACCACAATTCAATTTCCCTTCCAAAGTAAACATTCCCTAGATGTCCCGTCAATTATAGATTTTGGCATTTCACCGTGTGGGGCAGGAAGGCGGAGAGGAGCTGAAGGATGTCGGACGATGTAGTGGGAAGGGTGGTATGAAAGGTGGCAGTAAAAGGGACTTTGAGGGCACGCTGAATCACTGCTGCTAATAATACAGCACAATGCCGGAGACAAGAGAGGGAAACAGTGGCAGCGGCGGCAGAAGACAAACAGAGTGAGATGGAATGATGGGATCAGAGCAATGTGACAGTTATGTGTTGAGACAGAGCTGAGGGATAGAGAGAACTGGGTAAAGAAATGGAGAGAGAACAGGATAAAGTAATGGACAGAGAGAGAGAGAGAGAGAGAGAGAGAGAGAGAGAGAGAGAGAGAGAGAGCAGTTTCCAGCACATAAAGTCAGTCAGAGATAAGGCCTATAATGTGAAAACAGTCTACTGTGAATCAGTAGACATTTGATAGCTCTGTCAATATCTGATAACAAGCAAAAACATAGTTGACCACACATAACCACATACACAGAGAAACAAACGCAAAGCCACAATAAATCTAAAACTAGCAAGGTTTGCAGCTAGACTTTACCATACGCATGGAATCATCTAGACTTCATTCTGACAGGCACAGTATCTTCTTTGCCCCTTGCGTCAGACTGACAAGCAAGCCGGGTCTCCTGAGGAATGTGTGTGCTATTGCCCTGCATCTCTGACCCCCCACAGGTACACTGGGATGCTGACTAGCTCATCAATACTTTAGGTTCTGTATTACTGCTCGTAGATGGACGACTATTCATCGTTGTCCCAATACGGTTTTGGGCTGCTAGTGGGTGGGTGGAAGAATGATGCTGGGTTCCAATAAATAAATAAATGATAAGAGAGAGTGATAGACAGACAGACAGACAGACAAGTAGCAGAGAGAGTGAGAGAACCACATAGATCACATTTTTGATTCGCAGATGCTTGCCGTGGCAGGTTGATGTTTCAACAACACTTGTTACTATAGAAATAAACTGGAAATTAATTCCACCTTTTAACTGCAACTGAATTTAAAATGAATTATACAATGGTACACTATGTACCATTGTTGATTTCCTTAAAAAAGTATTTAGTAGTAGTACTTCATTTTCACATGTCATAACCTCTCGGGAAACAGATTGACAGAATGACACCATGACAGAATGAAATGGTGTAAGTACATGAACTTTTTAAACTAAACTGTATATACAACAAATTAGGTAGTATCTGTTTGAAAAAAACGGGGCATGAATAATATAAGTTTACTGGACAGGAAAATATGTTGTTACCTTAGTGAACTGAATTCAGGTTCAGTAAGTTAGGTTCCAGGCTGATGATTAACACTGTATAATTTATTCTCTTTAGCTATAAAGGTCACAGGCTCAATTCACTGATCAGTAATATTAAAGACAAAAACCATGAGGAAGAGGCAGTCTGATCGTTTTGGAATATAGATTACTAACAGTAGGGTTGTCATCGTTTCTATTTTCATGTTGTCCAATCATGGTTATTCTAGATCGCCAATATACGACCCGGTCGCCAAAGGGTGGCGCAGGACGGGGTGGGCGGAGTTACATCAACTGCAAGCAATACAGTCAAGTCATTTTAAATAAAATATTTAAACATTAAAAAATATTGTATAGCAATGTCTCCTTTGTCAAACAACGGCTCCCTTCTAAACGTCTGTGTGTCCATGCTTGGTGTGACAATATCGCAGCATATCACAGTCCAAATCATATCCATGTTAACTTCTCTTATGGAGCACAGTTTGTTGAGCAGCTATATGGAGAAAGGGGATGCAGGGTGAACAATCCATGGAAAAGAGACAGCAAACTGGTTTTAGAACTCCCTTGTAACTTGTGCTGATCAACGTCACTCGTGCTGAATATTACTCAGACTACTATTACTATTTCCCCATTCATCACACATTGAGTGGAAGATATCTCAAAAAAAGGTTCACGACTCTCTCACTCACGTTTGTTGCTTGATATTATCCAAATGAGTCCAGGCGGGTAAACAGATTATTTGCAAATAACTTTTAAAACATGTGTCACTGCAAAACACCGGATATTTCAATGTCCCGTTTTGCCAAATGTGCGCATTCTACATTCTGGCGTATGCACACATTCGGCAAAGAACAAAGGACGTTTCTGGTGTTTTGGAGCCAAGTGGTCTTAAAAGTAACATTTTGAAGGAGGCAGAACACTACCTTCAGACGTAGTCTACCTGCACTCTGTTTATAGAGTAAATTCTGATAGTAAGTTAGTTGAAATCGCCTTAATATTGCGTATAAAAAAACAATTGTCGATCATTCCTTCAACTGTCAATATACGATCAGATCGCAATCTGGCACAAGCCTAATTGACAGTCATTGGTTGTACTATAGGAACTAATTCTGTTTCCTTTTCAATGATTCTTGCCCAGACATTGATACCATGCTTGCTGGTGCCAATGGGATGATTAATATAATATGATAATAATTTGTATTTATAATCACTTACACGTAAAAATGCGAAACATTCAATGTCTTTTGTATGTTTTGCGTTGTAGTGCAAATTGATCTTTTAGTGTTTGACGACAACATGGTCCATGGATTATCTAGTATTTTGAATCAGTTCAGAAAAGAATCAGTTGACTGCTCTTCAGAGATCTTAAAAACCTCATAATCGCTCTTAACCCGACCCACTGGCAACGTTATACTCTAAGCTTCTCTAAAAGCTTGGAAAAGCCTTGGTAATGAGAAACACAACTTTCTGGCCAAAAAAGGCATAACAATCTACCTGGTATGCAATTTTTTCTTTCACATTGTGCATATGCTAGGGCCTTTCCACACACTTAATGAAACACTGATATGGCTAGTAGGCATATACTTATTCATGGGTCAAGGCGTCAAAGAGAAAGAGAAACAGCTCAACACGGAGACCAACAAGCAGAGGCAATAAGTGTCTAATTATCTTTGAAAGTCCCTTAAAATCCAGCAGCCAAGACCTCAACAAACACACACGCATACACACATACGCATACACAAACACACACATACGCATACACAAACACACACACACACACACACACACACACACACTCAATGACCCCTTTGATCTATGGCAATGTCATATCTGGACAACACAATCCGAGACAGTCATTTTAAACACACACACACACACACTCAAAAGAGACACATATGCACACAGTTGGTGTTAGTTATTTTAAACTTTGTTCAATTTTTTAGGGGGAAAGATAATAGTGTGCTTATTAAAGGATTACCACACACCACAACTACGGTTGGGTAATAATCTTCAGGTGTCAATGTTTTATATGCATGTCTATACATGCACATTCTGTTTATGTTGCTTTCTCTTATACAGGTGCACATCTGTGCACACACATACACACACACTCACACACACACACATAAACACACACATACAAACACACATGCACACACTGACACATACCAACACAGCCACACACACACACACACACACACACACACACACACACACACACACACACACACACACACAGAGAGGTGATGTGCAGCCACCAGCAGTGTTGGGAACTCTCCTAAGTGTTGGAAATACATCCTCATCTGTAACTAGACTAAAATGCCCTAATAATCCATTCCTTACATACCATGGTGGATAGCATATTTACTTTAAAGGTTAAATTACGGTTTAGCTTGAATTGGCAGAATAAATCATGTTAATCATCATTAAAATTATGCTTTGAGTCTGTATCTATTTTGGTACACTTTCTGTTATGAAAAAAACTAAAATATAAATATGTTTTTTATTAATATTTTTAACAGTGGGGAGCTTATCACGTAGAACAGTCTTATAGGCCTATTGAGAGTCGCGTGCAATGGTGTATTTTTAGTTGGCCCATGAATTTGGTAATGGCACACTGGGGCAACGTTGGGTGTGTTTTTGGCCAACTGGCCCTTGACAGAAAAGGTTTTATTTGGTCTTTCATATGGGCTCAATGCCTCTTCATTTTAAAATGATTTTAAGGTAAATTACAGCTGACCCGTTTTTTGTTAATAGGTATTTCAACTGTATTTGAACATAACTAAACCATGATTTTTAGAAGACATAAGATGGTATACACAGCGACAAACTAACCACTTGCCATTGCCATTCATAGGCACCCCCCCCCCCTTACTCTCAGGGGTGAAACTATAATAAGACCACATTGAAGGATCGATTTTGTATGCAATAATTCCAGATGAACAACCCCTTGTTCATTGAGTGATAAAAGGGGAACTGTCACGCTCGCTATTTTCTGATATAAAAAGTACCGCTTTATAAGTGTCGTTTGATATAAAATGTGGCCTGCAACATTAACTATCTCCCCGAAAAGTGTATGGAAAAGGTGGACCATTGATGTCATTGGTCCAGGATATGCGTACATTGGTCCAATTGGAAAAAAATACTTCAACTTCTCTGCATTTGTTTCTGTGGAAAGTGAGTTTTTCACAACGCACGTATGAAGCAGTGCTCTTTTGCTGTTTTAGAAAATAGCCAAGTGTGACGGTCCCCTTTAACTGTATAAATAAATCAAATGTGGCTGCAAGGTCAAACCTTCAACGCAAAGACAGTGACGGTACGGTACACCACAGATCCAATAGGTTTAGCAAGACAAGCATATAAACTGGCGGAAATACAGGAATTTCTCAATGTTATGCAACACTAAATATGATCATTTTACAAGGCTAACAAACTACTCATAAATACAACAAGACAAACCACTCCTGAAATGACCAAGACAAGTGAGTGCTTTATCAAGGGGCTTCCCTGCAGTGTGGAAAGACTATTCCAACTACTATTCCACACGCTTTAGCATTGACGAAGCTGTCTTGCGAAACAACTTCTCTTTCTGTCCCAAAACGTATGTGAAGCAAACAAGCAATGACACAAACTTGTGCACACACATATTAAGACATGTGAGTGTGCACACACATATTAAGACATGTGAGTGCGCACACACACACACACACACACACACACACACACACACACACACACACACACACACAAAGCCATGTGCATGTTTCTATCCATCCCAGGCTCCTAAATACTAACCACTAGGACAGAAAACAAATTGAAGTACCTTATTCTAGAGTCTGTACTAAGCACATAGAATTTAGAGGCCGTCTGCTAGCTACAAAAACAACCGGGTCATTATCAAAGCCCCACTTTTCCAAATGTGCCAGACTCAATTAACCAAGGCATGATGACAATCCATTGGTTATAGAATATAAATATAATTCCCCAGTCCAGTTTTTCTCCCCCTAAAGTCTTCCAACCTCCATCCAGATGGCTTGGGTTTTCCCCTATGTCAGAGCTGGCTGTTTGTTTGTTTGGTTTTCTCACTGTAATGCAAGCCGAGGGAAAACATTTTTATTTTCCAAAGCCCTCACTGTGATGAGGGCCTGAGGATCTAGGTTGAAGCTGTGGAACCAGTGATACCTTTGATACCATGTCTACCTTTGGACAAAACTCCCACTCTATCAACCAACTGTAAACATCCAATGCTACCTCCATTGTTCTTCCGGGTGCTAGTATATTTGTCAAAACTGTCAATTGGACTTTCCTTACCCTGATCCAAGGGTAACTATCCATTGTATTTAACTAGCAATATGAGTCGTTGTGTCACTCACCGTGTTTGTTGTTGTTGTCTGTGCCTGCGGTGCTTTTGACAGCCTCTTGCGGGTGTCCATGTTTTGGGGGCCGGCCCCTAGGGAGCCCTGAGGAGGACAGCTTCCCAAACCTGGAGCCACCCAGACTCTCCATGACCTTCCAATGTCAAGGATGGGATGTGGGGGTCAGACAAACAGAAGAAAAAAAAAGACTATACAGAGATTGCAGAGGGTCTCAACTGCGTCTCATCGATTATTTGACGGCGCTGCCTGATAGAACATTATTAGAAAGGTTCAGTCTGTCGATTGCAGTATATGACAGAACATTATTGCTCTGTAAATACTGTGCCACTCCTCCCTGGGCCAAATATGTTATTGGACAGGAGATGATCTGAGTTGAGACACAGACATATCATTTGAAGTGGTAATGAGGTCTTGACCTTCAAATCAATACTCTCACGTACATGTTCTGCCAACTAGAACCTGGGGAGGGAGTAAAGAGAGGGTGGTACTAACTAAGGACATGCTAACTTTCCTGAGTCATCTAGAGGTACACATGCCTTCTTTATGTATTACAGTATAGTAAAATGGTCAACAAGGGTACATTACATTAAATGTACATTAAACACACTAATCACTCCAGCTCCATCACTTCATTGCATGGCAACTGATTCTTGTTCACTGTGGTTTGAGATAGTCATACATGCATCTATTATGCACTTTATGATTTAATCCACAACAAATCCATACAGTCTACAAACTATGCCTGACCCTTAATGCTTAACATGGGACAGCCTATTAAATGATAGATGGATGGCATTTGTTAGTTATACTGTGATAATGAAACCAACATGCTTTCTCTTAGCACACATTCATACATCCTCGTTCATATAGCAACATCACACAAAAAGTCAAACATTACAGACCAAACTGACCAACAACCATGCCATTATATGGCACACTGGATGAGAATGGATGTTCCCTCAAGGTTGTAGTGTACTGTACTCACATTTGATTTTATGTTGCCCCGAAGTCAGTTGCACTCAGTTATCGTTTGTTCCAAATCTGACATGACTTTGTATGGGAATGTAGAAACAACTAGTAGGCGTCCTACACATGACAAGAGTTCGTGCCCCACATTCTGTACACTAATGTCTCTTCCTGAAAACCTTCATGAAGAAACGTGTGAAGAGAAATGTATTCAGTTGCCTAGATGGTTACTGTCCTTATATAAATAATAATTACACACATGCATCTAGAGTCTATATGTACGCCACTTCGAATGTGGTCACAACATACATCAAGAAAGCCACACCTACCTGAACTGTTGGGAGTCCCCCTGCACAAGCGGCCGGGCAGCCGGGTCACCCACGTGGGGGTCAGGCGATAGGGAGCTCGCGCAGTAGGCGTTTTCCTCAACGTTAAGTTACATGGCAATCGCACACACACCTGCCGAGCTTCGCGGCACGCGGGTCCGGCTGGGTGGCTTTAAAAAAAAGGCAGACAGTCGTCATTGTCGTCGTATCCCAGCGCTTTAAAAACGAGACACTCGCGACAACCGAAAAGAGCACGGAAGGAGCGTATCAATAATAATTTATTTAAAAAGAATATAGCGGATACTTCACCCTATTACCGTTTCAGAATCGTACCCCTTCCCTGCATTAATATGTATACCACCGTGAGACACGAGTCCCCTCCTCACGATTAAAAAATTTCCACAAAACAAAAGATATATCCAAATCATTGAGGGAAATATTAAATACGGATGGTTTAATATAGGCAGTGAAGCAAAATGGCGACTTTATTACGAAGGAGGAGTAAAAAAAAAAATCCTTGCGCTGGCTGGAGCTAAAGGGAGGCACAAAAATATGTTTAGTGCAGTAATTTCGACGACTGCAAGACAGTTGCTTAGAGTAAGAGAAAGCAAAGCGAAGGAAAAGGTACAAAAACACGAAATGCCAGGTCCTTTGGGTTCACTCTGACGTTCCTTACCTCTGGATTATTTCGTTGTTTTTTATATCGATATATCCTCGCGACCGTGTACAGTACTACAGTGGTGTGTGTTGGGTCATGCGCGTATCCACTCCACCTTTGGCAGTTGCAACTCCAGTCTTAAGGCAACTTGCAAACTCTCGCGTTATTATTACCCACATAGAACATATAGTATTAGTTGTTCAGTCTAATAAACGCATTACAAAACCGTTTGATGCGGCTCCTTCCGACGTAACGGCGTTCGTTCATGACGAAAAAGGGTCAGCCTCAAATTTCTTAAATCAGCGTCAGAGAACTATTTTAATCTGCTATTACCGATCCTCGTGAATTCATCCACTCAGACGCTTGACCTAATTTCTCATAGATGATGGATAGGCCTATATAATTTAAACCTGATATACCCATAACGATTGATTGTGACCGCCCTATTGTGGATTTAGCCATTCATTGGTCTTTCATGTAAAAAAAAATAAAATACATCCTACGGGCTTAAGTCTGTTGACACGATGTATGAAGTTGAAAACGATGATGTTTTCATTGCTTTGCAGAAGGCACATGATAATATATAAAAGTAAACTAAAGGACAACATAGGAGTAAGGAATGTTCAGAATGATTAACCTGCCACCCTTAACTGATGACCTGTGTGTGTGTGTGTGTGTGTGTGTGTGTGTGTGTGTGTGTGTGTGTGTGTGTGTGTGTGTGTGTGTGTGTGTGTGTGTGTGTGTGTGTGTGTGTGTGTGTGTGTGTGTGCGCGCGTCTGTCTGTCTGCGTTCGAGCGTGTGCACGCGCACTTGTGTGTGCGTGTGTCACCTAAGATTCAAGATTCATATATTTGCACATACGTCGTCTCGCACGTCATATCGAAATTAGAAGACACGGAGAAACATCCTCGTGAAAGTATATCTTATTATATTGACCTTAAACATATCCCCTCAAAAAACCTAGATGTTTCATAACTGCTGACGCACATTTGTTCTCCAGAAAACCATAAGGAATATGCCATTAAAGCAAGATTGTTCGACTTGTGCCAGACAGCGTGACCCTAATATTGACCTAATATGATATATTAAAAATTAAAATAAATAAATATATTTAAATTAAAAGGTAATATTTCCTGCTATAGGCCCATACGGTCACTATAGGCAATGTTCAGATGAGTGTAACTATTTGAAACCCTGACCCTAACCCTACCTAATAGTAGGCTAATTACAATTGTTAACAGTGCCAGTGGAAGGCAGGGTAGGCTCGGCTGAATTAAGCCCACACGTCAAGTGCCACCATGAACAATTTCCACTGCACATCAACAGCAGTTGGATTTTTTTCTGAACAATCTAACAAAAAACAACAAAAGATTCCCAGCTAAATAGAAGTCATAGATAATAATAACTTTTTTAAATTCCCAAATCAGGTTACAAATTCCTGAAACCAATATCCCGCAAGGGGGCAGTGCTGTCTTTAAATATCGGCGTGACGGCAAAATAAGGCTGGGTCCGAGGGTAGGCCTACAGACCCCTTGCAATCATTAGGCCTACGTGGTGCTCATTAGAGCCCCCATCTGAAGTATTAAAACCTGACAGACGTTTTTTGGCGTTTGACGTTAAAGGCTGTTGATGGCTGTTCACTTCTAGCCACTCAAGACAGGTCTTCAATGGGCTGACGCCGTCCTAATCTATGAAAACAACCAGCGCTCATTCTTGCGATTCACACGTTCATTGTTTAACCTAAAAATGAGTAGCCTAGTCCTTATTTAAAACCACCGGTTGAGCTATATATAAAAAAAAAAGGAATATTCAAAATTGAAATGTCGCTTTAAGAGATGCACTTGTTCAGTCTGCCCTGCAGCCTAGTCCGCGAGGTGCACGCATTCATCAGGTGCGTGGTTTTCTTCAAAGCGTTCCTTCTCCTGTTAAGTGTTTCTTGTTTACTTTCATCTTGTCAAATAAATATGCTGTGAACGATCAAAGCCACTGGCATCAACACACACGACGATGAAAAAGAAAATATATTTCAAATATTTCAAATATTGTTACACATTGGTGGTAATTAAATAAACACGAAATGAAGACCTTTTAGACATAAAAATCACACGTTAACGTCTTGTCAATAACGTAAATAATCAACAGCCTGTGTATTAATCAATCCTCACCATGTTGTTCTCTTGTCACTGTTACATTACCCGCCGTCACTGATGCTGTGCATGCAACCACGTGATACATCTTTCACGTTATTAACAGGTGAGATGCTTACGTTGCTCAGTAATTAATCCCCGGTGTGTGTGTGTGTGTGTGTGTGTGTGTGTGTGTGTGTGTGTGTGTGTGCGTGTGTGTGCGCGTGTTTACAGGCCGTTATAGGGAGCCATTTAGTATTAATCGAATGACTCATCGTTCCTGAGTGGCTTTTTATGTTAATTCCAACTTTAATAGCCGTTCCTTCTTCTTTTGTCGGTGACAGCAGGCCTACTAGATGATAGGGACATAGGTATGAATACCTATATATAGTATATATTTCACACACAGGGCTTGATAGTGAGAGGGACTATAGGCTAAATGAATAAGGCGATGAGAAAAGATAACAAACATGAAAGGAGTCAACGGACAGGAGGGTTGGGGTAACAATGATAGGACGAAGACACATCAAAGGAAAGCAGACGGTTTGAGGAAATAGATGCAGTAGCAGTAAGAGGTATTGACATGTGACTAGAATGGAATGCACCCAGCAATAGCTAAAATAATAACACAATAACCTGGAGCTGTAACTGTTCTGAACTGCTATTATAGATTGATCAATATTAATGGCGAAACCATCTGTAGTCTATTCAATTAAAATGCAGAGCAGCGGTAAAGGACAAACATATTTGTATATATAAAGCCCAGCAGTAAATATAAGGGCATAATATGTGGAAAATAATTGCACAGGAGTATCACGCGTTTGTATATGTTTATTCTAAAAAGACAGCTTTAATTCTTTATACCATATACGTTTTTTATATATCAGATATAATATATATCAGATATTTCCTCCGTTCCCTTTTGCATCCTCTCTAACAAACAGTACGACCATTATCCGACCAAGTAAAGCGAAACGTTTTCAAATATACATCAGTGTCAAAAAATAAACCAAGAGTGTCTTTTCTTCACTTCCTCGCTAAGAGTGGTTCACTTGCTTAGTCCCAGAAGTCCTCCAAAGTCTGGATCGATGGGATTGAATTGATGGGAAGAAGAAGCTCTGACTGGACAGTACATCCAAAGCTTTTTGTATTCTTGTGTTTGTACCATGAATGAAACGTCCCCGTTTACTGTTCACTGTGTTCCAGCCTTCCTCTGGTTCCTCAGGCAGAGCGTCCTGCCAGATGTCATCACAGTATAGACGGCGTTCTGGACTTTTGAAAAATGAATATAATGATATAACATATAAATAATATAATGACGTAAACAGAAGGAAAACCTGACAGTGACTGGAAGGGTGGAAGATATATATGATGCAGTTACTTGATCATTATATTATAAATTGAGCGCTTCCTAAGCACAATGCCATTCATTCTGGCCTGCTACAAAAAAAAAGCTACTTGATCCACAATAGTGAACAAAAGCAGTAGGCTATTTGTCTTGGTTATCCTCAATTCCTTTCTAAATACAAACCTAAGGTACAGCCACAGTCTACACGGACCAATGGTTTACATTGTAATAAGTTATCTATTGAGTGTCTTCCATTGATTGTTAATATTATACTGATATACTGCAGGTCATCCAATATAGTACATAGAATATATTTGTGAGTGCTATGACCAATGAGCACTATTGTGTTTTATTATATATTGTGTTTTATTTATTTAACAATGGACAAAGTAATGCATATTAAAAAATTATAGTCCTGAGAGGTTAATGCTAAGGGCCCTATTAATGATGACTTGATGATAATTGCAATGACAATATTATTCAAAAGAAATTAGGAGCTTTTCAACCGCTACCCCCCTCCCCCCCTTTGTTGTGTGTATTTTTCCAGTTTCTGGAATCAATTTAATCATGGTGTGGTGTGATATGTAAATGTCCTTAATTAAAAAAAACTTTAATTATCATGTCCATATTATCGAAATTGTCATATTAATAGTTCTAAAAGGTAAAACAATAGGTAACATAAAACCACACAGAATGACCTATTGTAGATCTAGTAGCAAACAAAACAAACGTGGACTTGCGACTTTGTGCATGGAATGTGGACGTTCCCCAACAAGCCCCTGTAGGGAATTAAACCAATATCACTTTAGGATCACCAATTAGCTCCATCTCAACTGAGATAAAAACACCAACAATTTGATTTTCTCTGATAAGATTGGGACTGTGATTTGCCCGTGTAGTCGCTGGGGATGTGAACCTTACATCTTATCGCTATGTTACAGTGTGGCCCAAGCGTTTCCCCCGCCCCTGAGCAGGGCTTTTGTCTCTGTTTTCTGTGTCTGTAAAGTAGATTGGCCGTGTTGAATGAGAATCCTCTGGTCTGCTTGGCATGAAGTCTATAGACTTGTCCTCTCCCCTTTCACGCGTTGATTCTCCCCTCACATATCTGCACACAACAGCTCCTCCAAGGCTCCGGGAGCCGTATTGTGGCAGAGAAGAGGAAAAGGGCTGCCAACTGGATCAAGGGATGAGCTAAGAGAAGTTTCCAAAGGAGGCTATGAAGAGGAGAGAGAGGAGGAGGAGGAGGGAGAGAGAGAGAGAGCGCGAGAGAGAGAGAGAGAGAGAGAGAGAGAGAGAGAGAGAGAGAGAGAGAGAGAGAGAGAGAGAGAGAGAGAGAGACAGTGAGAAAGTATGACAGAAAGAGAGAGAGAGGAATACATAATTAAGATTTGAATAGATAGAAGCCCTGGTAGTCACAGAGGCTATATCCTAATTTATCAAGCGGGCACACACGCGCACATTTGCACATATGCACACACACACATACACACACATGCGCGCGTGTACACACACACACACACACACACACACACACACATACACTTCACCCTCTGTTTAACCCCTATTTTTCGGCTTCACTTTACAAAGGACAGGCATGGGTCCAGGGCCCCTTCAAGGAAATGAGTTGTTTCCCAAGTAATCCCCACAATAAAGCAGAAGTGTACGCCTCAGCAGTAAGTGAGAACACCGTAAGGCTGGCAATTAACAGTGTGGGGAAAATATGTGCAGGAGACACGAAGCAATACACACTATGCAGTTAACATTACTACACTGGATTAACGTGCACTCTGGCAGCAAGAATGAGACACACTACAGACTCTTTATGGCGTCTCCCTGCGCAGAACGATGGCTATTAGATGAGACAACAGTCCTGATTATCATGCTATCCAAAGCTGTCTCCGCTGAGCGACAGAGGAAAGCAAAGATCATTTGACACATAAGGTCGGAATAACAACCCCCCCCTTAAAGGAGCCGATCATTCAAGATTTAACTAACTGACACGCTAGACGTCAGCAACACGCGGCAACACCTGGCCTCTGCCTCGCCCGCATTATTATCTGCTTCCCTCTCAGCCAGCAGCAGATGTGGCCAGGTGGTTTCCCTGACAACAAGCCATTTGTCCTGTCCTGAAACGACACCGGGAGACAGTAGGACGCCGCCACCACTGCTCTCACATCGCTGGCATTTAAGCGCTAAGCCCTCCACTCCTGATAGCAGGGAATGAGGCACGTGTCCATAGACACACACACACACAGACACACACACACAATGTTTGTGTATCTGTGTGTGCATGTCCCATGCATGTAGACACACACACAAATATGCAAACATGGACACAGACACGCACATAGACACACATACACACAGACACACACAGACGCACACACATATACAAACACACAAACACGCACATAGAGAAACACACACACACACATACACACATACACACAAACACATGCAACAACCCAGCACAATGGTGCTGGGTGCTGAATAAAAAAAACTATATCTAAATGATACAGTGAGATATTTCAAATGGAGAATTGTGTAGATAATATGAAAAAAGTCCCCCTGAAAAAATGTCCTCTTTAACCAGCTCCCCAATGGGATCGTCAAATTGGAGATGAGAAGAGGGAGATGAAGGAGATGTGGGAGGCGGCTGGGAGAGAGGAGGGTATGAG
>JACYXH010000175.1:4842500-4855000 GCA_026745465.1 Lota lota | reverse complement strand
GACGCAGCAGCGCCCGGCCTGGCAGCAGCAGAGACAACAAGGGTAGAGGAAGGTGGACGTAGGAAGGTCAGGTTATTAAGTATGCTCTGTACAATTTTGTGTGGAAAAAAAGGAAAACAGTGTGATGCAGATGTATCCCTGTATGTGCGTGTCTGTCTGATTGTGTGTATGTGTGGATCAGTAAATGTGTCCACACATGCGCATGTGTGTGTATCTGCCCCGTAAAAGTATCTGTGTGTGTGTGTGTGTGTGTGTGTGTGTGTGTTTGCTTGTATATGTGTATGTCTGTGTGTGTGTATGTGCTTGCTTGTGTCAGCGTGTGTATGTGAATGTGCATGTGTGTATGTGCATCTCTCTCTCTGTGTGTGTGAGTGTGTGTTGTTTGCAGCGCACATTCTGTAGTCTGCATGTTAACTTAATTTACAGACTAAGGTTAAGTGCAGCCCTGCGGCCATATGGGAGTCAATGTACTGGCACCGGAAGGATGGTTGAGACTGTCTGTTAACTGGGCTTCATCTTTATGGCAACATTAGGTGGTAAACCCCAGGGACATGCATATTTAACATGCCATTACCCACAGTAAATATTACCCTTTTTACAGCAGTATGCAGAATCAAGCACATATACACACACGCATGCATGCACACACACACCTACACACACACAAACACACACACACACACACATGCGGGCATATACAGACACAGAAACACATGCACACACACACACACACACACACACACACACACACACTTCCACAAAAAATATATGCTTATTTCCCTGAGACACACATAAATACCCCCCCCCCAACACCACCATCACACAGACACATATTTCCTTGTTGGGAGAGAAGAGTATCCATCATTTGTGCAGCTACCATGTGTGAACGCTAAACCTTAATTAGTCATTACTCATACTGTTCACTTTCCAAATCAGTCCATCCATTCCCATTTCCTGTCTAAATACCTCCATTCTTTATTTCTGTTTTTCTTTCTTGTTATTTTTTTCTTTCATCTCTATATATCCATCTATCTATTTACAGTATATATACATATATATATATATATATATATATATATATATATATCTTTCTATCTATCTACACTATCTATCTAAACTTTCTATTTAGCTATCTATCATATCAAATTGTATCACATCCCTGACAAACAAACCATTCTGTAAATGATTCCATTGATTTGAATAAAAATGTCATATCAACATGGAGAATACAGGACTTGACGAGACAGAATGAGTGGATTAAAAGAAGAAAACTGTACAGATGATAACAGCAAAGGTCCTGCATCACTCCATCCACCAGACTGTGAACATGACATGTAAATGTCCTCAATAAGGAGAGTGCGCTTCAACGTCATGTGACTGGTGGTGTCCAACACTCAATGCTATAGATAGATCAGTTGTCTCCCATTGTGTAGACAGGGCTAAATCCCAGCAGAATTCTTTTTTTTGGGGGGCTTATTAGCTCATCCTGGCTCTGAAAAAAATATGCAATTAGATGGATGGCAAGCAGAGATTTAAATACGCAGAGACATGTTTGAACACATCCGGGCATAGAAGAGGAAGTGGTTTCGGGCAATCCCTGGGGATGAATGGTGTCGTGTTCATAAAATGCTGACCTTGTTTATTTTACGTTCTAGTTTTGCTGGTCAGGACAAAATATCTGTCCAGAATGGTGGCATGTACCCTGATAAAATCCCAACCAGAAATCATCAACTGCAAATAACTGTTTTCAAAAGGTGTGGGAGTTATTTTCATATGAAATGATTGCAATGTGCTGCAGGACTGATGAACAGTAAGTGGACTGAAGGAGAAAAGCATGACAGAGGAGACCACCGCTCCGTCGTAACCAGATGCAGTGGAACAAGGCAGACCCAGAGTACCTGCTCCACAGTCCTGAAAAGGCAGGGGTGCCATGATAAACCAGTTAGCCTTAGTAACAATGGATCCATATTACCCTTTCTATCTCTGTCTGTGAGTGTGTGTGTGTGTGTGTGTGTGTGTGTGCACACACACACTCACACAAACACACATACCCTTCTCTCCTGTGGCCCTGCTGTGTCCAACTATCCCAGGAGCAGTGAGAGAATGCCCTAGAAAACCACTGTCCTTGCTCTTCACACGCATCCAGACCGGGGGAAAGCAGATGAATGGTGCTTGAATCAATTCCCCTCAGGCAGACATAACAGAGCTCTTAATAATTGCCTGCAGAAAATCAGTGCTGTGAAAAAAGGGAAAAAAAGGGGAGAAAAGGAAGAATAAAAAAAGAGATAAAAAGAGATTAAAAACACAAAAAGGCCTGTTTAATGTGACCTCTCTCAATTTAGCTCCAAAATAATTGCTTTCTAAATGTTTTCTGCAGGCAAAATGGTTGCTATTGCTGTCCTGGTCATAATGATAATGATCCTCTAAAAAAGATTCAAAGCCATTTGGAGGAGAGGTTGGGGTAGGGGGGTTCCTCTGGAAAAAAGAAAAGACGATTTGTAAGAAGCCTTTGATAGTAGACTAATGCCATTCATTTCATCTTTCAAGGCATACTTTATGCACCATCATTATTTGTGTAAATAGTAAAAGCAAGAAATTGCCTTCCGCAATTAAACCTGCCGACAAATGGGTGATTTGATCTACTGGAGTTCACACTGACCCACAAACAACGATACAGCAATTATGTATTAGATACTTGTTTTACACCAGTTTTGCTGGCCTAGTTGCAACAAAGCACTGTGCTGCAATCAGTAGTCTATTGTAATGTCGGTGGGAAACACTCTAGTTTTGGTACAGAAAATGACTGCAAGACGTGGGCATGAATACGTCTGTGCTGAGAAGGGTATTGATGTTCTCACCCTCCAATGGGAGGCCTGCAGGGTACTGCGAGGTTGCCGGAAATCTGACCTTAATGCCGTGCCGTTTCACAGGGGCTGGTTTGTATCACGCAGCTACTTCATCCCAGCTGAACTAAATTCGAGCTTGAAATGTTCTGCTTGTCCTGCCCGAGCAGTCTTGGGGTTGTCGTTGTAGTTGTAGACTTACAGTCAGTAATAAGCCACGAGAGGCAGTTGTTTACACTGATTTAAAAACAGCTAGGGGGCGTTGTTAGGCACAACGTGAAAATTAACACACAGCAGCATAAAATGCGATCATTTCTTGGAAACGAATCATCATTCTTCAGCCAAGCAGTATAGTTCAAGACAGCAAAACTGTTGCCAGGCAACACAGGCTATTATACTTTGAGATTGGCGGCGCATATATACAAAAAAATTATTTTTATGCGGTCACAGGTGTGTGTGTGAGTACAGCTTCGATCCAATCAGAATCAAGGACCAGAACTAAAGGGTTTTTTAATGCTTTTCGGATTAAATACATCTTAGTAGTGAATACATTTGAGTAGTGCTGGAACAATACTGTTAGAAGTTGGTGCCAAGGTCAGGGCTGGGACGCCCCTAACCATGATGTAATTACATTTGATATTTTACTGTATTACTCTCTATCTGTATTTTAGTATCTGTCCTCTCTGACCTCACACGCACACACACACACACACACACACACACACAAAGAGCTAATGACCCTTTAGGGAAAGGAAATTGGTACATTTATCAGTAAGTGAATCCATAAACAGAATGGTTTGTGTGTTTCTCTCCATCTAGCTCTCTCTCTGTCTCTCTGTGTCTCTAAATGAAATGATGATATTTGAAAATGAACTGTCTAGGATAATCTCTCCTAATGTGTACTTTATAACCTTGATACAGACTCAGAGATTCTGTGTGTATGTCCATGAGTGGAGGTGAGTGGTGACTGGACACGTAGCTAATTTACCGTCCGTTTATTTATTTATTTTGAGCGAGAGAGCGAGAGAGAGAGAGAGAGAGAGAGAGAGAGAGAGAGAGATAACATTGAGGGAACAGAAAGAGACAGACGGAATACTGTGTCTATATGTGTGCACACGTTGTCTCAGCACACTGTGGTGTGGTAACAATACACCAACTAAGATCTCAGAAAGCAGCACTTTCTCTCTTTTCCCTTCCAAAGAACACAGAACATTTTCATTATTCCACACAAACACCCATCTAAATCTCAATCAAGAAGATTTTTCATGTAAACCTTTTTAAATGGCTGAGAAACAAGGTCAGCTTTGGAAACAATCAATGGCTGTACAAATAAACAAAAGTGAAATTAGACTTGACAAGCCTTTCATGGCACAGCCTTCTTCCTTGAGGTCGGAGTTGCAGATGCACAGCATTGATTGCACGTCTGAGTTCTAATAGAAGATGTTGTCGCTTCGCAAATAAATGCCTCAGGGTTTGGACAGATCATCTATGTATTTGAATGAGACGCACCCATGTGTTTTTTGGTGTATGATCTGTGTGCGTGTGTGTACGTGCATGTACTCATGTGTGTGAGTACATGCATATACACAAACACACTCACACACATGTACACAATCACATACACACAGAAGCTTTTTCTCTCGCTCTCTCTCTAATGCTTGCAATTCATCCTTGTGCTGCAGAACATAAACTCCTCCATTTGTCCTGTGTGTGTGTTTGTGTGTATGTGCGTGCGTGCGTGCGTGCGTGTGTGCGTGCGTGCGTGTGTGGGTATACACTCTGTACGTTGCGCTCTACCTGTGATTGCGTGGTGGGCGAAGGCCTCTACGTAGGTCAGGTAGTTGTGGGGACAGTTCTTCTTCAGCCACTTGCACACGTCCTGCTGGGTCCACAATACCACGGGCTTGGACAGGCAGGACAGCGTGGGGCTGGTGTGGTACACTGTGAAAGCCTCGCCCGGACGCAGCTGGAGATGCACGCACACACACACACACACACACACAGGACAAATGAAGGAGTTAATGTTCTGCAGCACATGGATGAATTGCAAGCGTGAAAGAGAGAGAGAGAGAGCGAGAGAAAGTGTCTGTGTGTATGTATGTATTTGATTGTGTGCATGTATGTGTGTGTTCATGTGTATGTGTGACAGATAAAGAGAATGTATTAGTCCATTCCTGAGATATGTTGATGTATTGTTGAACAGATAATCATATTTTCATTGATGCATTTACTTATACACACTTTCCTTTTAATGTGAAATGGGCTTGGATGATAGATTCTAACAAATTATGATTTATTAAAAGAACACCTTCCTGTAGTGCTGTTCATTCACTATGAAAAAAGGTGAGAGTAGCAAAGTAATTAATGAATTTAATAATTAATCAAATGTAATTTATATTGTTTTTTACATTGCATATAAGTTCAACTTCAACGTTTTTCAAAGTCCAAAAAAGACAACAAAAGGGAAGGAGAGAAATAATTGAATTGCAAACTGTATTTAAACAGGACAAGAAGTGCAAAAGCATACAGGCAAAGACGGAAAAACAGCTGTTGTTCCTTCACCTCTCAACCCCAATTTACAGATGAAAAAGGGAATCCGTCATTTTCACTGGCTCAGTGTGGTTTTCCCCCTATACTTTACTCCAATACTGTAGCATTAGATGTGGCAATTAAATCCAAAGTGAACAATGCATCCGGCTGCTAATCAGTTCAGTCGATCAGTACTCTGATCAACTGATTCTGTTTTGCAGAATAATTCTGTTCTGCTTTATTTTCAGGCAACTTCATTTCACTTGTGCTAGTTTGCTTGACATTTTGTTCATTCTATAATTATTCAAATGTGTCCCTGTCCTGTTTAACATTGTGTACCTGAGTGCGTCTGTGTGTGCGTGCGTATGTGTGTATGTGTCTTTGTAAATATGTAACAGTGTACATGCATGCAATTCTGTAAGACTCTTCCTTCCAGGTAAATTCCACTAAGCAGTCAAGACTGCATATGCTTGGCCATCTCCATATATTTACATATGCATATCTCTCTCTGTCTCTCTCCCTCTCACTCTCGCTCTTTCTCTAAGGTTATTCTTCTCTGATTCCCCTAGTCTTTGATCACACACACAACAGAACTCACACTTCAAAGGAACAGAATGAGTCCCCACTGCTTAGCGAAGGCGTTTATATAGATGTTAGTTTCACCCTCCGATTATTAGATGCAAAGAACTCAGCATTCTTCCTCTCATGCAGCCCTTAGTCTAGATTCTCTGCTGCTTCCCCCTAAGTTGAGATAACTCACCTTTATGCACAAATACCCCAGAAAAGTGTCTGCTGCTTCCTGTGGCTTCTCTGCAGTCTGTCAAGAGAGACTACAAATGTGGTCGTGCAGCACTTGAATTTTGTGCAGTTACTCCAATTTTGATCGTCTGCTCTGAATGTTCTCACTCGAAAGTCTCTTAAAATCACCTACTAAATGACTAAATGTTAACGTCGTAACAAAACAATTAAATGCACACAAGCGATTCAAAGGCAAGGTGCTACATTATGGTTCAGTAGCTAAAAAGACTTCTGACCACATTGGTATCTCCTGTCATTCCATTTCTGTGCATTGTAGTTGGAACCCTGACAGCTCTATTACAATGCTCCGCTAACTGAGCCCATTCCACTTTATAGACCTTAATTAAAAATAAAGAAAAGCTCTCCATTTGACTGTTTTCACTGGACACCATAATTATGCCCCGAGATCCATCTCTGCTCAATGGAGCGCTGAAGCCATTTTAATAACCCAAATTTGCTGCACTCCCTATTGTTAATTAAGATTGAGGTGGAGAGGTGTGGAGAAAGCCCTGTCTTTGAGATGACTGAGTGTGTCAGACATTTGAGGATGGCTATTATCTCAATCTGCAGTGAAATGGGGGCTCCTAGCAGTCTCTATCACCCGCCGCAGTCCTCGTATTGACGCACATAAATCTGTCTGTGATTAGGATATGCAGCCGGGGGATGAAGGAGTTGAGAAGGGAAAGGTTAGGAGGACGGGCGCTGCAGAACGGAACAGCCCCGGGGGAGAGGGAGGAATACAGCAACACAGAATAGAGAGAGACAGACATGCAGGCACACCGACAGAGAGAGACAGACAGAGAGATGGAGACAGACCGATTGACAGACAGACATACAGAGAGACACGCAGATACAAACAGGCAGATAGACAGCCAGACAGACAGACACGCAGATACCCACAGACAGACAAACAGGCAGATAGACAGCCAGACAGAGAGACAGGGAGACAGGCAGAGACACAGACGAACAGAAAGGCAGAAGGTTGTCAAGTTAGGATACCCCGGCAAACAGACAGACATACAGGGAGAGGCTTCAGAATGATGTGTGCGTGTGTGTGTGAGGAAGGTGGAAGGGGGGAGGGCTCTATAATTTGACGCCGGCTCACATTTCTGTGTGAGTAATGGGCTTCATCATCAGGAAGCCAGACAGAAGGGAAATAGAACGATGACTCCCTCCTCATCTTTCCATCTCTCCTTTGCCCCTCCCCCCGCCCTCCTCCTCCCTCCTCCTTCTTCTAGTCCCGTCCCGTGACCATCCATCAGCCTCTATCTCCTCTGGCCAGCTCCCTGCTCCCCTGGTTCACGCCTCACTGATGCCCCGGCCCGCTCCTCGCTCCCGAGGCCTACGGCTGTCCACCAGGAGGCGCTCCTTCATATGTTAGGACCACGCGGCCGCATGACCATCTGTTGCTGAGGCCAGCATGAAGTTTGACGGGAATGCATGTGATTTAATTCACGTCAAACCCATCCACTATATATTTTCTTTGTTTGGTTAGGATCTCAGCGGCTAGTTCACCTTCATATTTAGGATTTTGCGAGGTCCTGGTCAACAATGATATTTCATTAATGAGTTAGGATGGGATATTAGTTAGTTAGTTAGTAGAGTCTTGGCCCTAGACTAGTGTGAGGCGGCCATTCAGGTCCCGACCTCAATAAGCCAAATATAAATCGTCTATATTTTCCAACGCTGGTTGGAAAAATCGCAACAGTAAATATTTAGGCATTTATAATTTACCGCATGCTGATACAGCATACTGGGAGGAGGGCAAATTACTGCTGACATATTGTAGCATTGACTATTCAGTGGATGCGTGGATAAAGAGAGAGGGGGGGGGGGGGGATGCACTACTTTGGTGAAGGATCTTTAACATGATGCATTATGTATAACATGTCCAAAAATGTATCTCATAATTTACATCTAGCGCCCATATCTTCCAAAACACTCCCCAATAACCTAACATGTTAGTTTAAACATGACAAAATAAACAATTTCCTCCTTTCCTTTTCCCACTTCAACCCAGATTCAAAGATCATGTGCAATTTTACACAGCGTAGATTCTTTTATTTAATGATTTTGTGTAATTTGATTTGGCATTCAGATTCTCCTTCTTTGCATGAGGAATATGTACTTTTATTGTAGCCTGATAATCATCCTGAATTTATACGTTCCTTATAATTCAGAATTCTTCCGTCAGAGCAGTTTTCAGAGACTGGGCGGGGTTGCTTCCACCTAAACCAATCACAACCGGATAACGAATCCGCAAATGACGTTACTCTCGGTTGTTTATTTTAGAGTTCATCGTTTTTTCAAAACAGCCTCAGTAGCATAATCCATAGACTTTAAAGAGACTTGAAAGGTAGAATCCAAAGGTTTTGCTATGGGAGTCGCTGCAATTTTTTCTGTTGCTCGCAATGGTCAGTCCCGCCTACAAGAAGCTGATTGGCTCGGTAAAAATGTACACCAACTCAAGCAACCGACACCAGATCGTGAATCGCAGAATTACTTAAAAAAGTGGAGGGGGATTCAGCGGCGGGAACCAGGCAACTTTTATTGCGTCCCTCCAACAGCTTCCTAGTCTCTCTGTCTCTTAAATCTTTATTCTCCCTCACTGCTGAAGCACAACCGTGAAAATTTTTCAAAATTCCAAGTATCTGTGTGTGTGTGTGTGTGTGTGTGTGTGTGTGTGTGTGTTGTGTGTGTGTACCTGCTCCTTCTCTCCGTGGAGCTGAATCAGGGATTAGCAGAGGTTCACGGAGCATGGGGGGGGGGGGGTTAACCCTTCTTAAAATTCACCCTCTGTGACCGATAAGACCTCTCTTCCATAGCCTTCCCCTGCTCCCTTCCTGGTGTTGATCAAAGACACTGTGCCAATTAGCAGAGGAAAAATCTGTGTTTTTCTGTGTGTGTGTGTGTGTGTGTGTGTGTGTGTGTGTGTGTGTGTATATGTGTGTGTGTGATTGCGACCACACATGACATGGAACAGATGGCGATGCAACAGTAATGCCAGTGTTATGGGATTGACATTAACACACTCACACCCATACGTTCACTTTCTGTTCACCCTCTTTGCTCTATATCTCGCTCATTCTCGACAGCTCTCACCTTTTTTCTCTCCCTCCCTCCCTTGTCATGGTTCCATCTGAGCTTTAATAGATGCTAACCCAGGAGACCTTAAGACTGTGAGACTGTGAGTCCGTGACAGCTCTCCACGTCCTTCATGTTCTCCTACAGTAGGAAAAGCCATCCTTCATGTTCTCCGACAGAAGGACAAGCAATCTTTCATATTCTCCTACGGTAGGACAAGCCATCCTTCATTTTTTTTCCTATAGAAGGAAAAGCACTCCTTCATATTCTCCTACAGTAGGACAAGCAGTCCTTCAAACCTCCTTCAGACTACTTTTTCCCCACCCTAACTTACCTTACGTCCTAAAGCCTCTCTCTCCCGTCTCTCCTCCTTCTCTGCCAATAACTGTCGTCACTTAGCTCATCAGTCTGCATGTGTGTATGTCTGTGCACATGTCTGTGGGTTTTTCTGTGGGTTATATGCATGTATGTACGTGTACGTGCAGTGTGCGTGTGTGTGTGTGTGTGTGTTTGTTTGTGCATAAGTGTGTGTGTGGGTTTGTGTATGTGCATATGTGTATGTGCATGCATATGCGTGTGTGTGTGTGTGTATGTGTGTGTGTACGTCTCTTCATGCTTGTGTGTGTGTGTGTGTGTGTATGTGTGTGTGCGTATGTGCACTGGCATTCGTGTGCCCACGTGCTTGTGTGTGTCCACTTCTTTATGTCAACTGTCTTGTCTTTCTGGGTCGGCTTCACACACCTCTGCCTCTGGCTGCCCTTGGCTGTGTATTCACTTCTTGTGATCAGTGGAATGGGAGGGCAAGGTCTCATAGGAGCACATGTTGGTGGAGGGGGAGGAGGAAGAGGAGGGAGAAGAGGAGGGGGAGGAGGAGTGAGAGGAGGAGGAGAAGGAGGATGGGGAGGGGGAGGAGGAGCGAGAGGAGGATGAGGATGAGGAAGAGGGCGAGGAGGAGGAAGAGAAGGAGTGTGAGGAGGAAGAGGAAGAGGAGGAGGAGGAGGATGGGAAGTTTGAGAATCTCCTGGTTGACCTTATAGGCTCCCATACATCCAGGACAGAGCAGCACATTGCTGACCACTGGCGTACGTACAGCACACACTGTGTCTGACCTCAGGCTTCACCAAAGGGTGTGACTTTACTTCTGATAGGATGGAATGGGAAGGGTGGAAATACAGAGTGTCTGTGAACTGCAATCAAAGCATGTTCTCTATGAAAATAAATGTAAAGATTCTTGTCTGGTGCCCTTTTGTTTTTTCCATTTGGGATTATTTTTTAAATATATTCGGGATTAAAGCCCATCTGCCTGACTGACACTAGTGTCCTTGCATGAAGTCCTTGTTCTTTTTCTCTTTTTTGTACTGTCTGTATTGCTCAGTGTTTCTCTCTGTCTCTTTTTATCTGTCTCTGTCAGTCTCTATCTTGGTTGTGCCTTTGCATCTGACTTCATGTGTGTTTCTTGCTTGGAATGATTTGACATGTTTGACAGATGTCATCACAACTAAACAGACAGATAGACAGCAGCTAGAAGAAACAACAATAATTGAATAATAAAAATCGAAAGATCCTTCTCAACACATCTTTCCACCACAATCACCTTATGCCTGTTCTTCCTTTGCCAACGTCCACTATTGATTTACAATGGTTGAACTTTACAATAATAAATACATTTGACTAATCATGAAGATAAAATGCTCCACAGACGTTGAAAAAAAGGAAGTTACAAACAAAAGAAGCCAATAAATATATTAATATTAATGCCAATGCCTTCAATTCTCAAAACTTGCAAAAAATAGCATTACAGTACAGTATGTCTTTACGCTACATTGGTCCAGTGTACAGATTGGTATTTATGTCAACTGAAAAGGTCTCATACCGTGTATTTGTAATGAGAAACTCTAAAAACACTGACATAACGCAGACATAAAAACTGCTAGCTAAATGAGACTCCACTAACCTGCCACCCCTTATCTCCTTAACCCAAAAATACACAAATACACACACACACACACGCACACACACAAATCTGCACTGACAGCTGCCAAATAAGAATTAACCAGCGACAAAATATTAAATATTAGGAAATTATATATATTTTGTTAATTAAATGATGGGGTTTGACAGCCAACCATTTACACTGTGTGCATATAAAAAGCAAAATACTCATGGTAGTCCTGGTAGTGTTACTGTCCCCGATCATCCGGATGTCAGCTGGGCATGAGAGCCGTGTTGAAAGCCAACAGTCCTTAAGCATTTCATCTCCCTCTCTACTTATCATCCGGTCTCCCATGACCAAGCTGTCCATCAACATGGCCACCAATGAGAGATGGCGTTGGCTTCTTTAGCAACTCTTTTCTCTCTCCCCCCCCCCCCCCCCCCCCCCCCCCCCCCCCCCCCCCCCCCCCCCCCCCCCCCCCCCCCCCCCCCCCCCCCCCCCCCCCCCCCCCCCCCCTCTGCCTCCCAGAATACCTTCAGCCAAAACCTTTCACAGTGAGGGAAATGTTAAACAAGTTGTCCCTTTAAGTGTTTCACGATCACTTTGGCATTTTAATCCACTACGCAGGTCTGTTCATTAAATGTGCTCAGCCGTGATTAAATGTTGATATGTTTACTGTGTACTGCTCTTATTTGTGCTGATTAACAAAGGCACTTAGCATCTCCTCTTCAGCCCAGGGGTTGCTCCTGAATAAAGTGCATGGGTTTTTAAAACAACTTCAGCTTGAGTATCGCTCATCCAAACTTTCTGTTGTTGTTGGAATGTCAACAATGTCCACAAGACTATTCACTCACATATTACTGTTGGCACATGCATAGTTTCTCTGCTACACAAATGTCAAGCTGTAAACCCATCTAATATTGAATAGTTTATCGTTTTATTTATGTGAAAATAATATGAAAAGGTTACAACTTTAATCATACCCCCACTCCTCAGAGGACTGTATTGGACACACACACACACACACACACACAAACATGCACACATGCATTTCTGCTATTTCAATGGTACATTAGGGTACATGCATTATGGAAAATTCTATAACCAAAGAGCCCACGCATTCATGCATGAAAATACATGCACACACACACACACACACACACACACACACACACACACACACACACACACACACACACACACACACACACACACACACACACACACACACACACACTGTTGAATAATGCAAAAAGAGTATTGTTGCTCAGAGCCACAAGCATATGATTAACACAAGCATAAGTAGTTCTCAT
>JACYXH010000175.1:4835000-4837500 GCA_026745465.1 Lota lota | reverse complement strand
TTTAATAGAGAGAATGATCATGGGAAGACACAGGCAGCCTTTTACCAAACATCTTCAATGAGACAATGGGTGGACATGATTCTTACAGGGAAACGTTCACATCGTTGGCAGTAACAACATAGGAAACAAAGGTGAGGGAAGTTAAGTTAAAGATTGGCCATGGCTAAATTCAGCCATTGTGGGAGAGACCAAGTTAATTTGCAATACACTATGGGGGGAAGTGGCTATGTATGCAAGGATCCAAGACAGCTAAAGGAACCTACACATCAAAGAAGTCAGTAGATTGGCATGGCCTCAATACCAGACTTCGTGGCTACAGTGGCAATGCAAATGCAAACTACCGTAACACCTTTCCATTAGAGAGAGGAAGGGAGACATCTCTAGGTGCAAGTAGAACATAAACAAATGCCTTTTAAATTGATTAGTGTCAATGTAAACAAGGTCATTTGTATATCATTTTATATAATCATTACGATTAACGTTTAGAGTTTTTAGTTTACCAAAGTGTTCGTGTCACGCGAGGTATCCCCCTTTTTCTCCCTGTTTACCCCTTTACAACAAAAACAACAAGTACCAACCCTTCCCGTCTTATTGTTGACTCATGCTGTACTGATGGTGCGGCTGAAAGGGAACTTGATACTGAAGTAGACAGAGTGAGGACGTAGGAGGGCAGCGCTGCAGGGTCTAATGGCCCTGTGATGTGCTGCACTTAACAGATGTAGTCCAGCTGTAACCCAGGACCCATGCACTCCCTCGCTGGCAGGCAAACAGGTGGAGGAGCAGATGAGGACGGACAGATGAGTCAGAGAATAAGAGAGCGATAGGGCGGGAAAGACACACAATGGGTCTCAGCGCCGGTGGTTATCGGCTACGGCCCAGGTGAATGGAAGAATAAGACAGGTGAGGTGAAAAGTCAGGTTTATTTATGAAGGCATTAATGGTCCATGCCATTGATATGGTCACTGTCTCTTACAAAGTTTGTGTTGGTAACCTTTAATGGGTTTTAGCGCCTTTAAAAACCCTTTAAGGAGGTAGTGTGAGAAAATGACTACTACTGGTTTAGTTATGTTTTAGTATCCATCCATTTCAGCAGGCGCTTGTATCCAAAGTGACTTGCAATGAATTTGAGATACAAGTCATTATGGAGCAGGGTTACATTGGCTTGCTCCAGGACTCCTACTTGTATAGACTGCAGACCGGGCACGTGCAGAGGTGGGTGGCTGCTGTGGCCCAGACCACTGTCCATTGGCCCTCACTGACCTAAGTGCCCCTCTGGCCTTTTCTATAATAACAGTTTTATCGTTGTAGTTTTTACTGCTACAGATGCTGTCATTAATATAAAGATCATTATAGATATTATGAGATCTAATAAAATCTATAAACATCGGTTTACGGCCACTGGAAAAGAAAAATGTTTCTTGCTCACTAACGTCAGACAATTCACTTCACTGCCTCTCGCGGTGCCTCTCGCGGCATCAGACAAACGCTCTTACCTCTAGACTCTCCTATCAATGTGTGCCACTGTGTATTTATAGTGTGGGTGGAAGGTGGCTGGGTCACTGTAACACTATTCCAGTGGAGAGCTGAACCCGCCACTCACCTCCCCTGAGCACCCCGTGTCATCTACCGGAGAGGGGACCCTAGTCCTCGGCTCCAGAAAGTAATTAGCTATGAGGTGTTGCAGCCTGGCAGGGCGTTCCGAGCCAAATCCCACGGATAGATTAGCATGGCATCAGCAGACATTATTCATTGACTTCCGAAAAAAAAAGATGTTTTAAAATGAATCCATGAGGACGATTCTGCTGTGCGGGTGCTTTGCTTAAAGTTTGACATTACCTTTGTAACCTTGAGGCGTGAGGGAGTGTGTGTGTGTGTGTGTGTGTGTGTGTGTGTGTGAGTGAGTGAGTGAGTGAGTGAGTGAGTGAGTGAGTGAGTGAGTGAGTGAGTGAGTGAGTGAGTGAGTGAGTGAGTGAGTGAGTGAGTGAGTGAGTGTGTGTGTGTGTGTGTGTGTGTGTGTGTGTGTGCATGTGCCTTTGTGTGTGTGTGTATGTGTTCTACTTTCATATAGAGGTAGGCCTGGATAATCCTAGACACTCCAGGCGCTACAGAGAAGCCACCACAGTGCACTTCACCATCCCCCCCCACCCCCCCCCCCCCCCCCCCCCCCCCCCCCACCCCCCGCCACACACACACAAACACACGCACATGCACACACACACACGCACACACACATCCCCTAGATGTCCTCTTATTCAACACCAAAATATAACAATTCTATTTGCAGGCCAAGTTATACACGGAGGGGGGATAAAGAAAATCACAGCCCCTTTCACGCTAGGTTGTGATCTGCCAGTGGCCCAAGCTTTATCGCTCACCCATTTCACGGCTACATTCCTCATTCAACCTGCCACCTAAACATAGCATCTAGCAGCCCGTAGCAGCATGCGCTGTTGACATCTACTACGTCTCCTAATGCGTCTCCCATTGGTCCAGATGTGTT
>JACYXH010000175.1:4767500-4830000 GCA_026745465.1 Lota lota | reverse complement strand
GTTGCTGATGAGGTCTCCCTATTCATGCGGGGGAGCCCTCGCATGAACAGGGATAGAAGATGTAAGTCATCCTGCACTGCAATTATGCCCGTTTTATTTGGGGGCGGGGGGGAGGGTTCGTGCCAAACAGAGAGATAGACACGCTAATTACGTTTTGCACTTACACACACACACACACACACACACACACACACACAGACACACATAGACACATGCACGTACACACACACACTGTTTGACTGAGGGATGGGGTGTGCTATTCCCCCCCAGGAGACTAGAACCGCTGCGAGCATCTGAAGTGAACAGTTCAGGAGAGAGGCAAGAGAATTAAAAGTAGATCTCTGCAGACATAAGGATACTGGACACACACACAAACGCATATGCATACACACCTATGTATGCACACACGCACGCACACACACAAACACATACACACACACAGACGCATATGCACACACACATATGTATGCACATATGCACACACACACACACACACACACACACACACACACACACAGACACATATGCACACACACGTGAGTATCCACACCCACACATGCAGACATACACATACATGCACACACACACACACAAACACATACAAAACACATACAAAACAGTATATTCGAACAGAATACATTTGTCCGGGTCAAATGAAACCAAATGAACCTTTCTGCTTCAGCTTGTGTGAGTTCTTCTCTCTTTGTTCCTGACATTTACCCACTTTCTCCCTTTTTCCCCTTGGTCGTTCCTCCTTGTTTAATTCTTTCTTCACTTTAATTTTTCACTCATTGTTTTTAACATGGTTATAGGCACTGAAAAATCGCTCTAGTGGTTTTCTTAGTGAAAGTCTTCAATAAAACAAAAACAGAAATAACCCAGAAATTAAACTATACAAATTAAGCAATTACTTTTGCAAAACATCTTCAATCTCCATCCAGAACTAGAGCTAAATTAATTAGTTTCTTTGGGAATTTCACTGGGATTTTTCTCATCAATGTAATTAAGACTTAAGAAGCATTGCTAATTATTGTATATAAAGCGCAAAAATGAAAAGAAAAAAGAATTGGTTGCAATTAATTCTGGGCCTAGTAGTAATGGGTTCTTGGTTGCCCAAGGCAACCAGAATTAGGCCACTGTCAACCAATAAATGCAGCCGTGTTTCCCCTGCTACCAACCACTCCCATGGAGCTCAGGGAATCTCTGTAGCACTAACAGTGAAAAACAAGACAAACTGTAAAAAAAACACAAATAATCAGATTAACACAACTCTAAAATTTGTTGAGTTAAAGTTGTGATTTTGTCACAGTAAGGATGTAAACATATTTAGTTTTTTATACAGGAGTTACAACTATATAAATGATCACTCTATTTCTAAACATAACATTGGTGGCAACCATTTTAACACATTTGGCAACCAAAAGTTCCCGATTGGTAGCAGACTTTACAGCCTCTTTGAAAAGCTCATGTCCTCCCTTGTAAACTAGAATGTCACTAACACGTTTGAAATTATATATTTTTTATCCATTTTACAAGGCACATCCGCAGACGAATATTTATTTCAAACAATTGGATGCTCTTGTACAATAAAGTAAGGCATGCTTAGTTCCACATGAATAAACTCCGAAATGAATTAAACTCAGACACCCATTCTGTGTATGTGTGTGTAGACAAGCACCTGCATTCATGCATGCAATCATTATGAGAGAGAACAAGAGAGAGAGAGAAAGAGTGTATGTGTTTGTGTGTGTGTGTGTGTGTGTGTGTGTGTGTGTGTGTGTGTGTGTGTGTGTGTGTGTGTGTGTGTGTGTGTGTGTGTGTGTGTGTGCGTGTGTGTGTGTGTGTGTGTCTGTGTGTGGGTTTGGCTGACTTTTAACCCGTTTGTCACAGCATGTGAAATGCTTCACTGCTATTAGTGCAGTTTTTCTTTTCTTAACAAATCAATGCAAACGTAAACTCTAATTGCATCTTACTGCACCTCTTCACTGAACAGCATCCGTGTTATCATCCAGACACTCTGATGTCCCCGGGGACACACAGGGACACACACAGATACACACAGACACACACACACATACACTCTAATTATTACCCATACACATCATGTTAATTATAGAGAAGTAATAAAATGCGTGAGTGACTGGTTGGGCTACCACAGCCACACACACACGCACGTCTACGCACACATACACATGCATACTCACATACGTTTTCACACACGCATACTAATATCCACACACTAATACTAATATCCACTCCAATTAATTTAAAGTCAAATCAATGCAGAATAGGCCGTTGATACCGAGCCAATCTCACTTTAAATAAGAGAAGCAATGCTTCATTATACAAGGCTTTTATATTTAGATTTCACCATCCTCATCCCATTGTCCTTGTTGACCTTGCTCTAGTCTTTGCCAATCAATGCTACTGAACCACATGCCTTATGAGGTATGCCGTGGTTAGCTCAGCTATATCATCTGAACAGAGTCACATTTTATTCCATCTTCATGCAAAGATGTTTCTGCGCCAGTCAGTGATATCCATTTGTGCGTATGTGTGTGTGCGTGTGTCTCAGCCCATGTGTTGTCAAGGCATCAAGGATAAACACAGAACATTGAGATGACAGCCTCAACATCATCCCTGACAATAATCTGGTATTGTATACAAATCCCTGTGAGTAGGTTCGCTTTCTTTCTGTTCATTCTTTCATTCTTCCATGAAACCCCTACAACCCGTCTGGGATAATTAAAGTGCTTCTTTTATGAGATCATATCTGATCTTAAAGCAAAATCTCAACAAATGGTCTCAAGTACTAAATATGAAAAGGGCTTGGAGTATGATTTCCAAAGTAAGCTAAATAAGGGGCAAGCTAGGTGTACATTCAAATCTCATACACTTCAACAGCCGCCTGGCCCCATCAGCCCCATGTTAAGATACTGTTATCACTGGAGCCTCCGAGATCTCTCAGGCCAGTGGAGGTCCAGGGGAGCCTGCCTCACTCTCCCTATATCTCCCTCTCTTACAATACAAATCCCCCTAATCTACAGGATAAGGTAAACTAGCGGCACACTCTCATTGGATTCCAGGGCAATTACGTTAAAAGGATAGACAGAGATGGCGGGGGAGTGGTGTGTGTATGTATGTCAGCGTGCATTCATGCGTGTGTGTGTGTGTCAACTAGGTCAAAACCACTGATCACATCCACACAAACTATAATCTCACGGGACATAAGAGAAACAGTCATGTGGTGAAGAGAGAGAGAGAGAGAGAGAGAGAGAGAGAGAGAGAGAGAGAGAGAGAGAGAGAGAGAGAGAGAGAGAGAGAGAGAGAGAGAGAGAGAGAGAGAGAGAGAGAGAGAGAGAAAGATAGATGGTCCTAGTGTGACAGCAGCTCTAATGAATGGTGGAGCTAGATGTTTGGCTGGTCTAGATGGCGGAGCTGAGAATCCCTAAACATTTCTTGTCTTTGACATGATTTGCAAGGGTTGGATAACCATCGTCTAGCTAGAGCATTACGCACACATCTGTCTGACCTCAATCTCACTCTGCCTTGTCAGGATGGTAGGGAAGCAACAAGATAGAATTAGTATAATTCTTAGAAGGATTTGGCCAGCAGCCAGATTTCAGGCCTTTTTTACAAGCACTCTGATCTAAGAAAACAAATCTGTTGATTCATTGATAAAAGCAGCCCAAAATCAGATTAAAGATTGAAATCACACACAAATAACCACAGTCTTTTAAAATAAGTGTTTTACACATATCAACCAGCTATAGGCTGGTTGGTTAAGACATGACTGCTTCACCCTTTATTTCTCTTTTATACCTCAGCATCGAGGAAAAACCTAAGCCTGTGATGCCTGGCAGGGAATGCAAGGCATTGTGGGATATTGTATTTTTTACATATCTATTTAAAAAAAGACCACTGTTGAATAAGAGAACAGAGAGAAGCATAAAGAGAGAGAGGATGTGACAATAGAAAACAATCCAGCTGATGGGGTGTGAGCAGAACAAAAAGCAAGAATGGGAAATTGTATTGGAAAAAAAAGACACATATTGCCAGAGAAATCCATAGACGGGTCTAAAAAGAAAACAAAATACAAAAGAGTCAATGCAAAGGCAACACAAAATATGACAGATCCCAGCAAAGAGACAAGGCAGGAAGAACGTTAGTTCTGGAGGTTAAGGCTTACGTGCTGCTTGCCATAGCCATAGTGAGAGAGAGAGAGTGAGAGAGAAAAAGAGAGGGACAGACAGAGAGAGAGAGAGAGCGAGAGAAAGACAGACAGACAGACAGACAGACAGACAGACAGACAGACAGACAGAGAGAGAGAGTTAAAGCCCAGTGCGTGTGTGTGTGTGTGTGTGTGTGTGTGTGTGTGTGTGTGTGTGTGTGTGTGTGTGTGTGTGTGTGTACAATGGATGAATGATCTGGCCTTTTTATGTATAGAGTAATGGAGTAAGGGTAGAAAAATATGTCAGGGTTGATAAGAGAAAAGAAGAGGGGCAGTTAAATAGGTTTACCATCTATTGACAAGAAGGAGCAGCCTATGGGACGAAGCAGTGTGAAGTAATAAATAAGAGTTGTATATCAAGAGGGATCCAAAGAAAACACACACTACAGTACACTGTTGACTCACACATACACACACACGCACACACACACAAACACACACACATATGCAACTCACAAGCAGTTCCGAACCATCGAAGTCTTCAGTAACAGGCGCGGCTGTAATTGCTTTTTGGGCAGCTGGACGTGACTTGTGCCTCTGAGTGTGCCAGGGCGTCCATCTTGTTATCATGTTGCTGGAACCGTTAGCGTTAGCATTAGCTATTTGCTTTAATGGGCAATCTGGAGCAAAAAAAAAAAGAAGCTCCATGACCTCTGGAACATTCAGGGCAGGGTAGGCCAGCCAATTAACAAAAAAAAAAGAAGGAAAAAAAAATAATGATTGGACTGCCAGCTAACCTTCTCCCCAACAAGGCCAACGCCTAATCAGGCTGTTTGTTGTTAGGAAGTAATGGAAGTGAAGGTCAACTGTTCTCCTTGAAGACTGAAGACTTGACGAAAATTTAGTTTGAGGACTCTAAGAAATGAGTGGAAGTTACGTGCGGCGCGCATTCTCAAGACGGATGATAATAGGGAATAACAACACGCAAATCTGCATGATGGCCCCGCTGCGTAAAACTGCTTAATTGTCTCATAAGTTTCCCCCTGACATAATTACGAGGTGGCATAACAATACACAAATGTCCTATCAGCCTATAAGCCTGCTTTGGTCTATTAGATTCACTGCTTGTGTTTGAGGCGGAAGCATTGCAAGAAAACGTGGTGAGAGAGAGAGACAGAGAGAAAGACAGAGAGAGAATCAGAGAGAAATACAAACACGCAAATTGATTTAGTATGACATTTAGTCCGCAGGTAATACACTGCGCTTGTACGTGTTTGATACAATCACTGTATGAAAGTATACCCAAATCAGTATACACCTTTGAGCAAATTAAATCTATTTTAAACACCCACAGCCCTACACACATACACAGTTCCGCCTTGGTTACCTCTCCCTCTTGCAAAAAGGCTAATTAAAGTAGAGATATTGGATACAGCCCCGTGCACACTCTAATTCAGAGTACGATGAAAGGGGGAGGGGCGGCCTAGGATGTAGGGTATAATGTGTGTGTGCGTGTGTATCTGCATGTGTGTGTATGTGTGGGTGTGTGTGTGTGTGTGTGTGTGTGTGTGTGTGTGTGTGTGTGTGTGTATGTGTGTGTGTGTATGGAAGTGGGGGTGGGGGCCAAAGCAGTGAACCGGAACAGAGCAGGGGCATCATCACTTTTAAAATGAAATGAACAGAGATGGGACGTAGAAATAAAGTTAGGGGCCGGGATAGATAGGTCATCCTGAGCAATTACCCCCACACACAATGGCCGAGTCCAACCGCCTGAAGCACTGCAGACAGCCACCACTCCCGACCCAGACAAGACAGCTCCAATAGGGCTTGTACATCAGAATGCATCATGGGATTTTTTGTTGCCAATACTCCGCCATATTGAGAGGACTCAAGAGAATTGTAGTACTGTAAAATCTTGAATACACGTGAATATACCATAACCTAGGCTTATGAAAACGTTGTTTTGCCAAATCTCTTATGCGAACAATGTGGCAGTTTCAAACACAACAATGTCCTCCTGTAATGACAAATCATTTAACGATTAATTACTAAACAGTGACGTTTCATTACACAAGCCCTATAAGAGGGTAATACACATTGTACATACACGCACACACACACATACCGCCTTTCTATGTATCTCACACAGACATAGACACAACATCCCTGTCTTTTACACACACACACACACACACACACACACGCACACACACACTCACACACAAATACACACACCCATGCACACATGCACGCTGATACACACACACAGAATTGCCATGTTTTACACGCACACACACACGCAGGCACACACACACACACACACACACACACACACACACACACACACTGTATCGTTCTCTCACAGGCTCGCTCTTTCTCTCTTTGACACACGCATACACACAACGCACGTGCTAATAGTGTTGATTTATGTGAAAGTGAACTCTCCTGTTTACCACACAATCAATGTCGCTCACAGATCATTGTGTGAGTGTTTCTCCCTCCCGCTTTGACTATTCAACTCTCTCTAGCTCTCTCCCTATCTATCTATCTCTCTCTCTCGCTCTCGCTCTCTCTAGTTCTCTCCCTCTTTCCCTCTCTCTCCCTCTGTCTCTCTCTCCCTTGCAAAATCTCTCTAGTTTTCTCTCTCCCTCTATCTCTCTCTTTCTCTCTCTCCCTCTCTCCCTCTCTAGCTCTTTCACTCCCTCTCTCTCTCTCTCTCTCTCTGCCTCTCTCTCCCTTTCTCTCCCTCCCTCCAACCCTCCCCCTCTCTCCACAGCCAGCTCTCTGCAGGTCAGATGTCGGAAGGAGTCTGTCAAAAGGACAGGTCTAAGAGGAACACATCCATTAGAGTAATACGTCACTTTCACAGTAGCTCACCAGCCAATGGACCAGCCATTACATCATAGTCATGGGGACCAGCCGTCTGTCTCTGCACCTGTCTGTCTGCTCGGTCTGTCTCCCTACTACTTTCTGAGACACACAAATAAGCCTGAGTCTGTTTGTATGATGCCATTTTAAAAGTGAGGCTAACTTGAACGCAGATAGCTGTATGGTTTGAAAAGAAGAAAACATTGAGAGTAGAGAGTCCTACACGTTGCGTTTCCAAGAGCAAATGGCAAATCCGAATGCCAAAAGGACGAGTTGTTTTGCGGGCTAAAGCTGTGAAAACAACAACGTGTTTGTCTGTGTAAACAGTAAACATTCCCACCTATAAACACACACACACACACACACACACAACTACACACACACACACACACACACACACACACATAGAGGGGGCATTACTTCATAGCTGAATGAGGCCACCACTGTGGAATTTGATTAGTCCTGTAGTTGTAAGGGTTTGGCGTACAGTGAAAGGAGTTGGGCTTTTAGCCACGGTCTGGAGAGTGAACACTTCAGTTTCCTCTTCGTCTGCTGAAACTGTTTGTTGGAAACTGTTTCGCTGCCTTAGTCAATACAAAGCAAACGAACAGATGATTCTGATCCCAGAAACGCAGAACACTAGAACGTATTGTTACCATGACTGTAACCAGGATGAAAATTGTTGAACAATAGTTTATTCTGTTTGTCACCACCCAATAAAAAGTACATTTCTAACAACATTGCTATACCTATAACTGTGACCATCCATGTTCGGTGAGCTATATTTTATGAGTCGTCAATAAATCGACAGCCGATTGGCCCGTAACTACTCAATGGCCCGAGTGCGAAACCTGACATTTCTATATCGCTTTCCTGTAATTCCACATTGACAGGTTTTATATATTTTGCAATACACGCACGTCTCAATAGCCAAAGTGATAGTGAATTAATGATTTTAAAAAACAACAACCTTTTTTGAGTGTAGGGGATCTTTAAATAACTCATTAGTAATACAATACAAAAATTAATTAGTTTGCCCTCGCTTTCACACACTCATTCAATACTTCCAATTGTGGATATCTGACTGGCCACTTTGTTTAATTGAGTTGTTGAGGGCATCAATTTATTCCTCCTTCTCATACAGGGAAAATGAATTGAGTGTCAACCCGCAGACACAAAGGGATGGGCTGGGAGAGGTGCTGTCTGTAGACGGAACTAGGGGTTGTTTTTATTATTTCAGAGCCAGAGCAGAAATGACTTTCACTATTGTGACGGCCCTGTCAGTTTGGGTATAAATATGGCATTCTTTGTGCATGTGGGTGTGCACGTGCATGTGCGCATGCATGTGTGTGTGTGTGTGTGTGTGTGTGTGTGTGTGTGTGTGTGTGCAGGCGTGCGTGCGTGTGTGTGCACATGGGTTCTCAGAAGCATTACATTCATTCATTTCACCAGATCCCCGCAAGTTCTGGCCAGAGTATTGACGTGGACATACAAACACACACACAATGGACAAATACAGAATGTCTCCCTTCTCTGTCTCTGTGTCTGTCTCTCTGTCTCTCTGTCTCTCTCTCTCTCGCACATTGGTCCAGAAGCATCATTTGTTTAGCTGCTGCTTATCTAAGATGTGACAATGCAGCCAGATGTTGTGGGTGAAGCCAGATGATGCGTTGTGTGAATCTCACCCACTCTTGCTGAAATGACAGTTGTGGAGAATGGGAAATATTATAGTAACATATATGTGTGCAGAATAGCCTATATAATATTATAGCGCAGTGGGAGGCATCATGTCATAAGATACATATTTTAACTCGCTCTGTTTATAACTCAATTGAAAATGGATGGGCAGCATCCTCAAAAATACAGTGGTAGCTCCAGATGCTATTGTCACAGGGTTCTGACGCAGCAGAACCCATATCAATACCATAAGCATGCTCCTGTCAAACTGAAAGTACTTCTAAAAGCTGGCGTGTTCATAAGTAGATTGCAGTCTTGGAACCGGGGCCCCTTGAGGAGACCACAGAACGCATCCCTATCACCTAAATATAACCTGTGTGCCTTTGTGGAAATACTCCTGAAAGCATTTTAAATTCTGAGTCTGCAAAAAAAGGAAACATTGTAATGAAATGAACGAAACCAAATTCCTGTTGGCCTGTGTTTGTGCTTGCATTTGAGTGTGTGTATCTGTGTCTTTTCAAAAAGCCTGCTGCTGCCTCCACTGCCTTTTCTACACCGAAGCTCATTAAAGCTAATGTCAATGAGGCGTCCTCACCCCTAGGCGGTGATTCAACTAATGCTTGAGTTATCCTTCAGTAAACTGTGAATGCATTGAGGATAGCCCGGTGTTTGCCACTTGGAATGCAGCGGACGGAACCAATGCCCCATGTAGGCCTACTACCTGCCTGCAACCATACTGAATTTCAGCAAAGCTGCTTTTAAGAGACGGTGAACACAAACTACTCGAGCAGAATTCTGTCAGTGATGCTACAGCGACGCTGATTGGTCCTCTCCTTGCTCAATACACACCAGTCACAGCAACAGCCAGCAGCTCAGACATAGGAGTAGGAGTGAAAGATGCAACACAACAATGTGTGGGTTCTCTTTTTGGAAACGGACTTTTTGTTTTGACCCAAGATTTCATAACTTCCCAGTTTAGAAATTTACCTGTTTTCAATGTTGTTTCTCGCATGAAAGCTATTCCAGCCAAATCAGCCAGGTAGCCTAGTTGCCTTCCAAGCAAGAACAAAACTGTCTACTAGACACGTCCAACTTAATTGGATACGTCATCTCTATTTCAGCTGCTGAAAAGGAGCTGGCTATTGTGGCGTGTGATAACACACACATACAGCTGTCCCACAAACATTTTGCTCACTGCAATTATTATGATAGGACCTAGAATATGTCAACAATTATTATAGGACAGACCAAGTTGCAAGTCGCATAACGTTTTCACTTTAGGCTTCATGTTTTGGAACTTGATACAAGTAGAGAATTTTTTTTTAACGTGATTTACGTGTATTCACAAATGTAGAAATAAACAGCAGCACTTTGTAAAAGCAAAATGCGGTTCTGTAGGCTAAATAATCAACATTATTCTACTCCAAATAACGTAGAAAAAAGGGTATGAAATTTAAAAACATTGTTTCGCCTATGTTATTATTTTATTCGCCAGCCTATTAAAATACAATTCCGTCACCACCGCCTAATACGAGTTGTTTTAAAAGGTTGTAAACGCGCACTTACCGTCCACAGCCATAGTTGGTCTCAGAGTGTATCTCTCCGTTGTGTCAGCAGGAGTCTCCCATGCTTCTTGTCAATGGGGGGAAACGTGCCTTTTGGAGTGTTAACAAATCACACATAAGACTCGGCGCTCGTCTACCAGCACCATATGAAGGCAACCGCGCTACACTCGAACCATTTGTTGTGTCCGGGACGGCCGTCTGCCCGCCGCTATCAAGATGACGCCTCCTTCCTTTTAATCTCCGCCCCCTTTCCTACCTGACCGCCGCGAGACAAAAGGTCAGCTACGCACGCGCGTTGCATGTTATTCCGCGCAGACGACAGCTGTTACCAGCGCAGAATTGCGCTACTCCTCCTGCTTTGCCATTAATATATTCCACTAACATCTTTATAAAATCATGTGCATTAATTACACACAAATAATGATTAAATAGCATGAAATAAATAAGGTATTTTCCTTCAATACAAACTCCAACCAGCTTAAGCCTGTTAAGAGAAGCCATTTATTCATTAAACAGTTATGCTGAAATTCAAAGCAGGTTTTGTTTTTTTGGGAACAAATGGTGAATGCGACATCATCAGCGCAAAGCCACCCACATAACTTGCATAATTGATTTCAAGATGTGTGCAGACTTCTGTCTGACAGTTCTTTTTGTAGTACAGCTCAAAGTAATGACGCTGAAACATGAAGAAACAGGCCGTCAGGAGTGTGTGTGGGGAGACAACGTGTTCACTCCCACGGGCCAAAGCGCCAGTTCATCACAAAGCAAACAACGTGGAACAAAGAACCAGCAGCTGACAGTCACACACACATAGACACGCACACACACACACACACACACACACACACACACACACACACACACACACACACACCACACATATACATACACACCACATGCACACACACACATACACACCACATACAGACACACACACACACACACGCACACACACACACACACACACACACACACACACACACACACACACACACACACACACACACACACACACACATACACTCAAATACAGTAAAACACATCACACTTAACAATCAAATATATACACCCCCCTCTCTTTCATTTACACTCAAATCAGCTAACTGTGAAACTTGGAAAGGTACTAAAATCAACCAGAAATACACACAAACAAATGATAAAAACATATCTTAATTGAGAAGTGTGGTAGCGTGTTTTTGTGAGAACATTTTGTCCTATAAAATCTCAAGCTGTAACAGTTTGTATCTTTAATGTGGGAGAAAGCTAGGGCAGTGAATAATGAATACAGTGGGATCTGCTTGAACAAGCGATACGATTGGCTGAGGCTGAGTACATGGGATGTCAGAAAGGCAAAAGCATGACACTAAAACTCCCCAAAAATGGTTGTCATTTGCTACCATAGCATGTCTCATTACATTTTCAGACAAATACAAGGATTTGGTGGAGAATATGTGAAGGGTGCAGCCGTTGTCGTGTTATCTTTTGGAATGGATCATCACATCTCAATTTAACGTCTATAACGCAATAGTCTCTCAAATCAGACGTTAGATTAATTAGTCTTAAATCTGATGGTAGACAAACTAAAATCTGGGTGAACAGGACGTTTCACTTTATTTTGATCACTTTTTGGTTTGACCAATCATGCTGCTGGAGGCGGGGATCTGTAATAAAAAGTGTCTGTAAAGATTTCAAACTAACACAGTGTACTGTAGACTTCACTGGTGTGGGATGAGTTTGTCTTCGGTAGAATATCTCTGTTACACTACAAGAAACAAGGCGTAACTCCACCCTTTGCAGTTTTTGGTATCTGGTCCAGGCTCTGTTCCTTCTCCCCCCAGAAGTTCTGCTATGACATAGTGGGACTGCTGGACCAGAGATTAATAACACAACAATGTACAGACTGTTTTTTTTATCACTTTAAATTATATGGCATATTGATTAACAATGTAACAATAATCATACACCTTTCCTTGTTTCATTCTTGTTCATTCATCTAAAAAAACTAATAGAAAAGCGAAAAATGGAACTGAATGTAAATCAAAATACATGGAAAAGAGAGGGTGAGGTAGACAGAGGAGGACAAACCAACGTGGGGCTATGGACACAGAGAGAGCCTTCTCCTCAGAGGTTCATAGAGGGGCTATTGACGCTAGGATTGTGCCATCCTCAGCCTTGCCAAATCTGGTGTCCGGCTCAAAGGCCGTTTCACATAATGAACAGTTTGGGAACGAGTGAACCAACCAAATGGGTGCCGGTTAAATGGTGGGAAACAGGTGGGAAAAGGCCAAGAGACCAAAGGAAGGGTCTTTATTTTCCGTCCCACAACAGCCGCTCAAGAGCCCATGAGAGCGTGTTTGGCACTTGGACTCTGCCTCTGATCTGGGGTCAGGAAGACCTTAACTGGAGGAAATCTGTCTAATGGATTTTAGAATGCACTCCACAGAGATAAGGAGCCTGCTGTATGTTGAGCTGTAATATTAATCAGAGATGGGAGGAGAGGGATTTATTCATTCTGCACAGATATATAAAAGGAAACAAATGTCCTCTGAAAACCCCTTTCACTGTCTATTTTTGAGGGGAATGAGGAGGAGCAAAGAGGACAGAATCTATTTCAATATGCCAATTCATAAATCGGAGGGCCTTACCCTTTCAAGTCGTGTGTGCATGTTCAGATGTATGCATATCAGAGTATGTGTGTGAATGCATGTGTGTGTGTGTGTGTGTGTGTGTGTGTGTGTGTGTGTGCGTGTGTGTGTCTGTGTTTGGGTGCTTGCACGCGTGTGTGGGGGTGTGAATGTGTGTGTGTGTGTGTGTGTGTGATGGAATATGTTACAGTAGGGATGCAGAGGGACAAACGGGGATTTTTATTCCTCTCACATATCGTCGCTTGACAGCTTGACCTCAACTCTTATAGCCTGCACGTACCGGCAGCTTCTGAAACAGAGCCATCCTCCAAACACAAGAGACACATGTGCACATCCGCACATGCTCTCTCTCTCTCTCTCTCTCTCTCTCTCTCTCTCTCTCTCTCTCTCTCTCTCTCTCTCTCTCTCTCTCTCTCTCTCTCTCTTTCTCTCTCTCTCTTTTCCTCTATCTACCCATCTGGCTTGCGCTCTCCCATGTGTCTGTGTCGTTCTGTGCTAGAATGAAAGTCTTTTTTCAAGCATTTCTCTGTTAAACATAGCTAGATGAGAAGTAGCGGCGCTTGTTTGTTTACATTGCAATAATGTCTTGCTGTGTTACGTGTGAGTATATATTTCTGTGTGTGCAAACAGTGCATGTATCAGCTCTTCGCTAATATGTTTGCGCTCTATGCCTCTTTGTACATCATACAATGTAATCCACAACTAAGACAGCTGTTTTCTACAAATCCCCACAATACTCTCATCAGCTTATCACATTATCCTCAATATCTGTTACTCTCTTTATAATCAAATATTCCTTTGACTGACTAAGAACTTTTGACGTTTGGCAGAATACCTGAAAAGATTGAAGGTTAGGAGAAGGTGATATGCAGTCACAGCCTGGGTGCAGATAAAGCTTCAGAGGCAGGTTAGGGCTTAGGTCCCTTAAACAGGGTTAAGAGATTTCCTGTCGCTTGTGTCTTTCCACTAGGGATGATTCTTAATTGTAAAATAGCCAAGTTAGTTCAAAGCCTTAAGCCCCTGAGTATTGGTCAAGTTCTTCTGTTTATCTAGCTCTCTCTCTTCTCAATTTTTCTTCATACTGTCTTTACATTTGGGTCTTTCTTTCCCTGTATGCCTAGTTCAACATGTGTCACACACAAGTGGCGAATGCGCTCATCTGCTACCCTCTGCTTTCCTGTGAATTTTACTTTCTTTGCGTACTCCAGAGAAAGACAGACAGAGAATGGGTCACTGGGAACCAGGAGGAGTACACAGTAAGATCCATCACTCAAAATAACCTGACCCAGCCCAGCGCCGGGCTGGCTCCGACCGCTGGTCAGAAAGAACAGCGCCAGTCAATAATTTCCTTCATCAGCTCTACCATCAAACCATCTGAGAAAAGGAAAAATTCCACTTCAAGGCACTCTTTGCTTTGATTTTTTTTAGGCCTGCAGCCAAATAAATATTTAGTACTGGCCTGTAATTCTCCATCACACTTGTCCTCTACATGAGTCTCAAGGTTGCACTCTGAGAAAGGGAACAGGTTGGGACCTACCTGCTGGAAGGAACCTTGTTTTGACTCATGTCACGCAGTCATGGCTCACATCTTTGTTGTCACACTAAGCGCAATGGATCAATAGAGTTCCATTTAGGGCGATTGTTACAATGGAATTACTCGAGCTGGCACTAATAGCAATTTGCTGCTGTCCTTTTGCAAGGACGCTGTTGTTTGCTTTAGCCTAATATGTAAATTGAGGCAATCATGAACAAAGACATATTTAGTATTTTGGGTTAGGCTTTGAGCATAAATTATTATTGATAATGTTTGTGCGTTTGTGTGTTTGTCTGCTTATAAAGGTCTGTAGGAAATACACAATAACTCAATAGATCAATAATCATTTCATCTGTGTGTGACCAGTGTCCATGTTGCCTCCAACAATCCTGGCCTGTAGACATATATTCCTCTTGAATTCCGTCTTAGTCCGAATTGGTATTTAGGAGCAGCTGGACACTTTCTTTTACTGCATTTATTTGACCAACACGTCTCCTACTTGCCATGTATGTAGCTTACTGATAAACAGATTGCAAGCAGCCATTCCTCCACTGGAAGCTGCAAAGGGCACGCATGGGGGAAGAACACATATGACCATATACACCAAACATATTACATGCATGCTAGCACATTCTGCCAGCCATAAACTGAGTGGAACTAGCATGGTTTGTCAGACATGTTTGCAACATTAACAGCATTGAGGATGTATTACTAACAAAGGATTTTATTTTATGGAACCCAAAATCCAAATAGCATTTTCCTCTGTAGAAATAAGTTATAAATTCATGTATTTAAGATTTAAGACACACTAATGGCCTACTCTAATGTTGATAAAGAAGCTTATCTTGAATTGATTCAAACATATAAATATGACACTATCAATCTTATTTGCTTATGCTTGACAGTCCTGTGTGTCTTATTGTGTTTACAGCAGCTATAGGTCTAACAATTGAATTCAATTGGTTTTAAGCATATATGGAAAAATTACAAATCAATAAAAGCAAACACATATCCTAGGCATCAGCCCTATTAAACATTTGTTTTCAAATGCAGAATGTGTCAAATGAGATGAGGTAAGATGTTGTAAGTTACATTATTTTACATTACATTTATTTTGCTGACGCTTTCTTCCAAAGCCACTACCAATAACTGCATTCAACAATGAATATATAACTCAAAAAGTGTAAAAAATAGTTTAACTACATACAATTCATCAAAAAAGCAAAGGTGCTATAATATAGAAACAAGAGATAAATACTTTTTATATTATTGTTTTTTATTGTTTTTAAATAGTTACAGTGTCTGCGGTAACACTTCTCAGGCAGTAGAGGCAGGACATCAAAGTGAATGGTAGTGAGGTCTCTTGTGTTAGCATTGGTCAGATCCCCAAGTCTCACAGACATCTCCACATACACACATGTGTGTGTGTGTGTGTGTGTGTGTGTGTGTGTGTGTGTGTGTGTGTGTGTGTGTGTGTGTGTGTGTGTGTGTATGTGACTGCACGCGTGCATGCCTAAACATTTTCTTTTTGTGTGTGTTTATATGAGTATAGGCATGTGCATGGCTGTGCATGTGCATGAGCCTATCAGCATTTGTTTATGTTTTAAAATACAACCTATCTCTTTTCCTCCCATGGAGTGTAAACACATCATCCATGGCATTTGCTTAATCATGTTGACATGAACATTCATATTAGATTCCCAGCGACAAAATTAATTAATTTCCACAGAGAGTGCTGCTATGAGCAGCTGTTCAGCATTTATATGTTGTTTGTATATGTATGTAAACACATAGTGTTGCATTGATATGGGGTCACAGGGAGCTATAATAAAGACCATCTAATGCAAAACAAATCAGAGGGGGAGTGCAGAAAGGGATTGTCAAAAGATGATTTATGATCTATCAATGATTTTTAATGATCATTAAAGGCTTGACCACAACAATGGACCTAAATCAGACTTTTATCCAATGACCAGTATACTTGATTGATTACAAGAGGGATGGATTTTGCTGAGTTTATAGTTATATTTATATTTAGAATTAAAGTAACATTAACAAATAAACCCACACGTGTTAGAAAAAAGGGATATGGACGTTATATAGCCACATATCTAATAATCTGTGGCTATTGGCACGTTGTGCTTCTTATAGGCCTATATGCTCCTGGGCTGGGTGGTCCATATATCTCCTGATTGGTCTCAAATGTCATCATTCAATGTTAGTCCAGAAAGACTGTTGACCCTTCAGGCAAGGTTAATGAAAGGGGAATTGCCAGGGCAAAGGCTATAGGAGAAAGTGAATGTGACTGATTCTAATGGATGCACAGGCAACTTCATCTCCAGGGATGGAAATGTCAGAATGCAGCCTGATTATATTTATATTTATTGCATTCATAATTTCATCAGGAATGTCGGTATGTATTTCGTTTTTTAATCCCACAACGTAGTTGCAATTTTAAATAAACAAACTACATGCTCAATAAAGCAGGATAAGCATACCTAGTTTCTCCAACCTACATTTCAATTTGAGCGATCAACAGGGGCATGTGAAGACAAATGGGACGTGGATCGCATTTAACATAGTCTCGCTGAAAAGCGGTGGTTCTAACTCAGAAGGTATACAATTAAATACATCTTATCCCTGAAAAACGTTGACATTAACATGGCTCCTCCTTGTGGTCACATTGAAGGCTTATCATGTACACATTTTCAGTTTTATTTTTCAGAAAATCAATTGGATGTTTATTGATGTTCGTTTGATAAGACGATGCCGAAATGGCCATTTACTCGAGTTCCTGACAACATATTTACAGAAGATGAGCGCAGTCGTCTACAGACTGAGGGCGCTGTTGTTAAAACAGATCCATTGAACTCTTCTCTGAGACCGGAAAGGTGGCTGTTGTGCTTCCGGAATTGAATTCAGACGGCGGCGGAGCAACGATGGCTAGCGGTCCAGGGAAACAGGGCAGCAAAGTTGTTTCAAAAGCGGCAACGGGCGGCGCGGGGGCCACCGGGACTGCCGGTGGTCCCCCAGTCATCCCCCTCGCCTCGCCGCTCATGGGGAAGAAAAAGAAGCCATTTTTGGGGATGCCTGCCCCGCTGGGCTATGTACCTGGGCTCGGCAGAGGGTACGTTTGCCTAGCAATGCTGGATTACATCCTGCAGCTAGCGTGCTAACCAGCTAACTACAAGTTGTTTTTGTAACCCTGTTAGTGATTAGTGCTGAATTGGTTCGGAACGCATATATATTGCTAATGTATTTGGCTGTAAATGAAAACGTACACATTCTAACATATAACGTTACACATCTAATGACATAGATATAGCTATTTAACAACTCTTGTGTACACTCATTGATCTAAAAGCACACACTTTTTATATTTTAAAACCACTTTAGTGCTAACCTTTAAAGTGTCCGCTAGACCGACTTGTATCTCTCGATCCTCCTCAGTGCTACTGGCTTTACCACCCGGTCCGATATCGGTCCTGCTCGGGATGCCAATGACCCAGTAGATGACCGCCATGCGCCCCCAGGAAAGAGGACCGTTGGGGACCAGATGAAAAAGAACGAAGAGGACGAGGAAGATTTGAACGACACTAACTATGACGAGGTTGGTAAACCTCTTATACTGTAGTTGATGTGGTGGTGCTGAGTGTGGAAATGGGCTGTGTATTCAATGTTGACTTTGTTCTTCCTTGTGTCTGAAATGTATGTATGTCTGTTTCCCGTAGTTTAATGGTTATGCAGGTAGCCTGTTCTCCAGTGGGCCCTACGAGAAAGACGACGAAGAGGCAGATGCAATATATGCCGCACTGGACAAAAGAATGGATGAGCGGCGCAAAGAGAGGAGGTGGGAGGAAAACCTATGATCTCTACCAAAAAGTGCCTTTGAAAACTATTTTTCCATAATGCTGACCTACCTTCTTCCAGGGGGTCTTCTATTTAAAAAGGATGCTATGTTTACAGGGAGCTACGCGAGAAGGACGAGATTGAGAAATACCGTATGGAGCGACCAAAGATCCAGCAGCAGTTTTCAGATCTAAAGGTACAACACCACATGTAAAATGAATGGCAACATGTATAGCTAGCGTGGACGTCCTATTACAAGGACTAGGTCACATTTTGTACCCATTCTATGTCGATTAAGATGGGGGCAAGATAGTCGCGAGGGTTAGGGTTTATTGAATGTCCCCAGTTGTGTAGGCTTCCTTGACCGAGATGCCCAATTCTTTCCTGCTCATTGATGACATGTATGTTAAAGAAGAGGTCTTGGATAAAAGTGCCCACTAAATGACTAAATAGTACTTGTAGAAGTAAAGGGCAGTCCCTAAATGTTTTCAAGATCATTTAAAACTCATCAGTCTTTACCGCCAATATAGGCCCCATTTTAATGTTTGTCTTTTATGTATCTCTGCACTTTTTTTGCACTGGTTTTGCACTATCGTTACCCTTTATCATCCTGGTTTTTAAATACGTTTGCCCAACCTAGAATTTAAATTTGATCTCTAGCTCTGCTTCAAGGTCCCTCAACCTGTTCTTTATCTTCTCATCGTCTCATTTGCCATCTCTTTGTCCTCCTTCTTATTTTCATACCACAGAGGAAGCTGGCAGAGGTGTCTGAGGAGGACTGGCTCAGCATCCCGGAGGTAGGCGATGCTAGGAACAAGCGCCAGAGGAACCCGCGCCACGAGAAGCTTACACCGATGCCGGACAGCTTCTTCTCCAAGCACCTTCAGTCTGGCGACAAGAACACCACCGTGGACCCACTGCAGGGGGTATGTGTGAGCACACAGATGTATTGCATTGCGCCTTTTCAATGGTGTACTTGGTTGTAGTAACACAATGCACCAGCAGGAGTCAGGCTCTCCCTCTTCAGATTGTTGAAGTTAAGCAGACCCAATGCATAGCCCAGTTGATTACGAAATAAAAATGTAATTGTTGTCGTCTCACTAATTATCAAGCCCCTTGAGCTAACATGGAATGACATGGTGCTCACATTTTGTGTATATTATTTGAATCAACCTTTCTGCATATAAAAAGCAACCACCTTCAAAATGCCTTTTCTCCCCATCAAATTACATATGTTAAGTATGTGCCTGTGTCTCCCAGGTCCATTAATGTTGCATACTCTTTCCCAACCAGCTGGGCGGTTTGAACACCCCCTACCCAGGCAGCATGACCCCCGGAACCGGGGAGTTGGACATGAGGAAGATCGGCCAAGCCAGGAATACGCTCATGGACATGAGGCTTAGCCAGGTAACCTATAGACATGTCTATCAAAAGGCTATAATTATTTTATTTTAAACCTGCATTATGTACATTTTCCCATTAGCAACCTTCATTGGCTTGAGTTGTAGCTACATTTGTAGCTGCATCATTTTCAGATGAGAGTTACTGATGGGACAAAAGTGGATCGGAATAAAATGATTTATAGAGAGAAAATCCCTGTATGGATTGACTTGTAGATGGGTGTCTTTTATTCTTGAGAAACTTTCTAGTTTAGATATGTTTTAATGGAGTAAATAGCTGCAGTGGAAAAGCTGCATAGTGCAGGTTTAACCGTTACAATATGTGTCTGAAACTCCATGTGTAGAGCACACTCGGCTATCAAGGCTTATCATTAGAAAGAAGAATATAAGAAAAGTCTGATGTTTGGTATGTCATTGTGTAAATAAGTGACACACGGGAGATAGTCTTTTTTGTTCAGTGTCTGTTCTTTATTCACAGGTGTCTGACTCAGTGAGTGGACAGACGGTGGTGGATCCCAAAGGTTACCTAACAGACCTCAACTCCATGATCCCCACCCACGGAGGAGACATCAGGTGAGGGCCCGCACTGGCATCTAAGGGGAATTATACAGCATTTTAGGGCATACTTTTCACATCAATTGATTTGGGGTCCTGATGTCTAGGCGTTGCATGTGCATTTAATAATAATATAATACATTTAAATAACAACACATTATCCCCAGCCCCATCGATATTGCCACACAGCAAGCCTTACCTATTATCCATCTATCTCTGCGTGTAACCGCGTCCTCTTGTCCTCCAGTGACATCAAGAAGGCTCGTCTGCTGCTCAAGTCGGTGCGGGAGACCAACCCCCATCACCCCCCTGCCTGGATCGCCTCCGCCAGGCTGGAGGAGGTGACCGGCAAGCTGCAGGTGGCCCGCAACCTCATCATGAAGGGCACCGAGATGTGTCCCAAGGTAAGCTCTCTAGGATTCTCGTTCATAATGCAAGCTGCTTATGCTGCTAGGTATAGATGTATGGAAGCAAATCACTGCCATAATGGTTTGAATTTTAAAAGCAATTGAATGTTGTACATTGAAATGTAAACACAATTGAATTCATAACATTGAAACATTATACTTTGAGAACAAGGTCATCTGAATTTATTAGTCTTGAATTCACCTCTGTACCATTTCCCAAAAACAAAAAAGAATCAGCGTTCACTAATTCAGATACCAAAATTCAAAATACGATATTCAAGACTCATATTCAAATGGTCAAAATACGGACCAGAAAATTCAAGCCATAAAAATTCAAACTGCAGTAGGAGGGCATTCCAAGGACAGGCCTAAGCAATCGAGACTGAATGTAATCTAACCGAATGCTGTCATCATAGCTGTTTGGTTGTGTTATGAGGGTTTTTGAACCCGTTAAAACCCCTGTGCTTATTGAGGCCCGAGTTTGAATATACATAACTGACATAAACCGGACAACTTACCAGAGCCCAGTCTTTCCTCCTGTTGGCCATCGTTGGATTTAATTCTCGAGCAGTTTTCTTTGATAACATGACTGACGAATGAATTCAATAGTGTTTACATTTCCATTTACAAAATTCAATGGCTTTTAAAATTCAAAATATTATGGCAGTGATTTGCTTCCATATAGATGCTATGTTTTTCTATTCTCTATCAGATTCATGGCATTTATAACTGTTTTGTGTTTTGTTTTGTTTGAGGGTGTTTTCTTGGTAGATTATGTATTACTCTCTTTAAATTAGTTTGTGTTTTACAGTGTGCAACATTTATAGTTGAACGTAGAACACAGTTGGCTCCAGCTAATGGTTGATTTACATGATCTTTGCACCAACTGCTTTTTAAATCGCACGCTTCTGAGCTGAGGATGTGAATTTCATGAGTGTATTCATATGAATAGGCAGGGTTGAAGGGCATATCTAGACAGACATGCAAATATTGGCATAACGTGTGCTTGGATGCACACACATTGGCGAGCGCAGGGATTGTTGCAATGTTTATAATAAAAGAATGATGATCTTTGTTCTTTACAAGTGACGATATGTCTGGACTAAATTCCTATTCACAATACAAACACGTGGCAAAACGTCACTTATCTTTCGACAGGTGTATAAATCACAGCAACATGTTGCCAACCTAACATTGGCATATAATGTGATGAGAGTGTGTGTATGTGGTCCCGGCTGACCACTATCCATCCTCTCTGTGTGTCCCAGAGCGAGGACGTGTGGCTGGAGGCGGCCAGGCTTCAGCCGGGGGACACGGCCAAGGCGGTGGTGGCCCAGGCGGTGCGCCACCTGCCCGGCTCGGTGCGCATCTACATCAGGGCTGCGGAGCTGGAGACCGACGTCAGGGCCAAGAAGCGAGTACTCAGGAAGGGTGAGTCCCTTCAAAAACAAAAGTATTCAAATGTTTCCTTTGCAGTCTTGTCTTTACTGTAGGGACGGGAACCGGCAGGGACCTCACGATATGACATTATAATTGTATTTTGTGCACATACCATATGTATTGCGATTCTGTAAATATTGTGATACGATATTACGCTTTATTGTGCGATTCTATCTTTTGTGTGGTAGAGTGTATGGGTTTAACGTTGGGTTCTGGATGTACAGGTCCGCCATTGTTTTTTAAATGAAAATGGCCTAACAGAACAGAACATAGTTGATGCAGAAAAATACATCACAGCCCCCTCTGTAGGACGGTACCATTGTTTGCTTCCACATAAAAACGTTGTTACTCGTAATTTGTTTGTGGAGTCAACCTGACAATACAAGTATTGTAGAATAATCACAATATTTCCCCCTAACCCCCATCCCTGCTGTCCGACCATGAATCAACTCGTAACCCCCATTACCAATGAGAGTTTGTTTACATGTACGCTAATGTACAGATCTTAATCAGCATAATTCCATTTCTGCCAACAGTCAGAGCTGCACATTTGACCCAGACATTTGAGGTATATAAATAAACAACAAACATACCAAGTGAAAAAGAGTTGTTGCGTGTCTTACTGGGGGTTAAAGTTAGAATTTTGGGGGATCATGGGATGGTTACGCAACTTCCTCTGTTATGTTATTTCCTCATCTGAATACGCAATAGCCTCGATTGGTCGGAGCAATGGTAAGACGTTGTAATATGAACTGATCACTGATCTTATTCCAAATACTGAATACTACTTGCAATGAAAACGGACTGAATAGAAAGGGAGATGAAAGAAAACACTGTTTTAATGCCAAGAGAAGGTCACTAATATGCCCTGCGAAGAGTCTTCTACAACTATTCTGAATCCGTCTTTTGTCTCACAAATTAATCCACCAATGCCCCAGTCTCTGCACCCATGCAGTCACAAACCAGAATTCACAAAGGTTAGTGCCCGGGGTTTCACACACCGGCAGTGTGTTCTCAACATTCCCCAGTGATAGAGATGGATGTTGGGCTTACTCTGCAGAAGAATGTCCTCTACATGTCCCGATTTGCTCCCTGCTCTCGGTTCTTCTAATATAATTCTACCAGCAGTGCGCCAGTACTTATTCACATGATTTTCACCCTTGCAACGCCATCCATCTCGTGTACTGTTTATTGTTTAAAACATTTAGTTTACATTTAGTACATACCCCTGCGTTCTTGGTCTTTTTATTAATGGTCTTTACGCCCCCTCTCGGTTGCAGCCCTTGAGAATGTGTCCAAGTCGGTGCGTCTGTGGAAGACGGCCGTGGAGCTGGAAGAACCCGAGGATGCCAGGATCATGCTGAGCAGAGCCGTGGAGTGCTGTCCCACCAGCGTGGAGGTACCGTGGAGTCCTAATCCATACCAAATCAACCATCGGAGTGGCGTCCTCTCGCCCGGCATCAAGCATTCATAAACCTTCCCCTCTGCCTCATCCTAGCTGTGGCTTGCGCTGGCTCGGCTGGAGACGTACGAGAACGCCCGTCGCGTCCTCAACAAAGCCCGCGAGAACATCCCCACGGACCGCCACATCTGGATCACCGCCGCCAAGCTGGAGGAGGCCAACGGCAACACGCAGATGGTGGAGAAGATCATCGACAGAGCCATCACCTCACTGGGCGCCAACGGCGTGGAGATCAACAGGGAACAGTGGATACAGGTGCGGGTTTGTGTGTGTGTGTCCATGAGAGATTAAACAAAATGGTCGACCCGCCGATAGAGAACACAGTTGTTGGCGCTTTTGTTCAATTGGAAGGTATGGGTGGCATGTCTGTTCCACATCATTTCCAAAATTAAGACAACACTGAAAATCATTGTACATTTTGGGTTTATTTGGGATAATGTAAAGGAATACCTCCATGAACCTTCCCCGTTTTCACTCCTGATTTGAATGTCTGAGTGTTTGGTGTTTGTTGACTATGTTAACATAGCTTCTGTTTTGTTTCTAGTGATAAATTGTGACCTCACAACAAACTTTGCAACGCTAAGTGCCAGTAAATAAGCAGTTGCATAAAGGAGAAAAAAAAGGAAAGCAGCTATTTCCTAACATATTGGCAGCGCTGAAGGGAATCATTTGTGTTGATATTTTTCTTATGTTGCCATAGATATCGTCACAGTTTACCCCAAGGCATGCTTCATTTAGAATAAACGATGAAGGTTATAACCACGGTGAAGTAAACTGGGTGAAGGAGCAAAGGAAGGTTATTATCCTGACAAGAAAAGTATGACATGCGTTGCTTCCGAACAGATAGAAACATGCCAGCTGGTCGGCTCACTGTTGGCTGGATTTCATGCTGTCCAGCTGTCTCTCACACACTCAAGGGTTGGGCTATTGTTTCTGTTTTCATGTTGTCCAATCGTGGTTATTCTAGATTGCCAATATACGATCCGATTGCCAGGGGGCAATGAGGAGGGGGTGGGGAGATTACACATAATTCTGATATGACTCTATAAACAGCGCATCTAGAGTCTGAACGTAGTGCTCCGCCTCTTGCCTAGGATTTCACCAAATATTCTTAACTCAACGACTCAATGACTGCATTTGTTGCTATAATCCATAGTAGTCCAGGCGGGTAAACAGAATGTTTGCAAATTACTTCCAAGATGCGTTTGACGGCAAAGCGCTGGACATTTGCATTGTCCCGCTTTGCCGAATGTGCACTTGCATCGGATTATTTACTCGCGGTTTTATAGTTGTCGTGGATAATCATTTTTACTTTAACACTTTAACAAAATAAGAGAGGTAGAGAAAACCGAAGTTGAAATTGAAAGACTTTATTATCACTTGCAGCAAGTAATAACAACCTGAGTTGGTTTGCAAAGAACTCCTGTTCTGGAATCAGGCTTCAGGTTATATTCCCAAAATGTGTGAATTCCTCCTACCTGCACTGACCAATCATAACACCCTATGCCTCAGGCCTAAATATTGGACGTCTCTTGTGTCCCCCCACCTCAGTTACCCATTTAATTTAACCTGGTGCCAGCTAACTTAAAGATAACAATAAAGGGAATCCTTTCCTCTTTATGGTCACTCTGAAGCCCTCTCCATGCATTTGTTTGGCTGAAAGAATCCTATGGTCCGAGATGTCACCACTTTAGGAGTCAAACCAACAACTTGAAATCAGCTGCCTAACTGAGGTCCATCCCCGAGGGCTATCAGGAGGTGTAGTTAGTGCCACATGGATTTCCTTCGGAATGCGGTCCCTTACTGAGTCTTGTGCTTTTCTCCACACTTATTTGATTTAATCAGCGTATAGGCAAGACAATGATTATATTTTTCCTTTAAACCAAGTCCCAAAACAATTAGCATATGCTTGTCAATTTAAAATCACTGAGGCCTACTTGCCGGAGTGCTTGATAAATCAACAGTATTCCCATTTGGTTATCTGGAAAACACCTTCTCATATCAGGGCTTAAAACATGTATGTTTTTTCAGGACTCACAACCTGTATTAAGGAATAAAAAAGGTTACCAAATGTGCTATACCTTTTTTATAAGCTTTTTGAACCCTTGAATTGGTACCTATTACAACAGATGTTATCATAAAAACATGTAATACAGGAGTAAATACCTTTTTGGAATGATTATATCAAAACATGTATACACTCCAAAGGATAACAACATATTCCAATAGTAGTAAGTATCAGAACCGTTAACATAATAACACACATTGATTAATAAAAAACGGCTAACAGCAGCCAATTATTCAATTAAAGTCTTGCATGTTTTTCCTCTATAAGTTGTAAAAAATATCTAAACCATCACCCTTCCACAAAATGTGACCATGCAAAATCACTTAATTACTTAAAAGAATACATGCCATCCCTGCATTGACGTGGATGGTCATGGTGAACTTCATGTATTGATGTGCTGTATGTTTGTGGGGGGTCTTGGGCATTATTGTAGTTGCTGCTTCTGCTCCCATTACTGTCTCCAGGTTCTGTAATTCTATGAGTCCAATGTTCATTCTGTTTCCCAGTGGTGTGGCTCACATGGAGAGGTTACTAGCACGATCACATTGTGTCCAATCATCAACACACATTTTTCAAAGGTTAAAGACCATAGAGACCAAAGAGTATGAGACCATACTCATCATCATCATCACAACTTTTGTATCCAATACGTTCCCATTCTATCTCCTTTGACTCGACTATGTTAGTTGTTGTGAGGACCATCTCTTTAGCCACTTTAGAAGCTATCTTTATCATGGGAATGCAACAACAAAAAAATTATGCCATTACTGTTAGTCCTACCAAGAGTATTACACCTATTTTTTACTAACTCCGAGGCCCTCTGAGGTACTCTGTCCTCATTGTTCATTCTCGAATGCCATTATTAATGCAGCCTCACCGGGGACGACGCTGGGGCGGTGTGGAGTCCGGGCCTCTATGCCTCTTGGGGTTGTTGGTTTCTTCTCCACCTCCACGTTTAACCTCCCAGAGGGGAAGGCTCCACGCTTTAGTGGTTTTACCCCTCAGCGGTAGGCAGAACGGATCATCACAGCCCGTCTCCCCCCGCCGTCCTCTCTGGGGCTGTCAGGTCCTGTGAGTGGTACATAAGCAGGGAAGATTCACATCTGAGCGGGCTTTGAGTGTCACCAACAGTTTTCATAATATCTGCATGAATAATAGGTATGCAACATAAACCGACAACCATAAGGGTGAATGTATAACATTTCATTATCTGCGTCCTGTGTATTTGTGAACGCAGTGTGCTTGTAGCAGTGAATTTAATTGGTTTGTGTCACTCCATACTGCTTCAGTACGGTACTTAGCTATGGGTAGTGGCCGGGATAGCAGGGTGATCAGGTGTCGGCTCTGGTTCCAGAGGTTGGGTGGTTTTCGTGCAATGGTTGAAATGGCACCATGTGGTTCTCCCATCCATCTGGATAGTTGTTGACGCGTGCACTGGTAACTTTGTATGGTCCTTCTCTCCTGGGATCGTTCCACTGTCTCTTGAGCACCCTTAGGTCCCCCTGGTCACCAGGCCCCTTGGTGGGTCGTCTTCCGATTCTGTAATCCTGTTTTTCTCCTGATTGAATAAAAGCTTATGTATGAAAGTTAGTTGTGCAGGCATGGGTCAACCTGTAAGTACCTCATGCAGTGTTAGATGCCTTATTCTGTTAGCTTGCATACGATAAGTTATTAGTGCCAGTGGCAGGGCATCCACCCAATTCAGTTTAGTACTTTCACAAATTTTGTTAATTATTGCCTTGAGTGTCCCATTCACCCGTTCCACCATTCCCTGTGACTGAGGAGGGTACACAACCTTGGTACACAACCTTTGTTGGACATGCAGCTGCTGTATCACTTGTTTCACTGTTTTATTTTTATAACATTTTTATGTTTTATAACGCTGAGCAATTGTCTGAATGTTTCTGTTGGAATTCCAAACCTTGGCATGACTTCTCTACTCAAAAATGTGATCACAGTAGCCGCGCTTTGATCTTTTGAGTGGACTGCCTCTACCCATCTGCCAAATTTGTCAATGACTACTGCCATGTACCTTTTACCTTTTTTATCGTGTCGACATAGTCTAAAACCAGATGTCTAAATGGGTCCTCAGGTGTAGGAATGGCTGGTCAATGGAGTAGTGATTTGTTTTTCTTACGTTATTTTTTGCACATACCTCACATTCATTAAGCTGATTATCAACCATGGCTTGCAAGTATGGTGACAAAAAACCTTGTTTTCTGTTTCCTGATTTTTCTCACTACTATGCTTACAGGGTTTACCAACAGCTGCCTTAGAACCACGCTGTTTCCAAAGTTGACCAGAGTCATGTACTAAACCGAAAGCGTAACTTGAGTCAGTATATACTGTGTGTACAATACTGCATTGAATGTTCCGTCCTTTGGCTATTTTGTGCCTGCCTTAACTGTTATTTTTTTCCCATTTTTCTGAGATATCTTTTATCTCATTTTTAAGTAACTGATGCTTTTTACCCAATACATCTACTGCTGTTGCCAGCATAGTTTTCCTATGTATGCAGATATTTTATTTAAATTTATTTTATTTATTTATTTTTACTTTAAAACCTTTTCTTTGTCTCTGCCGATTTAATGTATAGCTGCGCTACTCTCCTCCCACCTTTTCTGATTCCTATCTGCTCTTCTGGCCTGGCTTTTTCCTTTTTTCCTTTTCTTCTCTAACCACGACTCTAATTGGGCTACTCCCCTCCCACCTTTTTATTATCTCCTCTCTTCTCTTCTGACCACAGTTCAATAATGGATTATCATGTGTCACAAGCCTCAAAGCGTTGTCTATGTTTTTCCAGGACATATCTATACTGATTGATGACAGACAAAAATGAATAAAACGGCTGCACAAGTCTCTGAGCGCATCAACGCTTGCACGGCTTGAATACAAAATAAACTCCCATATAGTCAAACGCACCTCCAAAATGAATATCTTCAAGGAGGCAGAGTGCTACGTTTGGACGGAGTCTTTGTGCGCTCTGTCAATAGAGTATGTTTTGATAGCACGTTAGTTCAAATGGCCTTAATGTCAGTGTAGGAAAAACGAATTGTCGCTCAACCCTTCAATAGTTAATATATGATCAACAAATTGGCACAAACCTAGCGCTCTCCCACTTCTACGGCAGGCTGCCTCCTAAATGATTTGTTGTCTTCCCCTGCGGCAGGATGCAGAGGAGTGTGACAAGGCCGGCAGCGTGGCCACCTGCCAAGCCGTCATACGGGCTGTCATAGGGATTGGCATTGAAGAGGAGGACTGCAAGCACACCTGGATGGAGGATTCAGAAAGTGTGGGTATTTTCACCGCCGCCATCCCCGGTCCCACTAGTGCTGTACATATTTGGGTGATGACACTGTGTGTGTGTGTGTGTGTGTGTGTGTGTGTGTGTGTGTGTGTGTGTGTGTGTGTGTGTGTGTGTGTGTGTGTGTGTGTGTGTGTGTGTGTGTGTGTGTGTGTGTGTGTGTGTGTGTGTGTGTGTGTGTGTGTGTTGCAGTGCGTGTCCCATGGAGCTCTGGAATGTGCCAGGGCAATCTACGCCCATGCTTTGCAGGTGTTTCCCAGCAAGAAGAGTGTGTGGCTACGGGCTGCCTACTTTGAGAAGAACCATGGCACCAGGTACGGCGCAGCGATGTCCTCATGGGGCGTCTGCAACACTGACACGCGGTGATTAATGATAAGGCCTAAACCAGCTGCTGCAGGTTGGGCTCTGTGAGCTGAGCTCTCGTAATACAGTCTCCATCTTCACTTTCCTATCACTTCCAGAGAGTCTTTGGAGGCTCTGCTCCAGAGAGCTGTGGCTCACTGTCCCAAGGCGGAGGTGCTGTGGCTGATGGGAGCCAAGTCCAAGTGGATGGCCAACGACGTGCCTGCAGCCAGGAGCATCCTCGCGCTGGCCTTCCAGGTGCCCAACTTGTACAATGCACATCCCCGCCATATCTATGGGGTTCAGATCACATTGGTCTCTGTCTCTTTGTTTCCCTCCGTTTCCCATGACCTCTGTGTTTGTGTGTGTTCCTTTCCAGGCTAACCCAAACAGTGAGGAGATATGGCTGGCGGCCGTGAAGTTGGAGTCTGAGAACAACGAGTACGAGCGAGCCCGTCGCCTGCTGTCCAAGGCCCGGAGCAGCGCGCCCACGGCCAGGGTGAGCCTTTCAGGGTGTCTGGCCGGGAGACGGGGTGTACTTAATCATTTAGAGGGATCTCAAACCATCTTTGCTCCTGTCCACAAGTTCTAAATAAATAGTTCATTATTATTAATTTATACAAATAATAATAATCATAATATAAATACAAATGCAGCCTTTCCTCAATGTTGGAGGTCTACAGACAAGAAAACACTTTGTGTACTTTTGACCTCCCTTATTGCCACGCAAAGCCCCTATACAGAACATCAATTCCGGATACATTCTATTTTCGCAGTCAAGGGTAGCCAGGTTAGGTTAGGTGAGGTTAGGTTACACATCTGGCAAATATGGGCTTTTAGTAATCTATATTCTTGAGTGTTGTGAAGAAGCCTGAATAGTGTGTTATACTTAAGTTGTTGTGGAATCTCTTTGTCAGGCTCAGGCTTGCACAGCGCGTACACTTTGAACAGCCGACAAGACTCTGGCTGATAGTGCTGCTGCAAGCTTCTGTCATCCAAATCAGCCCGGTAGAATGAGACAGGCTGGTTTTGATCATTTTGTTATGTCACTCGCAAAGACGATTGTGTCTTCAGGAATAACCGTATTTTTCTAAAATAAACCCACATTTTCTATAAGCCACAGGAGCGGTAAAATGGGGTTGTATCTTTTTAAAATACCACAAATAAGCTGCTCCGTAGTATAAGCCGCATGTTATTACGCCTCTCTGCCCACAATCCAAAAACTTACTTGTTCCAACCAATGCTGGCGTGAACCGTAACGAAATTGTACAATGTTCCTTGGGGCCGCGACCGGCCCGCGTTGCCGGTCGACTGATTGTTGAGAAAGTGTCTGAGTAATTGGAGATAATGCCGATGCAAGCTTTAGTAAAACCCTGAACTTTCTGACAAATTTAGAAAAGAAGGCATCTTTTATTTTGCAAGCAATTCATTTAGACGCAGAGGTTTTGAATTGACTGAGAGCACATTGTGGAAACCGGTCTCCCTTGTTTTTTGAAGTGATACCAATGTTTATTTCTTTACGAGGTTATCTTTTACTAACCTCTAATGGAAATGAGTTTATGGGCTTTACATCGTGACGGCATTAGAAACTTCATGTTTTATCACGTGAACGCAAATCACTAAAAACGGCGCTGATTATTTTCTTTGAAGTCTTTGCAAAATCTAGTTATAAACCACTCCGGAAAATAAGCCACAGCGACCGTTTTGGTACATAGAATGGGGATACAAGCTGCGGCTTTATTTTTCGAAAATACGGTAAACATTTTAATCACGTAACCAAACAACCACAAGATATGTGGCGGACGGCAATTCATGTGTCCGTTACAGATCGATTGCTGGAACCTTTCAGTGGAGGATATTTCATCCAAGTCAATGGTGTTTGTGTCCCTCCCAGGTGTTTATGAAGTCGGTGAAGCTGGAGTGGGTTTTGGGGAACATCGAGGCAGCCCATGAGCTGTGTTCCGAGGCCCTCAAGCACTATGAGGACTTCCCCAAGCTGTGGATGATGAGGGGCCAGATCGAGGAGCAGTCCGAAAACATGGACAAGGCCAGAGACGCCTACAATCAGGGGGTGAGGAGGAAGGGGGCAATAGTGTGGGAGGGAGGAAATTTTATTTGGCGCAGCCAGTCTACCATGATGTGGATACAAGCCCTGGCCTGGCATACTGTGTTTTTAGTTTGAGCCTGAATCAAGCGCTTTTATATCTGGTCTGAAGGAGTGTGGTATGTGTCTTGTTGTGTTGCTTCCAGTTGAAGAAGTGTCCTCACTCCATGTCCCTGTGGGTGCTGCTGTCTCGTCTGGAGGAGAGGGTGGGACAGCTCACCAGGGCCAGAGCCATCCTGGAGAAGGCGCGACTCAAAAACCCCCAGACCCCAGAGATATGGTAAGACAGCCCCCCTCCCCCTCCCCATTCCTTCCACCACCACACACAGCTATTTTCCTGCTTCATCTGAGCTGTGAAGGCCCCAGCAAATACAAATTGGGCCAAATCTTTGATATATTACTAATACTGAGTAATTATGTGCTTTAGTTGTTTAATGTGTTTGACAATGTACATGTGGTCTTTTTCAGGTTGGAATCAGTCAGACTAGAATTCCGGGCAGGACTAAAGAATATCTCCCACACCCTGATGGCTAAAGCCCTGCAAGAGTGCCCCAACTCTGGTGAGACATTAACAACATCAGTACATATCTAGAATTCATGTTTAAACCTATTTGATCTGGGCTGCTGTGTTCTGTGTTAAGTTATATTATTTTCTTATTAATGTGAGTTAAATATGTGATTACTACTCACAGAAACAGGAAGTGTTTACGGTGCTAGTTACTGTCTTTCCTCAAGGCATCCTGTGGGCTGAGGCAGTGTTTCTGGAAGCACGTCCGCAGAGGAAGACGAAGAGCGTGGATGCCCTGAAGAAATGTGAACATGACCCCCACGTCCTGCTGGCTGTGGCAAAGTATGGCTGTTCTTCTCCTCCTGTTCCTCATTTAAATCATTTGTTTATTCAGGCTTTTTTGTTTTACTTTCATTCTCAACCAGGGATGAACCTGAATTTTAAAAGTCCACTTTGCCTTTGGATATTTACCCATGTTGCTGTAATTATCCAAGAAAGGGTGTGCATGCCACACCACATTGCATCAAATGTGGTGTTTTTTTATTGCCCCCCTCAGGTTGTTCTGGAGCGAGCGTAAGATCACCAAAGCGAGAGAATGGTTCCTAAGGACAGTGAAGATTGAGCCAGACCTGGGAGATGCCTGGGCGCTCTTCTATAAGTTTGAATTACAGCACGGCACAGAGGTAAATAGACCTCAGTTGCTCGTTCTTCCCTTTGTGTGTGTGTGTGCGATGTCTATCTGTAGGCATCCTTGGAGTATGATGCCTTACCCCTACCTGCTCCTTAAAGGGGAAGCATTTAAGCATCTCAGCTGTTTTCTAGAGTGTACTGGTTCTGTTGTGAAAATTGCGTTCCATTTTCTTTTTATACGAAAGTGCAGAACATAGTTTATGCAAATAAACTATAGGTGAATATTTACATATGCCCTCTGCAGGACAGTACTGTTAATACATTTTTGAGTCAAGCCGACGGCACTAGTATTACAGAAGAAAATAATTCTGATACTCAATTTTTATTCCCCCCCCCACCCCTAGTCTGCAACATCAACTGTGTCCAAAAAAACATACGTACATTAGAAAATAGCCGAGCGTTACGGTTCCCCTCCAATGACCCATATCACTTTGGATTAAAGCGTCTGCCCAACCACTCAATGGACGTCCGTAAAAGTACCACGGCGACACGCGCACGTCCATATCTCACCACCCTAATGTTGTCCCCCCACCAGGAGCAGCAGGAGGAGGTGCGTAAGCGCTGTGAGAACACCGAGCCGCGTCACGGCGAGCTGTGGTGCGCCGAGTCCAAACACGTCCTCAACTGGCAGAAGAAGATTGGTGAAATTCTCACCCAGGTGGCGGCCAAGATCAAGAACACGTTCTAATCCCGGTCCCATTCACACCGCCAATACAAGAGAGTTTGGCAGGACTCTGGGTCTCGGCACACATTTCGGGCGGGGGTGGGGGGTGGGGTGGGGGGGGGGGGGTGGTGTCTATGGGTTATGAGTCATCACTCTCTGTGTCATTCATTTCGGCTATCGACATTTTTTATTATTAGGATTGTGCTCCATTTGGCTGAATTGTGGATAACAACAAAAGAAACATGTATTTTTATGGGTTAATTTTGTCATTCTATTTTTGTTTTGTTGTGTGCTTAAGTAAACTTGACGGCGTGTATAAACAGATCGTTCTAGGGAAATATGGTGTTGATTCTTTATTTGTGATGCGTTCTCTGTGACTGAATTGTGTCACATTCGTCTGCAGGTTTAACATTACATAACAAAAACATTCATACTTTTTTTTCCTAATCTTTATTTTATCTCTTTCCAGCTTAGTGGGTGGGTTTGAATGCCCCATAATATGAACTCAGAAAACGTTAATCTTTTATTGTCTGACCGTTTTAATGCACATGATTATCTCCCATCCCATTCCCTTTCTATATATCGTTGTGTATCTCTTGTGGAGGGTAGGTATAGGTCTACATAATTGCAGCTTTATTGTAAGTGTTGCGTGGATTTCTCAACAGGAAACTGAATTAAAAAAGATACGTTTGAACCTTGCACCACGCTGAAACGAAAGTTTATGATTGAGGAAGTTTTCCTTGACTTGATCAGACTTGAGTTTGGATCGTATGCCTAAACCCACCAGTAGCAAGCAACCCATGACGGTAAAGGAAACCGGAGCAGGCGTTGGATTTGGAAACTCCGAAAAAACATGTGCACTATCAACCTCCTGAAACTTTCTGCCTGGTCTTGATTTGGTTCGGATATAATCACCGCAACCTGGGTCGGCTGGTTGCTGCACTAGCCATCTGATGGACTATCATTTCTTCTCAAAGCGATGGGTTTTTATTTGTGGGTCCTGCAATAAAATATGATAAATGGTGAGTTGGCTTCGTGCGCATGAACACAGTAGATACAAAAATAACATCCACGGCATTACAAAGTTCCGCTGTTTTATGTAAAAAAATGTTATGTTCGGAATGGCTCCTTAAATGTTATTATAGTAGCTAATTCCTGAGCGATAGTAGAGCGCATGTTTCCGCACTTATTAGATGGCGCGCTTTGGCGATGCCAACGTAGCAATTATACGTGGTTCAACAGTAGCCTACAATTATCTTGTGAACATTGTAATTTAAGTTAATATATTCCACAGGGTCTCAACGGGTATTTTCTTCGACGTTTCACGATGGTTATTCTGTTGGCCATTTGCTGTGGTAAACGCAGGTGTAACTACAAGGAAATACACGACACCTACCGAAACATCATCCTCGTAGAACTTCAAAGTCTGGTATGCAGAGATTGCTGTGTGATTTGTCGGTGTTGCGTTTCGATTTTAATTCAGATGTATGGCCACTTTATAGGGGATAGCCTACTTAAAGTGGATTGGAAAGATACAAATTAGTATGCGCCATCTATAGGCGGGCTGCCCTCCCGTGTTACCATATTGTTGCCTGAATTGCGATGCTTTTCTCACTTGACTAGCTGACACTTTATTTTTTTCAGAATTTGACTAGCTCATTTAACATATCCAAAGAAAAGGACCACTGCCCATCAGGGAAGGTAAATAACTGGACCTATAAAAGTTGACCTCCTTGTTTCAGCACCATGGACAGGGTTAAAACATGTGCGTTCACTGACATCTCCAGGTTGTCCTCTGTCTTTGTGTAATGCTGTCGCTCACTCTCATGGCAGGCACACCACATTCTACGTTCCATTCATGGCATGATTCAGCAGTTTCGATGCCACAGGGGTAAAAAGCCAGAGACGGGCATTGAAAAGCCAGTCGAGAGCATGGAACAGCTCCTCACTTACAATTGCAGTCAGAATCTGGTGAGGAAAGCATTTGCTGTTTACCTGAATAACTTTGTATACACTGGTCTTGCAGATGAACAAACCCACTCTATCACCCTTTAATAATACAGGTTATTTGTATAGCACTTTTTCTTATACTCAAATACCCTCTTTATCTGTGATAATGCCATTGCTTTCTGTGACCCCAGGCATGGAAAATGCATTATATTGCAGAAGGTGGAATGAAAGGCATGTAATACTTTCTATTGTATGTTTGTATATCTTCAGGTAAAGCAAAATAAAGTCTGTCCTGTGAGAAGAACAAAAGGGAAGAAGAGACGAAGGCTCATGCGCCTTAACATTATCAAGGCACTCATCAACTGTTGGCAGAGGTTTCAAAGCATTGTTTCACAAACTCTTTAAAAATATTAACAAACCATGATATCCCACGTGATAATTTGTTGTAAATTAACACAGATTATCAATGCGTTTGCTAAACTAACCCATGTAAATAGACCAAATGCAGTCAATAAAGCTCAATTTATTTTGTAATATGATAGATTAGTTTATATTTTTTAGCTTTTAATGTTAGGAAGTCTTAACAGATCTATAGTGTATATCCTAATACATGTTGTGGTATTTCTATACTGTATGTTTGATCGTTGTTCTGGTGCTATAATCCTGTCACGGTTTTATAAAAAACAAGTCTAATACACAACATCAATGATGGGATCATTTTGTGGTTACACTTCTTAAGTGATGAACAAGTGCAATGGATGTCAAATGTGGCCTTGTGATTGCAGTGCTCAAACACAACTGCTTATAAATTTTCATCTACTCATTGATGCTAAGCGGATCTATACCAATTCAGATGCATAAATAATAATGGGACGTGCTTTGATGGTCATTTTTAATTAATCACAAACATTCCTGTAAGGCAGGTTAAGAGTGATCAGTCGATACTGCTGTAGATCTTACAGTGTAAATATGCTAGTTTTTCAGCCTGGCGTTTCCTCAGCAGGGGAAACCACTCCCAGTGGTTCAGCTCCACCACCCTGTATCCAGCCACCTTGAGCTGTCTCCTCTTCAGGGCATGAAGCCCCATCAGCTGCTCTGATTGGTAGCAGTAGTGGTTCCTGTTGGACACCTGAATGGCCAGCTTGACCGGGGTTTTGTTCAACTCCACTGGCGCGTCAGTTAGGAAACGGGGCCTGGTCATAGCCAGCTCCGTCTCCACATTCATCTGTTTTTCTCCTTCATCAGCCTCTAGTCTGAGCAGAGCCGGTGGCGAAGATTGAGGTGACAAAGCTGATGGCGCCATGTTCTTTTTAGAGGAGAGCATCTGTGTTAGGAGATCTTCAGTGAGCCTCACCCCTACCATTGCTAACAATGTCTTGTGAGAAGGACTGGTTGACAAGCTCTTCTCTGGAATTACAGCGGTTTCAAGACATGAATTCACAGGTAGCGGAATCCCAGTGGAGTCTAGATGAACCACCAGGTCTATAGAGCGGGTGTGAGGAAGAATCATTCTTTTACATACAAACTGCTTGCCACCCAGCAGATCCTTCAGCAGTCGCTCTGCCTCCAGAACCTCTGGTTTCTGGCATATGTCAGACTGAGCGCACCTCCACAGCCTTTCTGCAGCCTCTTCTCTTGGTCTGACGTCCAACCGTGGGCCGGTCCAGTGAGGCAACTCTAGCCCCACTGTCCCATCTAGAGTGAACAGATCTTTGCTCAACTCCAGCTGGGTCTTTTTCAATGCTAGGCCGACAAACTCCGGGCTCAGGGCTAATGCCAGGAGGTCCTCTGGGAACTGCGCAACAAAGGCCAGGCCTAGGAGCCCAGTGAGAAGATGCTCAGGATAGCGCTGGAACTCTGCCTTTCTCTGTCTCATGGCCGCGACAAGGCTGGAGTACAACTCCGGACACTGGGAAGGGGGAATACCCAGAGTTCCGAAGGACCACAGCAGCTTGCAGGCGTCTTTGCTCCGGCACTGTTGCGCCATGGAGGGCAACCTGTCTGCCACAGACATGAGAATAGAATCGCTGCGGTAGTGAAGCGCAGAGCACGCCAGCGTCACGTGCATCAGCCCCATGACGCCCATTCCCGGGACGCGCCGCGGCACTTCCTGAGCCATCACTTCCAGCCACACCTTGTGGTCCAGGTGGCTGAAACGCAACAGTTTAAAGACATTCACCATGGCAAAGTCACTCATCTCCTCCACCACAGAGTAGGCCTTGTCTACTAGGCAGGCCACCGATCTTTCTGAAAGGGATGTCTGCGATTTAAAGAGCCCCAGGCACACAGTGCCGACCTCCTCTGGTTTGAGTTTATCCAGGTGGTGCATTAAGATCATCTCAATGGGACCCACTAAATCTTTTGGACAGTGCCTTCCTTCCCCCATAATGTATAACAATTGGACAAGCTCAGCCACACCTATGTGTCGCAGCTCTATGGAGTTATAGAGCTGTTTTAGGAACTGAGGCACCGGCTTCCTGAGGCAGCGCCACAGGTCTGCAGCCAGCAGCAGCTGGTGGAGGCTCATCTGAGAGGCCCGGTGTATCAGCTCACTCTCAAACAGCCCGAGTATACTGTGAGCCGCGGAAAGGTCCAGCCACACAAAAGACTCCAGCACCTGCAGCAGCTGAGGGTGGCTGAACTGCCGCAGGTTCTCCACTGAGTACCGGAGGAGCATGACGAAACGTGTATCACTCCTCACCAACGACGTCTGCTCCTGGTGCAGGTGACCCAGCTCCCTGAGGAACTCGGCCACATCCGCCGCCTTCAGGCTGCCCTTCAACACAGACGCTTTGTGGAGAAGCAGCAAAGCCCATTTGGATTGGATGGCAGGCGGCCTCTGACTAAGGTTAAGGGTCGTAGAGGCGTATTCCGGCCGGCATCGTTGAAAGGCCCGCGGGTCAGGTTTATTATGATAATCCTCCGATGATTGGGCCTCTCTGCTGTCGAAAGACCGCGGTGGGGTCCTATCCTCGGAGGCTTTGTTGAAAGCCAAGTCCAGTAGCTTGTTTTTGGTGCTGGAGAGGCGGCGTGAGGAGCTAACACTGTAGTGGTTGGTCTGCTGCCTGAAGGAGGGCGTGGCGACGATGAAGCCCTGCGGGTCCTCGTTGATTTTGACTTTGATCGCCGCGGCGTCAATCTCCTTCTTGGGGTGGCGATACAAGGTAGGGTTGTAGTGCAGCCGATACATCCCTGGGTGGACAGCTGCCTCGGTCTCCTTCTCTTGCTCATCAGCCTCAGCCTCTGGTTTGCCATGAGCCATGTGAAGTAGCCTCGCCGGGAGGAAATCCTTATAGTATTGGCCTCGCCTGGCCAGCTGTCTATAGATCACACATGCAGACATCGACTCGTGTGACTGAAAGGCAAAGAGAAGGCAGCAATGAAATTATATATACTTAAAGCTCTTCTTGGGACACTTATTGTACTTAATATACGCAGCAGGATCTTTACGCACGTTTTCAAACTTGGTATATCATTTTTGCATTCAAATGATAAACCATTCATTCCGGATATTGAATGACAATTAAAAAAAATCTTCAGATTTTGATTTACAGATTCACTGCAGGGCAGTTATCTTGTATGTCTTTTAAAAATTATAAACATATAAGCCTCCTACTGCAAAGTTCCTACCTCCACAAGAAGGGTCTCTGTCGATGACCTTTTAACTAAATATTTCGGTCCAATTCCAGATTAGAGGTGCTAACATTGTAAACTATTTTCCGTTTTCAAGATGAATTGTGACATTTACATCAAAATACATCGCCTGTGTGTTTGCATAGATTATTTTACAAGATTAAAGTGCAGAAGACTCACTCCTCCAGCACAGCAGAGCTCTCGCTATAAGATCACGTGGTATCACATAACCGGAAGAGTGTTACCAATATTTAAACACGACAGTGTACATTATTTGACTGTTTGACTTTCGAGTAACATAAAATAGATAACTTCACTTATAAACCTAAATTGTAAAGTTTGCCATTTTGTTCAAACAATAACCAGAACTGCTGCCGTTCGTCTAACCGTTTCTGTTGCGGCAGCGGAACCATTGTTCTAATAGAGGGTTTCTTACGGGAGTATTAACTTCACGCACAGTCTCGAATAGCCGATCTTCCATCGATATTGACGTATGTATAACTATTTCTAAAACGCATCGTAACGTAACAGATATATACAAGTCTAGATATGTAATGACGTTTTATCTTCTTGTGATTTTAGCCTACATGCATTGCTGGCAGAGCAAACGTCCAATCAGTATTTCTGTTCAGGGAAAATCGAACCAATTAATCCAGTCTATTTTGAAAAAGAAAACTAACTACCATAATGCATACGATGAGACTGAAACGTCATACGTTATTTCTGTCTAATTAAAATAAAATTATCGCCTGGTTTCCTTCAGCAGTAATTGACTCTGTGATTGACAAGCCATGGCCAGCGTGGATATGGATCCTGATGTTGCTCGGAGGCTCTTCGAGGAGGGAGCTACCTTGGTCTTGCTGGGAGTCCCTCAGGGCACAGAGTTGGGTATTGACTACAAGAGCTGGAAGGTTGGTCCCCGCTTTCGAGGTGTCAAGATGATTCCTCCAGGATTGCACTTTTTGCACTACTCTTCTTCTAACCCAGCTCATATTGGAGGTGAAACTGGCCCAAAGACTGGCCTCTTTCTCACCCTTAAACAACGGGAGATCCTTTTGGCAAACTGGGATCCAAAAGAGGAAGATCTAGACTTCTCAGCCTCTGAGAATGAGGAGGAGGTGAATCGGGTTAGGGCCAACCTACAAGACTTAGACCCATTCCTTGGTCCCTATCCATATGAAGTGATGCGAAAGTGGGTGTCTCTGACAGACCGCCTGACCCAGGACGTGGCCAATCAGCTGCAGCCTCTGTCTGGCAGAGTGTGTGCCTTCTGTGACGTCATCCCTGAGCTCCAGCTCAAACACACCAAGGACAGGGAAGAGCAAAATCTGCCCAAGAACGACGTCGCGTGTCAGAGTATGAAGGAGGGCTTAGACAAGCTTCCCCTGATGAAGCAAAGGGAAGGCACAGAGCTGCGCTTCTCCAATATTCCCAGTCAGACATACCCTCCAGGGGCCACACCAGCCCAGATCACCCAGTGTAGCCTGGATCTGAGCTATGCCCTGGCGACGCTGCTGGAGAAACACTACAAACTGCAGCCCCTCAACGTTCTAGGTGAGAGTCTAGGGTTGGTTCGGGGTCAAAGCAGACATTCACTTATTTTTTATACTTTACTAAATGGCAAAAACTATTTTTTTGTAATAATAACTATAAGAATGCAATCCTCCACAGGCGAGCTTCAGTTTGCCTTTGTATGCTTCGTGATCGGGAATGTTTACGATGGCTTTGAGCACTGGAAGCGGCTGCTGGCTCTCCTTTGCCGCTCGGAGGACGCCATGCGAAGCCACAAGGAGCTGTACTTGGGCCTCATTGCTGTGCTCTACCATCAACTTGGAGAAATCCCACCAGACTTCTTTGTTGACATTGTATCGCAGGACAACTTCCTCACGTCCACACTCCAGGTAGCCCATTGGAATGATTCATAATTGTGACTAATCATCTCTACATGTTAATCAAATAATAATGCAAACATGCCAGGCCATGATGGAAGGTATGTTTAAACCTCCCCCAACATCATATTTGGAAAATGCAAAATTACATATTTCAGATTTTATTTTACAAGATGTTCTATTTACTATTTAATTTAGCAATTAAGACATGTTTAAGGTGTGCATATTAAAGCTAGGGAAGGCAATTTAATTTAGAAGCATTTTTTCTCATATTTATTTCTCTTTACATCCCGACAGCAATCAGTGAATAAAATATTCGGACAAAAAGAAAACAATCTGTGGCTGTCGCAGGCCTGTAATAACCCCATCCAATCATTTAATTCAGCCCAAATGAAATGATTGGATGGCATACCTGTCTGTCTCCCTACCTACCTACCTGTCTACCTGCGCTCACTCTGCCCGTGCACTCATTGTGAATGACCAGAGTATTCCCCAAGACTAGGAAGAACAATTGCTAAAGCTAGCAAGCTAGTAATGTATTTTGGGGTCCTCAACCTAGCACTAGCTTTAAGCCATTTGAAATGTACATGAACACAGTGTACTTCTTATGACTAATAACGGATCCAAAATAGCTATGCAATAAAGAAATACAAGAACATAAAATTTCTGACCATACTCTTTCCACCATCCAAAACATTATATAGTGCATTGTATCGTTTAAAAAAGTATCCACCCTCCGTTTACACTCATTGTTTTCCAGGACTTCTTTCAGTTTGCCATTGGGCCCGGCGTGGACAGCACCCTGCGGAAGAGAGCGGAGAAGTTCAAAGCCCACCTCACCAAGAAGTTCCACTGGGACTTTGACGCCGACCTTGAGGACTGCGCCCCCGTCGTGGTGGAGCTGCCAGAAGGTGTGACACCTGAGTGACCCCCTTCCATCCCTCTGCTACGGGCCACACCGGGTAGAGAGACAGACACACACCCCAAAGATGCAAGCAGAGTCCCAGTCTTGTTGCTCATTTAGGACTGAGAAATTTTTTACTTCAGTGCCAAAACACTCTCCACGTATAATTTCATAATACTTTCTGTTCCTATGCTGTTTCAAGCAGCAAGTAATTTAGTTTTCAGACGTTCTATATTCCTCTATCTGATTTCTTTGCTGAAACAAGAGGAAATTGTCAGTAATGGAAGTTCATTGTTGCCCTCTAGTGGGCATAATGCATTCTAGACAAAAGAGTAATTCTGGACATTTTAGCCCACTGCACTTGCATTGGTTTAAAACCCATGGCAAGTACTGTATACTTATTCACCATTTTTTTCATTTTATGTCATAGCTATACACTGAACTGTTACTGTACCTTATACTATCTACTTAACGAACTGTCCGTCACCTAATACCATCTACTTACTGAACAGTCCTTCCCCTAATACTATCTACTAAATGCAGCACTGCCATAGCAGGATGTGTCAACACTTCTTCGTTATTTCCCAGTAAGTCATTGGTAATTTCTGGACTTTCTTTGGACTTTGGACCTTTTTTTTATGGTTTATTTGCTGTTTCGGGAATCCCATCGAACAAGTATTCCAGTTTGATTTGATTTGTGGCAAAGCAATCTCTGTCATCACGCATGTGCTCCTTATTTCCAGGATCTGGAGAAATAAGCATCCCATTGTAAGTAATATGCATCAGATGGCGGTCAATCATTCATCATTTAGTTTTGGAACATCAGCGATGAAACTGAACTATCACAAAGCAAAAGAAACCACAATAGTAGTTATTTTTGGCAGACAGAGTTCACGATTTGATTGGAGTGATTGATGATAATATTGTATTGAGCACTTGTTATATGCCCTACATTCCTTTGTATTAAACAAAGCATTTCTTAAAGCCTCATAAATAATGTTTTTTGCTACACAGTAGATTTTATTTACTTCCACATAATAGAAGAGGTACCAGAATTGTAACTATTTCCACTAGATGGCAATCATAGCCCTAAGGTTGAGGACCCAGAGTCTTGGTCTATAGGAGTAGGTGATGGTGCAAATTATTTTATATAGAGTCAAAATAAAGCCACCTGATATTTATAAAATAATAACAATATTAATTTCCAGGCCCCCGCAACATCAGTATGGATAAATGGCAATAAAGCAATAGAGACGATTGTGTGTCTGTCCCCAAAAGTAGGAAGTCTTGTAACCTCCAATGTTGCGAGAACAACGATTTTGGCCTTGGTTCGGTTGATTCTCTGGATTGTCGAAGTATATTTTTTTCCTACGGTTGACTCTCTTGATTCGTACAAACTTGGTGTATAATTTAGAGTTGGTGTGAATACCTTTGGCGCAGTCTTACTGGTTGAGATTAAGCCAAAAGCGCAGAGTCAAGACGGATCCCTAATGTGAGTGAAAGCCATTCTAAGTTGTGGTACCAATAAAGGTTTTTGTGGGTAATTGGGTTGACGTTCATGTATGGACATAAAACAGTTAAAGCAAACTAGATAACCTAATTACATGCCTCTTTATTAGCCGTGAATGTGTGGGTGTGAGCGTTTCACATGTGATGGACATTGTGATGGATGGGGACAGACCTGCCTGCCTGTTGGCCCATCAGTCTTTACACCCATTCATTAATCCATTCATTTATCGTGTGCCAGTCCCTCTGTCTCTTCAGCTGGCAGTCTTTTATGTGATCACTAAGCCAGCGCCTCTCTCTCCTCTTTGAAGCCGTCTCAGAACATTAAAGCTGCTGGAAAAATAAGGCTTAAGCCCTTTAATGGAATTATCTGAATCACTAGAATCAAATTTTCCAAATCAATAGCGTAGGCCCTGCTAACGTCGATCCAGATCCTGGCACACATCTTACTTCCTTTTGAAGCTTGGCATTGTGGAACAGATGGATTTCACGGAGAATACACTAGTAAAGCATATTGTTTTATTATTGCCGGCGAGTAACATAAAAAATAAAACGTGTTCAATCTTTGCGTTTCACTCTGAATGCCCTTCAGGCTGAACCTGTGGCCTTTTTTTGTGTGTGACATTTCCCAGATAACGAAAATTACTTGCAAATCACTAGCAGAAACGTAGTGATTATTTTACTTAGTGTGTTTTTCTTTCTTCTTTTTGTTCAGTTGTGTGCAACGGTGTACATTGTTAATGAAAAACGATCCCAGCTGATGCCGTCCTTGCTATGGCCTTGGCATTCCTCCCCCCCTTATAGAATCACAGTAAACAACCAGCCAGCCAACAATTCCTTCACCTTTCCTGTTATATCTACACAACTTGCCCAAAATTCTGTTTCCTACTACACCATTCTGGTATGGAAAACATTTCCCTTTGTTATCTCTGATTTGTTTAGTTTGGTGTGGTCCCCCCAGGAGGTGTGGTGGGGGGGTGGGGGTGGTTGGTCCAAGTTAGCGCTGCATTGATTGTGTGTGTGTGTGTGTGAAGTCTTTCAGGGCCCTGTCACTCGTATATATATTTGGAGGCTTTCTCTCTGGGTAAGGAGGACCAGGGCCGGTCATTGCCACAGAGCTCCTGAGCTGTTCTGTACCCTGCCAGTGTAAACATAGGGCTCTCATTGCCCCTAGCTCGTTTTTCTTGCCCTTTTTGTGCTCTCCCCTATTCTCCCCATCCCTGAGGCTCAGACTGTTGTCCAAGACCGTGTGTGTGTGTGAGAGAGAGCACATCCATTTTTATATATTTTTTAATAAAGGCATACTTGTATGATTAAGTGATTCCTTTGAACATATACAGTACAAAGGATTTATTAAACCACTTAAGTCATGTCATTTGTTTTAATAGTCTAAGTGTTGATGCATGAAACAGCTCAATTATAGAAGTTCTTCTGGATTTTCTTCTCAAGTGGATAAGTTGAAGCGATCAGGTCTGTTTCAGCAATAGACATGCTTCATTTAAATGTTTTCATCAAGCCCAAATGCATGACAATCTTTCATTACAACTAGTATATCCTTCTCTGTGTATGTCATATTTCTCCTTGTACAAATTGTACTGACATATTACAAACATCCAAGCCAAACACAGTAGGAAATATAACTACAATATAATAAGATCTGCGATGTACATTCAACAGAAAACAATGATGATGGAGCGAGAGTATGAGGGATGGAAGCGGAGGATATTCTAATATAAACAGGATCAGAGTACGAGGAGTTAGTTGTTTATACAAATTCCACAAGACATTGGATTCATTCATGCCTGCCAATCCTGGCTTTTTTAGTTGTCTACTCCACACTGGGGAAATCTGTTCCAATCGGTAACCTTTTTTGTAGTCATGCAAGGCGCATAATTGTAATGAATGGCTTGTCAGAGAGCGGGCGTTTGGTGATTAACCATGTCCCTGTGATTACATGTGGGAAACATATTGCTACAGCCTTGTAAACCACTGTGCCGTTCACTTGCCTTCTCTTCTCCACGGTTCTTAGGGCTTACAGGATGTGTAGATCTATGAGCCAAACATCAGCCATCTCCTCACACACTGTTGTGTGTGTGTATGTGTGTGTGTGTTCTGTGTTGATGTTTGTGTAAAGGGTGAGCTGAAAGGTGTCCGGAGCACAATGGTCTTCTCATACTCTAGCTTTTTATTAAAAATGACATTTCAAATGACACAAAAAGTGATGAATGGATGAATGGCTAATCCCTCTTTTGCAGTGAAAAGTGAGTAGGCCTGAATACTACTTCTGCTACTGCTATTAATACCATTCACAATAATTGTGTTTTATTTATAAAGCATATTTCACTCAGGGAAACCCAAAGTGATGTACAGTGCTAAAACAGAACATAAACATAGAGCTAAAACACTTAACTACAAACGAACTAAAAACCACTAAAGGCCTTCCTATATGAAAAGGTCTTTGCGGTTTTACCCTCCCCCTCCTCTCCTCTCCTCCTGTGCTTGCGCGTTGATTAGCGGCCTGTGATTCCTCTGTCACATAAGCAGCAGGGCTTCACATATCTGACTTGCATGACCCCAACCCGAGGGAGGCACGTGGACGACTTTCCCACAGTCTTGTGTGTTTGTGTGAATGTGTGTGTGTGTGTGAGGATGTTTGTGCATGCGTACGCGTGTGCGTGCATAAGTGAAAGAGAAAAAAATAGGTAGAGAGTGGGGTAGCTATAAGGGAGAAAGGGGAGCATGTGAGCAATGTGTTCTGTTATAGTGATCAGGTCAAGTCATAAAAATCTGGGGCTTAAAGCAATGCGTTAGACCTTTGAGGTCTGGTCACCAGGCGTTTGTTATGTATGTGTTTATGTGGCTGTGTAGTACATAAGGACCGCACAGCTGGCCGATACATCTGCCTGACTCACCGCACTTGTAGCGGTGTTGGCCCCTCTGGCTATCAGAACTGATCGCTTTCAGGTGAGTGCAGTGCAGCTTTCAGATGTTCTGAAAGCTGCTTAGGAGACCACTGCACTTACATATTAGATGCAGACAAATTCGGCACAACAAATTCATTTAGTGTTATTACAAGATAAATAATCCTTGCCTTGAAACGCGTGTCTGCTTCAGACCTTGAGCAGTCGGATGAGTAATTTAACTCTTATACCATTGAGCATAACTGCTTTCTCTCTGTCTCTCGCTCTCTCCCTTCCACCTGTCAATCAGTTGAAAAATCCTTGTGTGTGAACGTGTGTGTGTGTGTGTGTGTGTGTGTTGTCTTTGGCTGTGGAACACAAAGCTGAACTCTGGCAGACATTGTCACAGCAGTACAGCAGTAAGGAGTTGGATATTCCTTCCCCGTGACACACACACACACACGTGCGTTGTGTTGAGAGCTTAAGTTTGTGTGTTGTGCGAGGGCTTAAGGATGAAAATGGAGCCTCCAGTAGCAGGGGGACTAGGGGCTGTGGGGGGTCCGTGGTGGTGAATGGGTCTTTCACAGCAGGCCTCTGGGCCAAACATTTATCATCTGAATGTTTAACACTCGCTGTTCAGTTCTTGGCCATTATTATCCCTTCATGTCTCTCTCTCTCTCTCTCTCTCTCTCACTCACTCACTCACTCACTCACTCACTCACTCACTCACTCACTCCATCCCTCACTTAATCATGTTTTCGTTTCTGTTTCTTTTGCCTCTTATACTTCCACTGCCCATTTCCTCCAACATTTATACATGCATGATTTATTAACCAGGTTTTTTTTATTTCGGGCTGTATGTGTGGTAGAAAAATACAAAATATAGATGGGGTCTTGCTCTCTTTCGCTTGCTTCCTCACTCTCACTTTCACCCTCTGTCTCACTTCCTCTCTCGCTCTCTTCCTCTACCTACTCTGGGGATGGAAAATTATGTCAGTAGGTATTTATGATCAAAGCGAAGCCAAAAAAGTTAACCATGAATAAAAATACCTTTGATTATTTAGCCCCAAGGTAACCGTCAAGCTAGTCACCTAATGTACACCTTTATTTCTGTTGTGATTACAAATGTGAGCTCTGCTTGTATCCCTAGCAACAAAATTTTCTACATCTATAGTTCTTAATATTTCTTTGTATTTTTATATATGACGTGTTTGCTTTACTTTTCTATTTTTCTTCTCCGTTAGGTTTACAGCCTAGCTTCCCTCTGTAGAGCAGTACAGGTGAATAAAACTCTACACACGTTAATCACGCTACAGTCTTCTTTCTCAGTCCAAAGGATTTACTTTGTGACAAACGAGGTCTTTTGAAAATCCAACCAAAAATCCCTCTCTTCCTCCTCCTCAGACTCCCTTCTCTTTTTAGTGCGTCCGTAAATCTCTCTCTTCCCTTATTCCCTTATTATTCTCACCTTTCCTACTTCTGCCGAATGCTTCTTTTGTCCCTTGCTTATCGTTTATCGTCTCCTCCTATCCAGGAGTAACGTTTGGGCCTCGGGCTGGTAGGACTAAAAGGGCTGATAGTTTACTTTTGTATTTCAATACTCCCCCAATGAGTTGATTTCTATTTTCTTTTGCCATCTTTCTCTCTTTTCCCTCTTCTTTCCCTCAACATTTATCATATGCTGGCTCTGTTTCATGCAAACCAAACTTTAAATCACTAGCAGACGTGCACACACACTCACACTCACACACACACACACACACACACACACACACACACACACACACACACACACACACACACACACACACACACACACACACACACACAAGCACACAAGCATACATTCTCATTACTGTGTGTTTGAGTTCATCAGTGTGTTTGTGTGTGTGTGTGTGTGTGTGTGTGTGTGTGTGTGTGTGTTTGTTTGAGGTATTTAGTAAATAACCACTAATTACTCTTTTGGTTCAAACATTTTCCCTTCTCCTCTCCACGTCTCCGCCGACTTTTGCTCTCCCCAAACTCGGTGGCTGGCTTGCAGCTCCTGGCTCTGCACAGCTGACCGTTTCTAATATGAGCCCCCCGTTTGTCCCGGATGTCCCACGTTGCCACTGTCACCAGTGCAATTAAAGCTGTCTGTTTGGACCGGCTTCTGTCGCTGTGTCACGTATCGGTCGTGTGCTTGTGATGGGTCTGTCTACATGCACGTATTATTAGACCGGCATGCTCATTGTTCACTGGAGAGCCAGGTGAGACCTGTCTGGCTCATGGAACGGCCGTCTTTTCGTGCCTGGTAGCGCAGCAGAGGCAATCGATGTGGAGGGGAGACACATAGGGTCGCAGGCTGCCCAGGATTGATGGAAGGTACACGGGAAGAGACACAAAGAAGGATGTGACATTTGGACTGATGCGTTGACACATCCTCGACGTTACAACACAGATTAGATAAAAAGGTGGTCCATAATTGTTCCAAGACCCACGCTGATATGCTTGGAAACAGAACGATAGTCATTATTGTTAATGGGTGATTGGTTGTCTAGACTCTAAAGGATGCATGCTTTATACAGCCCTCAGGAACTGAGAAAACCTAAATAATAACATCCAGCAATGCAAACAATACAACGATACGTTGATGTACTCGACACAAGATACAGAATTTACAGACTTAGCTTATCCACTACAGCACTTTGAGTGGATGGGGGAGAATGGAATCTCATTTGGATTGCAAAGATTGTGTCCAATTGGCTCATCTCGAGAGCTATCACTGACTTATGTCTCATACCTGACATGATTCAATTAAAGTAGATCCTTCTATGTCTTTATCTGGATTGTCATTTTGTGTATCCTCTCCATTTCTGTCTCTGTGTCTCTCTATGTGTCTGTCTCTATATGCCACGAGGGCAGACGACAGAGAGAGAGAGAGAGAGCGACAGACAGACAGAGAGAGAGAGAGACAGACAGACAGACAGACCGATGTCTCTCGCTCTCTCCCTCCTGTCTGCTCTTATGTTGCTCCCTCACTGTTTCCTGGCCAAGCCTAATGCTTATAATGTTTACTGCTGAACCACGGTACCTGGTCAGTAAACAGATATTGGCTCATTTCCTCGACTGGACCGGCTCCACGGTTCCTATCTGGTCCATTTCCATATTCCTGGTTCCCCTGAAGCACAGCTGGCTAATGGTAGTCAGCCCCAACTGCCCACAGAATCCCTGCAAACAGATACTATGGTCTGTGCCCAAATAAGCCATTATGATTACTGTGGTCGTGCCAACGGTCGGTAACATACCACAACTATTGACAACGAATGGATCGCATCTGGACATCAATCTCCCGGATTTATTTTGTTTATTGGAAATGTTTTGAAACGGGTCTCTGTTAGTAAAGAGACGCTGTAAAGTCAAACGTTCGTACCGTTTTCAAGTACAGATCATTGTTCCTGAGGTACGCATGCAGCTGTGGGCTCTGAGGCGCATTTCCACCCTTGATGTTCGTTTTGTTATGCCAGGTGGATCCTGAAGACGCATCGAGATCGAACCAACTCTGAGGAGATTAAGACCTGTCTAGTTTCTTCAGGGAAAGATAGCCCTCCCGTCCAAGCCAAACATTTGATCAGAAGGCCTCGCTGGTGGGCGTCATAGGCAGCCAGGCCTGTTCCATATGGGCCTGCTTCATAAAGGGCTTATAGAGACTCTGTCTCTCTTTATCTAATGATATTCCACTCTCTCCCAGCTTCCCGTCTTCATCCCTTCCTGTTCTCTCTACACCAGGGCTGCCAGGATCCATGGGTAGACAAACAAAGAGTGCTCCCATTCATGAGTGTGGCGGAATAGGGAAGGGATGTTTTGATTCAGGCTGACCGAGGCTGGCTGTCATGCTTCCATCCTCCCGCTGCGCCGTAGGATTCAGCGGCTGGTCTTTCACCCCCCGTCTTCTGATTTGGCATTCATTTAATTTATAAAACGCAGTATTTCAGAGGTTCTAGTTGTCATTTGAGGTGAATGAATACAGTATTACATACAATACAACTGCATTATGGACAAGCATGAGTTGATGGATAAGAGAAGGAAGGAATACATATCACTTTTGATACCCCAGCATGTCCACAAAATGAGTGACTTTAAATAGTATTCAGATGATCCCACCGTTTTCTAAAGAGACAAATGGTTTTTTTCATGCTCTGTATTATGTGCTCCTGGGGAATCAATTCACATGGCTGAACGTTTTCCTTTCGACTCCCTTGGTAGCAATACACACCGTTTATTGGCTCTTATCGGATGGAGATGCAGCGTTGGAGGTCTCTTGCTGTCAATCATGAGTACACAAAAGATGTATTAGTAAGAATGACCACTTAGGAATTCCCACTATTAGTGATCAATATGAATTAAATCAGCAGAACTCTCAATGCCTGCATGCGTTTTCTTTGTCTCAAAACATGAGTACAAACCTGACTCTTTTAAAAGACTTACATTTTTACACAGAAGCTATTAACAAATCAGATATCTCAATTAAAACATTAGTGTTCTGTGGTTTAGCAGTAAAAGTAATTCTAATACAAACTTTAAGCATCATAGCTGGGGCTTTGTTTCCTCATTCTTTCTTAAATACTTTGTACAACCTTCTTAAAAAAATAATTCTCTCCATTTGGCTGTCTCACTTCTATCGTTTTATCCCTCCATTGGGTTCCTTTCCTAATTTATATCTCAAAGGATTTCTTTCTCGTCTCTTGGCAACAATGTCAGTCTCATAAAAGCAGTGGAATGATTGGCAAATCATTGGTCGTCACGCCCACCCAATTTTGAGTCCAACTCTTTTTTTCTTTATTTTTTTTTCACACAGTTGTTTCACACGCCCAGGAGAGACCTCTGTCTCCACTTTGGATATGTGAGCTTGTGGTATACGTGTTTGTTTGTGTGTTAGGCTCAGGGTACCCTAGCTCGTTGTCGGCCTGTAAAATGCGGGAAATCGGGACGAAAGAGGGAATGTATCAATCCGACACATGCAGAACTCAAACTGACATCCAAATGCTTCAGAGGCCTTCTCTCTGGCAGACCTAGGGAATTCTTCACCCGTCCGTTAGGGAATTGCTTCATTCTTCTGCAGTGACTGAGCCTCGGTAGCAGGGCCAGGGCGTGTTAAGTGGATGCAGTTTGCCTGGGGATATGCTGAAATAGGTTTTGCCAATGCACAAATCTCTACTTTAATAACCAATAGTCTGAGGAGACGAGGGACAGTTTGAAGATCTGCTCGGGGGACACACACAAACATGCATGCATGCACACGCACGCACACACACATACTCTCATGTGCGCTCACACACACACACACGCACACACGCACACTTATGCATACACACTCATGCACACAAACACAGACATTCTCATGTGCACACACACACACACACACAGACTCATGCACACACACACACACACACACACACACTCTTTCTCTCATGTGTGCACACACACACTCATACACCCCCCCTCACACACACACACATCACGTGTGGGCCTGGCATATGTTGTGTGAGGATCTGAAAGGCATCTTTCATATCCTGCCCTATGCAGTGCAGGAGAGAGATTTGAAGCACCTATCTGAGAATGGCTGAAGGGGTTAAATCCATACTGTGACTGGGGGAGAGGGGCTAATGAGTTTTGTTTTTTGTGCTTTATTAAAAGAAAACATCTTGGGGCCAGGCTAGGCAACCCTCCCCAAAGCCCCTTCATGGGCAGAGCACAGCCTCTCTGTGGGTCAACACGCCTTTCCAGGAAGCCATTACAAACAGCCGTGGGGGGGGACGGACGGACGGACGGACGGACAGACAGACAGACAGAGGGTTAGAGAAATAAGGAAACTATGTTTTTGTATATATAATATTCACTCGATACCTGAGATTCTTTGTTTGCGTAAAGCGGTGTTGGCTTTGCACCATTCAGTACAATATAGACGGTTCATATCTTGGATCACATGGTATTTACAGGTTATGCATGCTTCAAACGATATAAACGTGTGTCCATGTTAATGTTTGGAAATTCCTAGTAGGGATTGATTTTTAAGTTACGCAACGTGTGTATATCTGTGTGTGTGTGTGTATGTGTGTCTGAATGTTCATTAACACACGCTATTTGTGTGCCTGACTTTCCCCCCAGGTTCACGCCCAAATCCAGGCTTTGTCTGTGCCGGCCCCAGAGAGTCTTTATTAATGCATGCTTATACCTTGGCTGGTACTAGCCCTTATTAAGGCTTACACTGCTACACTTGGATCTCCCTCTCCTCTCATCCAACGTACAGACGTGCTCCGGTGCTTGTACCGCACATGAATGATTAATTGACAGTTATCCACCATCCAGGTATTATTATCCGCCATACCACATTACACACACATTCTCCACGGCCATTTACAAAGACCAGCGAGACTTAGAGGCTCCACTGAAAGCTTCATGTGCGTGTGTACATGTGTACGTGCACGTGTACACTTGCATGTGCGTGTGTACACGTGCATGTTCATGTCCGTGTTGAAAGTGCATGTGCACATCAACAAGGGGGGAATGCGTTGAGCAGAGTCAGTGGCAGCAGCTGCTCTGTGTTTGGTATGTTATCTATGCAATGCACTGGTATGTAACTCACACCGTGTCGTTATCACACTCCGTGGGGTTCGCAGCAAGAGTTGTGGGGTGTAGTGGTGGAGGGGCTCTGGATGTCACGTTACCGGTGATTCGGGGGCTTGAGGCGCAGAGGTTGTGGTCCACTTCATTGGCCTGCCTGGTAACCATGCCCTCAAGTAGCCAGGTGAGAGTGGAGAAAGAGAGAGAAGGAAGGATGAGATGATAAAATACATTTGATCATGGCTTGACAATTCCCCCAAGAGCCCTGTTTCTGGCCTTCTCTCGCTCACTCTCTCTCTCTTTCTCTCTCTCTCTCTGTCTCTCTCTCTGTCTCTGTCTCTGTCTCTCTCTCTCCTTTCTCTCTCTCCTTTCTCTGTGTCTTTCTGTCTGTCTGTCTGTCTCTCTCTCTCTCCGTCTCTCGCTCTCTCCGTTTCTCTCTCACTCACTCACACTAAAATGTGTATACTTCCACCAACTTGAGTCTTGGGTAGCCTGTCCGTAAAGCTAAACTTCATATTTTTAGTTTTAGTTTAACCAGATATCCTGAGACTCCATAACAGAAGAGAGGGGCCCCTAGCTAAAGCACACCCAGCATGTGACATGAGATACAGGATCAGCATGTGAGAGGACCTCCTCCCACCTCCGGGGACCCTCCTCGGCCCGGCCCTTCCTCCGGGCTGACCTTGGTGGTGCAGAGCCCGTGGAATGAGATTACTATGTGTGAAGATAAAAGAAAACCCAATCCACCCTTGTTCTGTCCTTGCCATGGGCCGGATGAGACATTTCAGGGTCAAAGACAGGCGATGGATGGGAGGTGAGGCAGAGCTGGAGGATATCTCAGTGTTGGACTACAACTACCATGGGTCATTGCGTATGATCGCCATCCCATGTCTGATGGAGTGTTGCAATATGTGTCTATTGCAGCTTGGGTTGGGTTTTGCTTTCATAAATGATCCCAGCTTGAGCAAACATCGTCGTCTGTGCGTGAAGGCTAATCCTCACCCTTTGACCTACAATGCCGTCTCCCCCTAGAGCACCTTTCAGCCACACGTGCATGTGTGTGTGTGCGTGTGCGTGCGTGCGTGCGCGTGCGTGGTGTGCTTATGGCCCTGAGAAGGAGCTGACATTCCGTGCATACCTGGTCTCTGATCTTGCACCTAACGGGGGAACATACACAGAGCCACAGCAGGGGGCGGATGTACAGGGCGGCATTAACTCAAATCCCCAATGACAGCCTCATGTTGCCATTATTGAAGAATCATCTCTCCCAGGGTCTCTGGAGAAGGTAGGTCGGTAAATGGGTCACATTGCTGGGAGGTTAGGGGGGTGGCGGAGGTGGTGAGGGCCGTCTGGTGGTGAGGAGGGATGGGGGGGGAACGATCAGCACTGTGCCATGCAAGAGTGTGGTTAACTGCAACCTCCAACTTCCTGTGGAGAGACAACGGAGATGCTGGGGCCTCCTCCTCCTCCGATGGAGTAATTAGCGTGATAACGACCACGCACGATTGGCTGCAGTTGAATTAGCTTGAACCATGCAGTGGGCGAAGTGGCTCAGCAAAGCGCTCAGGTCCAAGGAGGAATGGGTGCATGCTCTTTGATGTTTTAATGAAAAGTCCCCTCATTCTCTCTTGCTGTCTTGACCCCTCCCGCTCCACCCCCCCCCCCCCCCCCCCCCCCAACCCCCACCCCCACCCCCCCGTGCACACACACACACACACTACAACCAATGAAAGAGGTATTCTATTTCAGGGACAATAGGATGGTGGTAAATGTACAGCATTAGAACAACGTACTTAAGCCTGAGATAAAGGCTTTCTGCTGTGATTATCGCTTGCCTTTGCCCTCCCCTTGTGTGACATTTAATTTCAGCCTCCCCACCGTTTGCTTCTTTATTTTAAATTACCCCCTCGCCGCCGCTTCGGCCTGTAATCCTCCATGCCGCGAAACGATGAGATCCATTGCGCTCTCTAATGATGATGTTGCACACTCTTGCGTTACCAAGGGAACAATGTACTTCATTGTATTTTTCTCCTTTTTTTTGGGAGGAGGGGGTAGAATTCATTTTTGCTTCGCCATAATTAAAGGGTTTAGATTATTATGTCCCAGACCATCATCCATACCATTTTATGAATAGCATGTTTGCCACAGATGCTTAATGGATGACATTGTGATTCTTGATTCTAGTTTTATAGGAAAGACACATTGGAAGCAAGGCTTTCTTGCAGGCTTATGTTATTGCCATTTGATCAGAATTGTTCTGCGCTTTCATAGGATACTCTATGAATTGCAAATGAAGGAAAAGAATGCGTAGTATTTATTCTTTTGTGGAACCTGTCAAAATGTCTTAAGACTCTCTGGGCCTCAATTTAATGACCACTGTTATTATGTACCGTGCCAGGGCGCATTTCTCTATGCGGTGCAGTAATTCAGTTATATACAATGCTGAACTTTCATTTGCTTTTATGATACACAGACAACTTAACTTGTCACATTCCATCATTTTTCTTTCCCCCCAAAATGGTGAGCCATTTGTATTGTAGCGTTTTTGCAAGGTGCAGTAAACCGAAGCAAAAACAATGTGGTCACATCAAAGACAAGCATGCACACATTCACCCGTTTGCTATGCTTGCACCGGGCCGTTTGGGCTGTTTACTCCGCTAAGTTGCTGATTGGTTGCAGCTTCCCCCACTGTTTACTGTTGCGGAGCGGTCCCAGGCATCACAAGCCCAAATGAATGGCCTGCAGGGCTCCACAAACATGCTGCTGGTGTGTATGGAATTTGTTACACTCTCTCCTCTAAACAGCATCTAGCCTGACGACGCCTCTGTTCCCCACCCCCACCCCCTTTGGAAGCAGAATTGCTGAACGGAATGCTCTTGATTCTTGATTCAACTCTAATGTTTAGCTATAGTCGTGTTGTTGTTCCATGCTTTCCAGTGTGTCTTTCTCTCCCTGGTGTGCAACAGTACATTCTGAGAGCTTAGAGCTGTGTTTATGTTTATCCCTCCATTTCTTATTTTCTTTCTCTGTCTTTCTCTCTCTCTGTCTGTTTGTCTCTCTCTCTGTCTCTGTCTCTATCTCTGTCTCTGTCTCTTTCTCACTCACGCTCTCTATCTCTCCATATAATCCTCCATCAGCAGAAGTCCTTCCCGGGACTCTGATGGCCTGGGCTGATGCTCTTTTAGGACCAGGGGGTGTCTGCAGAGTTCCACATGCTGTCCACATTCTGTCATACCAAACCCAGGCCAATGTGGCCTTCATTAGACTAAGCGCATGGCCTCGTACACAAGGGCCATTTCAATTATTGCAATGGTATATGGAAGAGAGATTCAGAGAGAGACCAAAAGACTGATGAGTTGGACTTTTACCTCTCAGCTCCTACAAACATCAAAGTCACTGCAATTATACAATGAGACGATACACATACACGGTAACAAATTGACCATGGGTGCTGGTCCATCGGAAATTATGTCTACATAATACATAATTACACCATGCACTTTATACCCCAATCACACATCTGGTACATGGCCCAAAGCAAAGAGAGGGCTGTGGTCCTCCCCTCACCCCCCGCTTTGCCCCATTGGACTGATCCAACACAGGAGTTGCGCTGACTGCAGCCACCACTAGTTTGTCAGAACGGGGGTGTCAGGGGAGTGCTGGCCACCATTACCTCTGATTGGTGGGAGCAGAATTATTTCCATTCCTTCATCAATTAAAGTTCAACAGCAGAGCCCATCTGTTTGTGGTTACACAGCTTGGCTCCAAAAGTGATTTTTGCCCAATTTTTATTCTCAATCCATGGCTAGGGATTTGAAGTGGCATTTAGTGTTTTATGTAAGTGAGGAGGTGTGTGTGTGTGTGTGTGTGTGTGTGTGTGTGTGTGTGTGTGTGTGTGTGTGTACGTGTACGTGTACGCAAGTGCAAGTGTTTACCTATGTGGGTGATTGTGTGTCTGTGCATGTACTTATGCCTTAATTATCTTGCTTTGCTTCATTTTTCTCCACTGTGTATGAAGCAACAATTTAAGCATCTACATTTAAATGAAGAGTTGGATAAAGCATTAGCCCGTTGCAGCAGAGTGACTAAGTACACAGAGTGTAGTTATCTAACTCACTGTATGGAGCGTGTTTGGAATTCTTTGGTGTTCTCCAGAAGCGATGGCTTTTGGTAGTCAGTCGCGTGACATGATCAAAACCATACTAACACACCACACGATGGTGTGTGTGTGAGGGCGTATGCGTATGTGCACGTATGTGTGTGTGGGGGAGAGGGAGAGAAAAGTATGCGAGTGAGTGACAATATATCCTGCAGAGCATTTCACTTGCATTTGGGAACAATTTCATATTTTGGGTTATGAAGCAGTAAGTCTCTGAAAGGACCCAGACAATGCATTCTTTATAATATCACTGCACTCTTTGTTTGCATTAGAGGTTTAAATGGTTGATGACTCATTGTGATGCTTTGGAATGCAATGGAACAACATGGGGACAATATAATAATGTTATAATAATCCACCCCCCATGGTCAATTTTGCCAGTCCTACGGAGAATAACCCAAAACCATAATAACAAGGGTCTGCTTCTTGACGTACCGGCCCTGGGAGGCGCTTGTGAGGTCTACTTGCTCTCTTGGATGTGACCTTGAGAAGATCTATGATTGTTTATTCCCTAGCCAGTTCTTTGTTGTGACTCCAGAGTTTATGGCCTGGCCCAGGACTGCTGTGACATCAACCGCAGCAGCAGCAACTGTGGGACAGTGTCCCATTGTCCCAGTAGAGAGCTGAGGTCACTCGCCCCCGCATAACATGGTGGAGGTGTTGAGGGAAGGTAGGTTAGTTACTGGGTGAACTGGGATCCAGCAGTCCCACTATGTTAAAGCCAAACATCTAGGGGGAGACGGCACAGAGCCTCCAGGGCCAGAAACCAAAAGTTGAAAGGGCAGAGTTACACCTTGTTGTTTTACTAAAGAGAAACTCATTTGACGAGTGAATGAGGCTTTCAGAAGTGGATTATACTAAGTGTATTTTCTACAGTAGCTGAATACACAGTGTTGATTTGAAACCTTTACAGACATTTTTTTACAGTTTACTACTGTTGGCAGAGTTTGTGTTCAATTACGAGTTTACAGATCCCTGCCTCCAGCGACATGATTGGTCAAAACAAATATAAAGTAAGAGAAAGTATAAAGCCCCGTTCGTCCATACCTTGGATCATTAATCTAAAATCTGATTTGTGAGATTTGTTACTTGGTATTCCCTCTCAAAAGGAGAGGGAAAGGCTGTTAGATGAGAAGGTGAGCAAATCCTAGGTTTTGAATTTGAGTTTCTGTAGTAGTTAGTATCATGCACAAGTGTGTATCTCTCTGTGGATGAGTAGTAGGTTGTCTTTCTATTGGCCTGGCCTGGATCTCATTGTTTTAATGATCTCACAGTGTGTGAGATTGCTATCACTAGTTGCAAGGGATTATTATGCCAATATATCTTTTGTACGGGGACAGCGGTGTCTCCACTTTATATAAAATGGAAAGCGCACAGTGATGCGTTCAGAGATTATACGCTTTACATAACGTTGAAACAGATTTGCTTCTAGATTGTGGCTGTCGTACTACTTTAAGAAATTGGTTTACAAACAAATTCTTTCACTTATGATTTTGCTATACAGGTAAAATAATGATTAATATGCAAACAAAAATGCAATTGCAAAAACGTGCACAATACAGGCACATCGTTGCAGCAGCAGACTGCAGACTTTCTATTGTTATTCTTGCTTGTACATCAACATGTTGATGTGCTTATGTTAACGATTAGGCTAAATGCCCTCGCATTCTTGAAATTGATGTATACACATTAAGACAATCAAACACACGAGCACACACATCCACACAAACACACGCACAGCCTGCTGCCGGTGATTTTTATGAGGTAGTATATGAGTTTTTGAGAATTCGTAAAATATATTGACTGTTAAATGTTAATCTGGCAATCCCCCCCCCCCCCCCCCCCCCCCCCCACACACACACACACACACACACACACACACACACACACACACACACACACAGCTACACAAGCTGTTGCCCTGGAGAATACCTGCTGCTTGAATGACTGGATGTTTTTCTTGGTGTCAAGCCACATGAAGCAATAGTAAGCCATGCGTTTAGACTGAATACCAGATCATTTATTCTTCTCTCTCTGCTTTGCACCGCTATTTTGATGGAGCAGCTAAACGTGGATGTGAGATGGAGATTGTGTGCAGTCACATTCCAGACACAGTGTTTGATTGTCTCCCAGCAGGTCTTTTTTTTACCAAGCATATGGAAATAGAGACAGGATGACAGACAGAGAGAGACAGAGGCAGAATATTGAGAAAGAAATCCCCTCAAACACGTAGAAGAATAGCATTAGGGATAATACAGGGACTAAGGATATGGAAAGTGACAGGGGATGGAAATGGAAATATCATGTGTGTGACTTGTTAGAATTATGTCAAAGTGTGATGCTTTAGTAATCGTTCAGAGACGCCAAGGACCCAGGAGGGAATTACTAAATTATAATAACTTTAATAACAACGGTTGAGTGGCAGGCCGTACCAAATATTTTCATGGGAATATGTAATTTATCAGCGCATGCATGAATAAATTGTGTTGATAAGCAGCTGACCAGATATATGAAAATGATTTGGCTACATTAGTAAAAGGTTGATTGAGTTTCGTTGTGTAAAGTTAGAGCTGCAGAACATACCGGACCCCAGAGAAGAAGGGAGAGAGTGAGAGAGAGAGAGAGCGACAGAGGGGAGGATGTGTAAGAGAGAGAGAGAGAAAGTGAGAGAGCAACAGAGGGGAGGATGTGTGAGAGAGACAGAGGGAATGTAAGTATTGTAGAAGATCAGCAGCGGTACCACTGGGTTTCACTCTCTCCCTCGCTGTCACCAGAAAGAAAGAATATAAAAAACAACCACCATGGAATTCCAGCATTCCAAGGAGCCAGACTTCCCGCCGCGGCCGAGGACCTGGGAGTAGGGATCAGGTCATGTGGAAGTGACAGCATAGTGCAAAGCCATGCTTCCTGGGAGGACTGGCCTCCGCACGGCCGGCTGGGAGGGGGTTTGTTCCCAGAGACCCCCAAACCCCTTAGATGTTCAACTCTCTGGACCCTTGGTTCCCCTTCTTTGCTTTCATGTGTCAGTTGGTCCCCATCTACTTATCCCACGTGACTTTCTGAACTGTCTCGGGGTTGTCTTTATTTTCTTTCTCTCCCATTCTCTTCATTTCTCTTTTACTATTTCCTGCTTTCTTTTTTCCTGACGAATTACAACAGTTGTTTAGCTTTTCTCCTTCCTAACATCACATTCGATTGTCTTGTGACAATCTTCTCAAACAGACAATGGAAGCACATGCTCCTCCTTGTGTGTCCTTTAGATCATTAACACTTTGCACATTCACACGTGCACCGTTTGTACACACGCGGGTGCAAGAGCAAAAACCACACACATCACTACATGTGTTCAAAACAAGGTGCATGCACCCTGGACATGCGACAACCATTCCATTGTATTAACATATAACAAAACAAGCAGATATAGGCCAGCACAGACCACACACACACACAAACAACACAAAACAGCATGGTTGCAACATAGCTTTGCTAGAAAGCTACCGGGAAAAACAGGGGAAGGGGGGGGGGGTGCCACAAATAAACAACGAACAACGACTGTTTGTCCAGCTCCTAGAGTAACAGCCCATTGTTCTAATGTCTGAGTGATCCATATGCCCGCAGCTCTCTTCAGGGGACTCGCGGTTTAACAAGAAACAGTTACACTCGACTACAAATGAAGCCTTGTCAAAATACAATACACCTTTAACTTGTTTAGGTGAAAATAAAACAAATATACCCAACACATGCCATGGAACAGTTACCTTGAAACCCAGGAGGTTGACAGGTGCCACGAAGCATTGCTAGCAACCAGAGGGTCCGTATTTTTCCCTGCATATGCTAGCAGAATGGGAACGAATCAAATGTTTGGTATGTTGGCCAGACATGAGACACATTCGCAATGAGGAATGGATTTGAAAACGTTGGGTCTTACAGCAAATTCAGAGTCAAATGTTGTGCAAATGGGTAAACAACCCGCGCACGGCAAAGAGTGGACAAGATCAAATAAAATGTGTGTGCCATATTTTAGGGAGGGCTCTGCTCGGCTAATTTTCTGGGTGCCGCAGCGTTATGTATGAAATTACACAAACCGGCACACGTAGCACATCATTTTCGTGAGGTTTATGCTCCTATTTCTGCATGTACTGTAGATGAGCGAGCAAGCTGAACCGCAATGTTGGAGTCTAGTTCCCAGGGTGTTTCCCGCTTTCTGGCCTTAATGCTAATTATGGTTCTCTTGAGGCTGAGAAACATTGAAAGTCGATGTTGGCTCGTGCATTTGGCATGTCAAAAGCATCACACAACACACTACATGTCAGTTACAAAAAAGCTTGCGATAACTCTGTAGGCCCGTTCAGTGGCACTTTGTGCAACAGATGGCATGCTTCTTGTTTTCGTCGTCAATTTGATCATCTGGGAGAAGTCTTGCCTCAGGGCCTGGCAGGTTTCCCAGCTCCCAGAAGACAAATTTTTTTCAACCTGGTAACCACATAGTCAAAATCGAGGCCCCGGGGCAATTGCCCTCGGCATGACAAAGGGCCTGTGAAAATAAATAAATAAATAAATAATAATAATAAGTAAAATCAATGGCCCCCAGCCGCATTGACACGGAGGCCTTTACATGCCTGCTGCGTGCCGTATTTAAAATGTTACATACCGTAGGCCCTACGTCGTGAATAGAGCCTAACTAACCTGCAACCACAATTTATTTTCATTGTGAAATGTCATTGTATATTCATCAGTGATATAAAACTCAATAACACGCTGATATGAAGTCTCACCGATTTCCCAGGGATATATCTATTGACTATCTTTACTATCGTCGATTCGTCGTATAGTATCAAGCATATAATTTGCTACAACTATTTTTGCAATGCGCAAAATATGTCGCACCAGGTGACCGGTTGATCTTGGGTTATTGGCGGCCCCCAGACCCCAGCCCTGGGGCCAGCTTTGGTTCTCGGTGGCCCTGGCCCCATGCTACAAGTCATTCCCATCATCTCTTTGTCTTTCTTTCAACCCACTTTCCTGTCTCTTTTCACTGTTGTGCCTTAACCGTCTGTAAAGCCACAAGTCAAGTTCATTTAATTGGTATAACCCTTAATCACAGTTACAGTCTCAAAGGGCTTTACAGGCCAAGATGCACGTTTTTAAGATACACATAGTTGGTGTGCATCTGAACACCATCCCGATTCCTTGTCAACATCGTAGTATTTCTTTGACTCATTTTGTCTTCTCATGTAAAAAAAAAAGAAAAGAAAAAAGGAAGGGGCCAAGCGTAAAGCCACTATAGGCCAAGGACCTGTCCAGATATCCCCCTGGCAGCTGCGAGCACTGGGTGTCTGGCCCTGTTAGTCTCACCGGTCCTCCCCACCCCGCTCAACACATCTGTCCTCTCGCATTAAACTCGAGATCCAGCCCCAGACTCCCCAGGACGGGGGTCAGACCACACCTGGATGAACCTGTCCACCCTGCTGGGGAGGTATATGGGCGGAGGCCAGGGCCACTGAGGACTAATGAAGAGGGTGGAGGATGGTCTCTCCTTGACCGGCTGGATCCCAATATTTAATTCTTTGTTTGGGTGTCTTCAAGGCGTTCCCCAGTCTAAAGGAATAACCATGTTGGTTCGGATCATGATTTGGCTTAAGTCTGCTTTTGCTTACTTATAATATATTGTCTTTAGCAAAAACTTAGAGCATACAAAGCAAA
>JACYXH010000175.1:4570000-4765000 GCA_026745465.1 Lota lota | reverse complement strand
TGATGGCTGATTCATGTTTTAATATTGCATTTATTACAGCAGGGGCTTTAAGGATGTGCATGATGTTTGCAGATGTTTGAGTGTGTGTGTGTGTGTGTGTGTTTGTTAATGTGTGTGTGTGTGGTTGTGTTTGTGTGCATGTGTGTTTGTGTTTGTTCGTGTGTGTGTGTGGTTGTTGATGTGTGTGTGTGTCCGTGTGTGTTGATTTGTATGTGTGTGTGTGTGTTTGTTTGTTGATGTGTGTGTGTATTTGTGTGTGTTTATTGATGTGTGTGTGTGTGTGTTGATGTGTGTGTGTGTGTGTTGTTAATGTGTGTGGGTGTGTGTATGTGTGCGTGTGTGTTTATGTGTGTGTACGTGTGTGTGTGTGTGTGTGTGTGTGTGAGTACTACATTCAGACAGCAGTCCAGTGGTTACGTTGAGTCGAGACTAATACGCAGGACTTCAGATGGAATTCTGTGGGTTTTCTTAAGGCCCCATAAGCAAACACCTTTATACACCAACTTCTACAGTTTTATTTTCTCAACATGTGGCTCCTGTCCATGTAGGAGAGGTCATACCTGGATGTGGGTTTCAAAGAACCAAATGTTTACCATTCATAAGCTTACCCCTTACTGAGGCAAAGCTCCAACTAGCTCTTAAATCACTCCTGTTACATTGCCCAGTTTAAAATCCACACGTTTACATACTTCATGAACAGGCAATGTAAGGGTGGAGGACGTGCCGACTAATCAAAGATTCGTTAATTTGTTGTTTAAATGGACTTACTTACCATGCTTCACTTATCTTATAAACTGGCTTTGAGCCACAGATCGCCACCAACATTACAATATGCTAATGTGGGGTACAAGACACAGCTTTTGGTCCACATTATACTTAAATGGTTCAGTCGTCCCCCTGGAAGCGTGTATAATAGCTTGTGTAGCCATTATTTGTATCCATGTATGAAGCTCTGTCAAACCAGATGGCCAGTGGAGATTTTCTGCACTCAATATCAGAACCAGAGATGGCGACGATTGAAAGGCATTCAGAACACGTGAACATAGGAGTAACTGTGGAATGATGTTGTGCTGTTTTGGCTTGGTATCTGAAACTGATTTGTTTATGGCAAAGCTCTTGCAAACATTAGTAATTAGGAAGATTTGCTCGGCTCTTAGATGCATATCATTGAACGACGTGTTGAGAAAGTTTATGTTGTGAGCATCTCTGTTTACAAGTCCCGATACTGCCAGATTTTGGAATAAGGAAAGGCATTTGGAAATGCGAAAGCAATCCCATCAGCCGTGACTTTCTTGCCAATGACCAGTTCATACACTTAATAAATAAAAGCCTTGGATCACGATAAAGACTAACCAATTAGTTATGTTCTTTATTAACATTCCTAAAGTAAATGAAATAATGCCTTTTGAGTATAATGCCGGTAATTAAGCTTCATAGACACACTGCATACAATGTTTCGTGATCTGGCAACAAATGTAAATTGCATGAGAATGACAGATAATTATATCCACTTAAAGGTTTAGTGACGGATAACAATCCAAACCTTGATCTTGACCTGGTCTCTACCTTAAAATCTTGGACTAGTGTCTTCCCCTATCCCTTAAAATACAATGTTCAATTTGACATTAATTGCTGCCTACTATGTTTCACATTGTGGGTTTATTAATTCTCCAGTTTATAGCAGTAGTTTAGTGTGAGTTTAATCTAGTTAAACTCACACTATAACGTTTCTATCACAACCAACACAATAGTCTATCATTATTTTTCTACGGAACAGGAACCCCTATGACCTGAAATGTTTCAAATATATCCATGGACCCAGAGCAGGAGACATAAAGATATAATTTACTGGCCACATTAGTTCCACGCTTAAGAAAAGGGGGAAACCCAAAACAAAAAGACCCCCAAACACAAGGGCGGAGCGCGGGGAGCGCAGAAGAATGCTTTGTGATGTAAAGACTCTGGGAGTCACATGTAGCCGTCAGGAGAGGCTGCCTGTGTGAAAGAGCCCATTGTTTGCCCCGAGCGGGTGCCCGGGTTCGACTAATCAAATGGATTAGAGAGGGCTTTGAAAGTCCACACAGCTGAAATGAGCGATCCGTTCGAAAACAAACAGCAGTGGCGTGTGGTGGTGAGCGGTCCGGTCCGCCGGACGGCTGGGGTCCACATGCGGCCCGTGTTTAGAGGGCCGTGGGGCAGGGGACTCGCACGTTGATACTGTGAGTGCTGTATCGACTTGTGAATAAAGAACGTTTAGCAGCAGAGAGATAAGGACTAACTTGTGTTTTAGATGGAAGAATAAGGAGAACAAAACAAAAAGGAGGTTAGCCTTTGACCCCAGTTAAGACCCTGGTTGAGACAAATCTAACTGGCACACACAGACTAATCCTCCGTTTCCTCAGTGGGATTTGGAGTCAACATGTGCATTTTAATCTTCATCATGCCCTACACAAGGCCCCTTAACACTGACTGAATGACTGACAGATAAGAATGACAGACAGACAAACAGACTGACAGACAGACAGGCATGTGGAGCATCAGAGACAGCGTGAAGAACACTCTGGGCCCACCAATGTGTGTCTCTGTGTCGACAAGGAGTCGAGCTCTGTCTTATCAGTGAGGATGCAGCCTTGTAACACGAATCCTGCACCCGTGGCTTGATGACTCAACCCACCCAAACACAAGGAAACACCAGCGCTTTCCATCATCGCCACAATTGTGTGTGTGTGTGCGTGTTGGTGTATGTTTGGGGGGAAATCTCAAATCTCCGCTGTGCATTGGGGTCTGCAGTGGAAGTTTGGTTTGGAGGAGGAAAGGTCAAATGTTTACTCTTTACCACAGACAACTGCAGCTCTCCCTCACGTTGGAACCATATAATTAATGTCTCCTTTCATTCATATACATTTCTGTCCCACTCCTTAAAGCTGGACCACAGGTCCCTTGCAGTCTGAGCTGAAGACACACACACACACACACACACACACACACACACACACACACACACACACACACACACACACACACACACACGTGCTCACGCACGATGCACGAACGCAAGCACGCGCACACACCCACAAGCAAGCGCACACGTACACATACGTACACACACTCACTCACTCACGTACACACACACAGACACACAAACACACTTACTTTGTTTCCCTCTCTCAGTTTGACTTTCTCTCTACTACTCTACTTCACTCACACACACACACACACACACACACACACACACACACACAATGGAAAACAATGCCTTGCTGTCCAAGAGTCTCATTACTGTGCGCAAACACAAACACACACTCGTTCACACACATGCGCACACTCAATAACCAACGAATCTACTGTACACAAACACACACATACACACAGGTTTTGATAGAGCTCCCAAAGTGAAGATCCAAATGCTACAGACAGTCCACTGATTACAGACGACAGGTCGTGGTTATGTTGACTAACACTGGCTGCAGTCCTCGCTTGGATACAAATTGAACATTTCAGATGAATTCTGCGAAACGGTGTCCATTTATGTTGTGAATCACATCTGTGTTTAGGTGTGTGTGTGTGTGTGTGTGTGTGTGTGTGTGAAGCAGAGCAGTAGAGAGAAAGTCAAACAGAGAGGGAAACAAAGTAAGTGTGTGTGTGTATCAGTGTGAGTGTGTGCGTGTGTTTGTGTGTTTGACATTTGGTCTCTCTGCGTTTAATTGAATCAGGAAATGTAGATGCGTCAATCTTCCTGACTTTTGTATGTTGTGTATGCGAGTGTGTGTCTGTTGATATCTGCCTCGCAGATGAGAGAATGAGGTGGTTCAAGAGCTATCTCATGTAGACATAGATCTTCAACGGCTGGTTTGACGATAGCTTTTGACAATGGAACAGTGCGGGTTAGATGGCGTTGTATTGATACTAGCCACATCCCTAGTAAGCATCATGGAGCCGCGTAAAACGAAAACATCCCTAACATCATCCTTATGCCAATTCTATTTTATAAAGGTCGTATAAAATGGGCCGGAGAAAAGAAAAGCTTGTGGAAAATGTTTTTATCATCCGTGGAAAACAGAATCGTACATCGTGATGGGACATGGCGGTCAAATCAATGAGCTAAGCCGCACACTCAAACCACCCAAAGAACAGAGACACAACGTACATGCAGAAAAATGTTACACATAGTAGCACCATGTGCACAACACACACATACACACACACATGCACACAGAGATCACCACGGCCCGGCCCTTTCCCCCTGCGGCATACATACATACACCACACCACACAATGACAGACGGCAGATATTGCATTACAAGCTATTGGAGGCGCCAGAAGAGACGTTGGGCCGTAATAGGGGTGAGTCTGACTGAGGGACTGATGCAGTACTTTGGGTTAGGGAAAGCACGGACGTATTGTAGAAGACTCTCGGGCAAATTCTCTCTGCAGTCCCCATGACTGCAGTTGACCTTAATGTCTTTCCATCCTTATCAACCCCCCCCCCCCCCCACCCCACCCCCCACCCCCCAGGTCTTGTCCAGTCCAGCTGGCATGGCTGATGAAAGTCGGGACAGCTGGCCTCTCGACCACCCGGATCACACACACCAACGCACTCGCCATCGCCATCATCAGTGGCCCATCAAAGTTTTCCGAAGCTCGTCTTCAAACCCTTCAGCCATCATGGCTCCCTCTCTCCCCCTCCCGCCCTCCCTCCCTCCCTCCCTCTCTCCCTTTCTCCCTCCCTCCCTGTCTCTCCCAGCACTCCCTGCCATCTCTTCGTTTTCCTTTTTCATGCTCTGATGCAAAAAAATAAGCTCCCCCAAAGTCATTTCTCAAATCTGTGGCCAAACAAATCGGTGTATTCACCGCCTTCCAGATCTCACCATGGAAAGAAAAGGGGGGGGGGGGGGGGGGGAAGGAACTATTTTGCTAACCCTGCTAACCCCCAACAATTTCAGCAATTCCTTTCACACTTCCACAATGGCTGAGAAGTGTGAGAAATGTCCATTTTTACTATGTGTGATATGTGATATGTTTAGGCTCAAATTCATTTTTATGTTTTGGGGGGCTGTGTATTCTACGTGGATAAAAATGGTCCTGCGATGTGCAGGGTGTTCAGCGCACGTCATTACATCCAAGACTCAACAACAGGAGACAGCTTTCAGCGATGAGGTGCAATTCCAGATCTTAATTTGAGAAACATGTGGTGTGAAAAAATTTCATCTTCTACTGACATCTCCAAGTTCCATTCTTTTTCTTTCTTCTCCTTCTCCTTCCTCTTTTCCTTCTGCTTCTTCTCCTCTTTCGCCTTCTTCCTTCTTCTTCTTCTTCTTCTTCTTCTTCTCCTTCACTTCTCCTTCCTCTTCTCCTTTTTCTTCTCTTTCGCCTTCTTCTTCCTCTTCTCCTTCTTCTTCTCCTTCTACCTCTCCTTCTTCTCCTTCCTCTTCTCCTTCTCCTTCCTCTTCTTCTTTTTCTTCTTCTCCTTCTCCTTCTCACATCACAATACACATGGACAGTGAGAGATGTGGATAACAAGGCCCCCCTACAATTACAAACGGACAACTTTTTGATCAAATGCCTAATCATGAAACCTAGGGTGAAGAGCACCAAAGAGGGAATACATACATTCCCACGATGTTTGTTTGCTATTGTAGTCTTATTGTCCTTCTAATTACCTTTCCGTCAACCAACAAGGGTGGGCTGAGACTCGATGCCGCAGCCGTCCAATCACACATCAATCTGCTCTCATTAGGTTAGTTGAACAGTCCGTCTCCGTGGCAGCCTTGTCCCCACCGCTCAAACACTGGCAGGGGCCATTGATGAGGTGACAGAGGCCTCCCCCCCCCTGTTTGCGATGGCCAGGGCCTCTGTTCCGCAGACTAGCAGACTCCTGGCTTTGTTGCCTACTGCACTGAGACGGGGTCTAACAGTGGGCCTCTGAATGTTGACCCTGTACGCTAACGGTACACAACAGGCCCAGGCCAAACAAACAATGAGTAAAAGAAAGAGGGGAGTTCAAACTCTGTCTCTGTAATGAGATGGTCTCTCACTTTCTCTCTCTATTTCTCTCTCTCTCTCGCTCACTTTCTTGCTCTAGCTCTCTAGCTCTCTCTCTGTCTCTCTATCTCTCTTACTCTCTCTCTCTCTCTCTCTCTCTTTCTCTCTCTATCTCTCTATCGCTCTCTCTATCTCTGTTTTTCTGTCTATTTCTTATCTATGTTTCTTTCTCTCTCTCTCTCGCTCTCTCTCTCTGTCTCTATCTCTCTCTCTCTCTCTGCGTTTCCTCCTAATGGCCTCTAAAAGAAGGTCAGTGGTTACCTCTGAACATGAAGCCTTCACTGGGCTGTGTGATGGAAACTGCTCAGCTGTGTGCAACATGCTCCGGCTGGATCCTCTGGCTCCAATAACGGCCATTTTCTCTCCTCTCCGTTTTTTCTCTTCATTTATTTCTCTGAGCTTGGGGAGCTATTTGGAAAAGTACCCATGTCCATATCCTCTCCGCCCCTCCCTTTTCAAACGTGGAAAACACACACACACACACACACACACACACACACACACACACATGCACACACACACACACACACACATACACGAGCTTACACGGTCACACACAATTAAACAGAAAGGTGAAAAAAGTTGTATATATGTGCACACACATTTGCACACTCATGCAAAAACGCAGACTCATGCACAAACACACATACACACACACACACACACACACACACACACACACACATACACACATACACACACACACACACACACACACAGTCCCACCGGTATGTGGTTCTGTGAAATCTGCACAAGCAGGCGAAATGGTTGTTAAGGTTTTATGACTCTCCCATCCTTGAAGAGCACCACCAGCCATCATACAAACACACACACACACACACACACACACACTCAGGCGCACGCACACAAACACAAACACACACACACACACACACACACACACACACACACACACACACACACACACACACACACACACACACACTGCTGCTGTGCCAGCCTGATAAATCAGAGTTCTAAGGTATCTGTGGCTAGAGTCCAGGAGCTTTGGTGCAGTTCGGGTCACTGTGTTCAAACCCATCGCTGCAGCACAAGAGATGCACAACGTAAGACAGTGCAGGTTCTGAGCTCTGACATGACTTAATGCCTGTGTTTCCACTGAATCACTCATACACACTCACACACACTCACACACCACACTTGAACATACACTTCCACATCTCCTCCGACATTCCAGTGTTCCCCCTGTAACTGAAACTAATCCTGTAAGCTCTTATAGATAATATCACCTCACTGGGAAAGGCGTACTCCATTTAATTAAAGCCGCCTGCTCCGCCGCCCGCGTCACAGCTAAGTAGCAATGGTCGCTAAGGAAAAGCAGAAAAGGCTCGTGCCATCGGGATGTGTATATGTTAATGACACCATACCAGGAGTTAGCACCCTGATGCTTGTTCATGTTTGATGGACTTGACTGAATCTGTTCATCATTCGGTATTGATGAATCAATGCGACGCACTCCGGTGTTCCTTTTATTTAATCTGCGCTCACTCTCATATTATTCATTTTTTATATGAATTCCCACATTGGGAACTCCTCTCCTCTTGCTGCGGTCGCAGAGAATGTTCAGCCAGTACAAAGAGTGCAGGAGGAGGTCAATCTTTTAGAGTTTGATTGGACGACACCGGAGCCACACAGGGGATCCAACCCTTTTAATGCGCCCATTTGCTTCGATGGGGTCTGGCTGTCTGTGAACCCATCTCCCTTGGTGAGCCCTGTGTGGCTGTTGTTGTGTCCATCGTGAATTTTCATTTTCAGTGTTTCCACTCTTGGAGGGGGCTGCATGCTGTTTTTAAGCTCTGCTTTTCACTGGCTCTTTTTACGAGACCAACTGTAAATTCTCAGTGGAATCTGCCCAGGTTTTCGCCACCCCTTAAGCCCTTTCACTTTTAACTGCCCGGCATGCAGTTGCTTTGGCACACCCTTCATGCTCATGTTGTGCTCGTGAAAATTCAACAGCTAATTATGAGGTGATAATTAGTGAGTGCAGCGTTGAGGAGTGCTTGCGCTGGGATGCGTGTTCAAGGATGGACGCCTTCCCTGCTGTCTGCCTCATTTAAGTTAATGGGGTTTTTTTTGTTCGTTTTATTTTGTGCATAATAAAGTGTTTAATATAGCTCTAATGCTATAAAATATATTTTATACCAGGGTTTTATGGAGAAAAAAAGTATATGTTGAGCCACAGAATGGATGGGGTTTAAAAGTATACAATTTCAGTCTAAAAGAACAAAAACCCAAGTGAGATGGAGTTTTATATAAATGGCACATATTGGTTTTGAGAAAAAAAATTAGAATGAGACAACCAGCATTAAACTGTATTAAGGAAATTACAGTTGTTATGGTGACTGTGGTTTTGTGATATAGTCTTGATATACTCATATGGATAAATGAAAGAAAACAGGTATTTCACAGTTGTGTGTATGTCCCTATGTATCGCTGTGAGAACACATGAGTGGCATAGTCTTCAGCTTGCTGAGGATGATATTGAGCATAGTGGAGCCGGAGGAGAAAAAACATGGAATAATACAGCAAGGTAGCGAGCGTGTCTTTGTGATAGCTGGCTTATGGATGCCTTTAGACATCTGTTAATGATTTAGCAGATGTGTGTTGGGAGTGGAGGGGGCAGTCTCATTGTAACAACAGAAGCCGCATTGTGCTTTGTTTAATTTAGGTGAATTCTGCATTTATTGGTTACCCAGGGGACGCTGGCGTTGGCCCGCTATACTCGCTGAATGGTTTCCATCACGCGGCGGTCTTTCTCCAACCGACTCACGTGTACACACCACATACGCCGATGCATCTGCTCACATGCGTATCGCCACGCATGGACGCTCCATTGTAAACAGCGCATGTGCTCGGACTACATAAACAAACTCTGGTTCACGACCCTCTGAATGTCATCCGAGGTCAAGAGAAGACGTTTGGAATACAGTGGAGTACGGGCGTTTGGCTCGGAGCCTTACTGTAGATTTCACCATGTTTTTATCCGGCGAGAGACATAATCCACACACTTCACCGCTATCCTGAACCATGAACCCGAGCGTTGAATGGCATTCCTCAACGTGTTCCAATGCGCTCACCGAGACGCCGCAACTCTTTTTTTATTCTACTCCATGAAAGAGTGAGGGGGGGGGGGGGGGGGGGGGGGTGAGGGAGAAAAGAAAAAAAGAAAGACGTATAGAATGAGGGAGGGAGGAAGAAGAGAGAATGGGGGTGTGTGGTAGAGGAATGCCCTGGACAAGGATAGTAGGGCAGAGAAAGGAGCGGAGGTGGGAGGGTATTTTTGTTTCTCGCAGGGTTGACAGGTTCGGGACTGATAGTTTGACGTGCATCAGTGATCCCATTCCGATCGCCCCGGCATTCTCCCTCCGCTCATCCGTTGTGCGTTCCCACTGGTCCCGGTCAAAGCCCCATTAGCCGGAACATACTTGGAAGCGATATTGTGTTGGTTTGTGCTAGGGGTTCCAGGGGGGAAGGGGTGAGGTTAATAGGGGTGAGCATTTGGGGGCTTTCTATGAGTCCTACTCTCTATACAACCGCACATGGTCCTCACTGTTGGGATGCCAGTGCTTGCTTACACACCGTCACCAACAGTGCAATGAAAATTGTGTTGAAAATAACGTGACGTTAAAAACGTTAAAATAAAGTGGCACGGACATTAGTAGACGTAACTTGTATACCATCCTTGATCATGTGTGCGTCTCTCAAGACAAATGCATGCACACACGCACGGAAGAAAGGCTATAAGGGTCACAACTACATCTCATTGTAGACTGGATTCGACAGAGAATCCAGCTTTAAAGCTTTCATAAGGCCGTATTTTATGCTGTTGTATTTTATTACGCCGTAAAATTCATATTTTTTGTGACTAAAAACACAGCCTTTTACATCCTCTTTCCTCAACTCTACAACAGGGTTAAAGATGGCGTTAATGATGGCTTTTTAAAACAGCCTTTTGTTAACAGTCAAATGAGCTCCTCTTGATTTTTGCTGCGAGTAATTATGAACCTTCTTCATCCAATCAATGATAACCAAAGTCAGACCACATCGGTCCATTGCTGATCTTTCTATTGTTAACCGCTGTGCATTAACTTCACTATGCCTAGGCTATATTATGTAGGCCTAGGCTATATCGGGTGTTTAATCGATGTTAAATACAGTAATAAATGCAAATGTGTAAATCAATACACGTCTGCAATGAGCCATAGTTGTGAGCCTTTTGGCCTTCCATACACATGGCACACAGATACACACACACACACACACACACACACACACACACACACACACACACACACACACACACACACACACACACACACACACACACACACACACACACACACACACACACACACACATACATACACAAAGCTGGCATAATTATCAAGGTAGTCTGGAAAAAGTTATTCTTTCAAGCTGCTTTTAAGTACGTCAGACTATTTCCCTCTTCCACGCAAACGATAGATCTGGATAAAGCATCTTGAATTGAATTTAACAAGAGAGTAAAGTTCATGTAATGTACGAATAGGAGTGTCTTGTGTTAATAAATATAAATGGAAAACAATGTCAGGTGAAACATATATTCACGTACTCGGCGTATGTTTTGTGTGCATGTGTAGTTACACATTGCTTGGGAGTGTAGGCATAGAAGGCCATACATCTGTTGATGTAATGCATGCTTAGTTTATTGCCACAGGTGCACAAGCAGACAGAGCTGAAGGCTTTGAAGACAGCAGAGCAGGAAGCCAGGAGAAATAGGAGGTTTTCGTGATAAAAATGAAAAAGAAAAACACTGAACACCAGAGTAGGCTGCAGGTGTGTGAGCGACACACACCAGACACAATCTACAAGTGCACCGGGTAGTCCAAGTCGATCAATACATTGACCTCATGCCGACGGCGCTACTGAAGAGAAAACATCATGACAGGGAGCGTGTCAATCGGTCGTGTTCCGATAGCGGCAGTCGTGTTCCGTTCCCTCCATGTCTCATGGTTGTTTTCCGTCCTAACTTCAGCCCTGCCGTTTCACCCCCATGCTGTAAAACGCTCCTAATTCGGCTTTTAAAACGTGAGAGGAAACAGATGCAGCCATTAGACTCCTGTTGGGGTGGCTTACAGATACGGACCCGCTCGGTCTGCTGTCCCCATCAGGTCCGTTGAAGCCTTAACGAGCAGGGCCCTAATCAAAAACACATCGCCGGGGTTGAAATTCAATTAGTGTTGCAGTGTCGTTGGATCGCAGATGCCGAACCTCCAGCTGGATATTGCCCACATTCGGGAGGTCCCCTTTTAAAAATGACCCCAGTACATCATTGGGTCTGACGGAGGAAGTCTTATTTTAGTTCTGGTTTGTGAATAGTGGTACTGGTTAGGATGGCAGGACCAAAATACCCGTCTCCCAAGGCTGAAGTCTTGAGACAATGTACATCTGCTGCACAGTGTCAACTTTTGTACCGCAAGCGCTGGAGTATACGAGGCATTGGCTATCTCTTCATACGCTTTGGATTTATGACTTCTAGTGAGTGTGTGTGTGTGTGTGCGTGTGTGTGTGCGCTTTTGTATGAATACCTCAACCGCATTGACTTGGTAGTGGGGATCTAATGTCCACCATCTGATGAGTTGTATAAACTACAGAGACGTTCAAGGCCGTAATTTATACTGTCACTCACTTGAAAACAATGACATCATCATCCTCCTCCTCCCAGAGGCCCGAGGAACCGCACAGTCCTTGATTAATTTCTTTCATTTTATCTCTCTCCCACTGCGCAGCCCTCTTTGTGGGGCGCTGGTTTAACATAGCCCTGGTGGCTGGCTCCTATACCTAATTGCTCTCCACATTTGTGACAAATAAGGCCCAGTGCCACAGGGGGAAAGAAATCCAGCTCTCTGGTACGATTTATGGACATGAGGGAAATAGATGGCGTTATTCATAGAGGGTTTTTTACAAGAACTGGCCCCTGGGAGAGCAGGAGGGACCAGAGCCTCTGCCAAACCGACCCAATGGCACGCTGGATACATTAAGTATATGAGGACAATCCACTCAGGTGCATATATATATAAAAGTATGTGTGTGTGTGTGTGTGTGTGTGTGTGGATGGTGTCGGGCTGTGTGTGTGTGTGTGTGTTAGTGTCGGGTGTGTGTGCGTATTTGCGTGTGTGTGTATGTGTGTGTATGACAGGGTGTGTGTTTGTGCGTGTGCTTGTTTTTCGGGGAGTGTGTGTTGGGGTTTGTGTGTGCGTGTGTGTGTGGATGTGTGTGTGTATGACAGGTGTGTGTTTGTGTGTGTGCATGTTTTTCGGGTTGTGTGTGTGTGTAGAGCTCTGTGTGTGTGTGTGTGTTTCAGTGGAGGAATATACCCCCGCCTGTAAGTCGTTACACATTGTGCGTGAGTCAATCTTTTAAGTATATATGATTTAAACACGTGTGCGGGTACACGTGACCCTATTGCAGTCTTTGTGGTTTGCTAAGTCGATAAAACGGATTCCTAAGCGGAGGTATAAAGAGCTGCATTTATATTAAACTTCTGAAAAAACGCTCTCATAGACTTAAAATATGTCTTTGCAAGGCACCGTTTGGTCTTTCAGATCACCATTTATATATATATAAATGGTGATCTGGAAGACCATATATATATATATATATATATATAATATATATATATATATATAATATATATATATATAATATATATATATATATATAATATATAAGTTCCAGGTTAAACTGAAGACTAACAAGAGGCAATTAATCATTGTGCTGCCTGCCACCCTTGACCCCACGTCCTTCTTCATTAACTATACTGTCTTTCTCAAGCCCCAGTGTTTGAATGCAGCCCAGATGAGCTGAGGAAACCAGCTGCCAAGGAATCTGAACAGCGTACCCCTCAACATAAGACCTACAATGATCTTATGATGGAAAGTTGATTGTGGTGGTGGTGGTGGTGGTGGTGGTGGTGGTGGTGGTGGTGGTGGAGGGGGCATTCTGTGGGTAAAGCGTCCGAAGATGGAGAACTAAAAGACTTGTCACTCCACTGAGTGATGCATCGGGATATGGACAAGGAAAGGCACTGATGTTTTTAGGACTGCAAATTGATAACACCGCTTCACTTTTCATGAACCACGGTACCTTTGCGCAGCGGTAAAAAAGAAAGGTAAAGACGGGAAAATGAATGAGCCCTCACATGCACACAAACACCTCTTCTCGAACCATGAGTCATAGAGCAAGCCTTTGTGACGACGGTTACCAACGACAAGTCAGGAGAGTAGTCTCTTTAATAGGCCGATAAGAAATGAAAAACATCAGCCCTTACAGTCACTGGTAAGTGTTGAGGGGTGGGGGGATGTGATTTATGATTTATTTCCTGTGATTATAATAACCTTATGTTGCTGGGGTTTTGTGTCTAGTTAGCCCTCTTTTCTTTTCTTTGGATATACAAAGCAATGATTCATGCATGCCTTCGATTTAGGTTTGTCCTACCCGGATAGCATCCGCTTTGTTTTGCGGTAAATAAATCCCGCTTTTACTTTCTTAAACGTTTTTCCTTGTGGTCGACAGCATGATCCTTTACATGACTCCTTCCGCCACCATCACCCGCTCAAACCACAGCAAAAAAAATAATAATGCTAAACTCATTGAACTTGAGTGGGTAGAATCCTTTGGAACCTTATTTTTAATTCTCTCCAGATAGCAGTAATCCTTTCTTTTTTCTTCTTCTTCTGCATTTACTTCTCTGTTGGAGAGAAATCAGAGAATCTGAAGAAAGAGAGTGAGGTAGAAACCACATCTTACGCATATGGAGTGCGTTATGCCCGCTTGTGCACACTTCACAGTCCTATCGTAAGACAAATCAGCTTGAGTTGGTATTTTAAGAGGGGAAACGGCCCACCTGCACATACCAGGCTAAGCCCGACAAAGGACCAATAATTCACTGTATATGTTCTGATTTGTTTTTTCTTCTACTGGTTGGATTTTTCTTTGACTAGTAATAATACTGAGCCTTTCTTTTTCAAGGGTGTTTATGAGAAGTTATAAACACTGTGCTTTTGCATTTGTTTTTTTTATTTGTAATAAAACTCTGCTTCAAATGCATGGACTGTCAAGTTTTAGCGAAACAACTCCCTTCACACAAAATTGGCAGATTAAAATGGCTTTCTGTGGTGGAGAATGGTTCTTTTCTGATGTATATATCTAATTTGCGAACATGGACATTTCAGATGACACTTTTCAGCCATATTTGCATGTGGTCCAAAGGATGGACGAGGATTCAATTAGCAGCTTTGGAAAATATGAATTTCATTCTCAATGTCAAATTTAAACTGTACAGTCTGTTAATAGATGGCAGACGATCTCCTCATGGGGAACATTGTGCTGATAGAACGCTGAGCCCAATGACCGAAATAACTCAGGCTGGCAAGCGAGTATACATGTTCAAGTATTTATACATATAAACTCAATTTCAGTTGCATGTTGCCGTTGTCTCAGTGTTCCCTAAGGCTATGGGCCTGCAGATGGTAATGATGGACTCAGGTCCGTGGCCAAAGTGCTTGTGATAGATATGGAAGTGGAGTTTCTGCCTGGTATTAAATGTGTTTTGGAGTGCGGAGTTATCCCAGAATGCGGAGCCTGCTTAATGACCATCCACTTTTTCCACTTCATCCCTGAACCTCACCGGATAGGCTCTCATAAACGGTGATGACAGTCCAGTGCCAAGACTATCAGCACCGTTTAGTGGGAAAACAAGCACATGCTCGGAATACAACCTGGCAACCTGAAGCTCCTTTTTAGAACGGTTTTAATAACAAGTGGAACTACAACTTTGAATGCCTTAATAACATATGAAAAAAAAAAGAACATGACAACTCTTGCATCACTGTCTGAAAAACTAGGTTGAGTTACGATCTTCGGGACCCGCAAAGTTAAAGAGCTCATACAGGGCAAGCTTCGGGCTATAATAACACAGTGTGTTTTGCTTCTATCTTCCCTGGAAAGTGCTAAATAATGCATACATATATGTGTGTGCATGTTTGTGTGCATGTAAGAAAGTGTGTGCTGGTGTGTGCTTGCATGCAGGCGACATGTATGTGTGCACGTCTGTGTAAAGTTTCGGACTCCCATTTTGGTCCATGTGTGCACAAATGCACATGATGACCATGTGTGCCTGTGCCATGTGTGCACGCCCAATCACTCTGTCTGGCCAGGGGAGCGAGAGCGGAGCTGGAGGGTTGCGTCAGAAGACGAGAAAGCTGCAGTCCCTGGCCAGTAAAGCAGGCTTTAATTGCTTTTCAACTGAGAACACATTGCCCGAGAAACAAGGAGCTCATTGTGAGTGTGTGTTCATCTCAACACACCTCATGTTTTTCAGCAAGGCGCTGACCCCCCACCTGTCTTCATGTGTGTTTTTGCTGTAAAACAGAAACACAGCAATTAAAGCACTAAGTATTTGCATACGTGCTCTTGCATGCAAACTGTCTCTGTCTCTGTCTCTGTCTCGCTCTCGCTCTCGCTCTCGCTCTCGCTCTCGCTCGCTCTTTATGTCACATGTTTGGAGTCAAACGCATGCTGAGATATCTCCCAGCACCTAGTCGGGTTACTGTATCTTACATGGGATTCATGGAACGTCAGCTTGGTGTCCATAAAGCGTAACATTGGGCTTCTGTGCCTCAGCTTGTGAAGGCTGTATAATGCAGGGTGAAAAATGTCTGAGATATATGGGTCCGTGTATATGTGTGTGTGTGTGTGTGTGTGTGTGTGCGTGTGTGTGTGCACATGTGTCCGATAGAGTATCTAGGTTGGGGGGTGGGGGTGGTGGTGGTGGTCTCGCTTAAATGTAAACCAGATGTTGAGTGGATGCAGGATATCGTACCCCTTTGGAGAGAGAAGGAAGTCTGTGCTTGTGTGTATGTTGCTATTTGCATGTGTGTGTATTGGCATGCGTGTGTGTGTGTGTGTGCCAATGTTGGACCGCCAACATTGATTACAAATCCAATGTAATCTTGTGTTGCACCAACCACACTTGGCAGCGGGCACATGCTTTGCAAGTTAGTATGAGCTCATGCTTCGTATGATTGATCTATAAATCATATGGATTACACACAGCTACCCAACTGTCAAAAAGCTCACTGTTCGGAAAACATTGATATCGATTAATTATTTAATGAATGAAAGCTTCAGCTTTCATTCGTTAAATAATTAATGAAGTAATACGAATAAATTGATGTTAGAATCCTTTAGGTTTCAACGTCTTCAACAAAACTCAAGTTTTCAATCACATTTCAAAGTGATGCTGGAAATTTTCCTATCAGATATATCCTGAAACCGAATTTACCATGTTGTGCGATAATGCCACTAGGTTCAAGGGAAAGTAAGTCAAATCTGATCAAACTGATCCTTGTGGCAAGGACATTGGATTTCTTCGAATGGGAATTTCCGTGATCTTTTTTTTCTTAGGGTTGTTTGTGTGGCTGCAAATAACCTTGTTATGATGAAGAGAGCTCTCTAGGACAAATTACAGGAAATCAAAAAAAGGAATCCTTGACCAAATTAAAGGATTTCTGAAAAGAATAATCATAAAATCATAAATCGAATAAAATTGCAATTATTTCCACACACTATTCCGAGAATACTTAAATGAAGTTACCCTAGGTAACTAAACAAAAATATTTTCCAAATCCCCTCGCAATGCTGACAGATGCATGCTGTATCTCACTTGTATTGCTACATTGGTTTAAGAGTAGAGCTCACGCAAATGTTGCAGCTCACGCAAAGACAAGAGGTCGCCTGGAGCGGGGACAACCACAGCAGCACCACTGCCAACTTCTGCCATCTCTCCTCCGTACTCCGAGCTTTGTCAAGGTCTCCAAACAGCACGTTCACAGGCTTGGATTCTGGGAAGATAATGTGCTCTCTCTCTCTCTCTCTCTCTCTCTGATTAGTGCCACGGTCCCCATAGATCTTCTGCTCACTGTCTCATTCACTTACTTCCTTAAAAATCCCTAGTTAACACCCCCTTCCCCCCCAAAGCTATTTTACTACGTGAATGTGGTGATTTCAGTTTTCATGGTATGGTATGATTCTCACTGAAAATGCCATCCTATTCCATTCCAACACCTACCTCTTTATGAGTTCATATCCTCCAGAACCTATTGTGGAAAAAGAGCCGTTTCCAACACAGGAAAAGCCCCTTTGACCCCATTGAAACATTATGTGTTTGTCTTGCCTGTTTTAGGGCCTGAAATGGGGGGTGGATGTACAATTTGTTGGCCCAATAGGTTGACTATTGTTCAAACACACACCATGAGTAAACATACTCAAAAAGAGAATGGAAAGATGTTTTGCGTTTTGAGTGTCTTTTTTTCAAACCTTTCTAACACAGAGCTCAGGCTACTTGATGCCATTTCTTTCATCCTATGATAGTGGGGAACACCACCACCTCATGGTCCTCAAGCACCACCTCCTCCTCCTCATGTCCCTCTGGGGTGGTAACCCCATCAGTGGCTCCTTATTACCAGCAAGTGGGGTGGAGAGTGGTGCTAATTTATGGCCGTCCACCGCCAGCCGCTGTACCGGGAGGGCTGCTTTTACTGCGGGTGTCGGATGTTAAGAGGCCACTTTTATGGAGGAAGGGACATGCCACCAAGAAGTTTATTTGTTGTACTTAATGGAAAGTTATTTTTTTTTTGTCATAAATCTCTCTTTGGTTTTAAATTTTTTTTGGGGGGGGGGGGGGGGGGGGGGGGGGGTTCAACAAAGAACAATCAAATAATAATAATAATAGTAGGAATATTGTGGGGTTTCTGGAATATTTAGGCCATGCAGAGCTGCTTCCAAGGGTGTTATTTCAGATTTGATATTAGCGGGGGCTGGAATGCATGAGAGAGAAATGCAATCCTCTGGGGTGGGGGTGAGGGCGGGGGGCGCTGGGAGGAGGGAGATCCATGGGCACTTGAGTATTACTCCCTATTTCCTTATTACATAAAATTATATTACATTATTGTTGTCATTATCTAGCTATTATGGGAGGGCCTTTTATCATAAATTACACCCTTGGATGTTTCTGTTACAGTGCAGCCAGATTGATCATGTTCTTCGGCAAATGCTTCACATCAATTATGCTATTGGTGGTACACATGATTGTGTGCATATGTGAGCCTGTTCTGTGGTTCGCCGGTCTAGCAGTACATGGGGAATTGGGAACAATAGGAGGAGTACCGAGCTTTTATCTGCTTTGTTGTGAATTGAAGGGCGCTTTTACGCCACAGCTGAACAACGTCCATTAAAAACCTCACCAAAGAGCTAGATAGAGTCACAAAGGGGTTCTTGTCCAAAAAGTTGAGCGGTCTGTAAAAAAACTGTTTGAGAATTTTTGTCTTGTCAATAAAATACATATAAAGGGTTAAGATTATATTTCACTAGGAGAAACAGAACATATAATCCTACTATTAAGTGAAAAGGGGGAAATGACAAACCTTTGGAGAAGTTTTACGGTTTTGGATACATGGCACTGACTGAAAATCTCAAGAGCCAAATATATTCAGCGAAGAAAAGCATTTCTTTTCTGGTGGATTTCTGTTGAATGTATGATAGTGATCTACCTGAGCTGACAATGATGTTAATCTGTAATTCGTCACAGATGTTGTACTAAAACCATAAAGATAAAGAGACTTGGCATGGCAAAATAAGTGTAACTAGACTACACCAAAAATACAATTATGACTTAATTTATTTTTCCATAAACCTATTAGAGTGTCACTAAAGTTTATAGCTCATCCAGTTTCCTTCTCATCATCCTCCTTTTGAGACTTGTTAGCATCAAGCCTTGTCAGCATGGATGCAAACATGATTAGATCACTGTAATTGTTTTAAATAATGAACATTTTCTCTGAAAGAAACAAAATCAAGAATCATTTCTGAAATGTCTAGTTTGTTCTGTTCCTGTGCTTTTGTATGGTAACCATCACTTAAGAAAGGATCTCTTTTTACACTCCAGCAGCCATTGAAAGACTGTGTGGTGTATAAGTTAACAGGTTACAGAGAAAAGCAGTTAAACCGAGTGTGTTTTGTGGTATTTAGTTGGACCCTCCCCAGCCTTATGCATTTTAACCTTTGCAGTCGCTCCTATGAGGCGTACTGGAACATTTCAGGTATCTTCCCTGCTTTACTGGTTTGCATGTGTGCTGTATACTCAGGGGCCCCTGTGTGTTTTCCTTTCACAATGACCGGTAAATGAAGAGTCAACAGTGGGGGCCAAACGGGGGTCAGTCAACACCCAGGTGCGAAGAGACATCTTAAGGCAGCCGGCCAAACAAAGAGGGCCCTTTAGACACCTGTGTATCTGCAAACCACTGTCTGGGCCCCACAGTCCCCTGAAGACACACACACACACACACTTTGAATATTCAAGGATGAGTGGTTTTAATGGCTGCATTTGCAAATCAGTTACCAAACAACAGTACGTTTTAGTGCAGTTTTTAAAGTAGAAAATGTTTTGGGGAGAAAAAAGAAATAGGCTTTGTGGTTATAAAAAGACTTTAACCGAACTACTCTCCTCATGGACAAAGTAAGAGACAAATCTATTCTATTACTGTATTCATTTTCTTCTCTTGACATTTTTCTGAATATTTGGAATTGTTGAGCAGTTAGTAGTTGGGGGAACAGGACAGGGGGGGGGGGGGGGGGGGGTTAGATACACGCTGAAGCCTTGGTCTGGAATTCTAATGAGGGACTGTGGCGAGGAGGTGGTCCATTGTCTCTGGAGCGGTGTCGTCTGAGCTGGGCACGCCAGAGCCCTGCGCACGGCACTGCACACTGGAAACATTTTGATATACAGCTGCTCCCCTTACAAACTGAAAATAGTCAAAAACATATCTGAGAGGCCTGCAGCAAGGCGACTGATTAAAGGTAGGTAACACATGAATGGAGAGAGAGAGAGGGAGCAGGAGCGAGAGAGTGTGAGAGAGAGGGCGAGAGAGATAAAAAAGTGATGAGAGACAGAGATTTTGGGGGAGGCGGGGGAGGGAATCTGTAGGTAACAACCAGAAGCCTTTTCATGTGTATGAAATTCTGCGTGTGTTTCAGAGAGAACGAGAGAGAAAGAGAGAGAAAGAGATAGTGAAAGACACATTATGGGCTGTCCCCCTGTATGCAGTGCAGTCTGAGCTGAGGGTGGGATATGTAAATGGGGGCTGTCTGTCTGCTGGCCCCTTCAGAGGCAGTGTGGGGTAGCAGGCTACTTTCTCTAGTAGCGCTCTCTCTCTCTCTCTCACTCACACACACAGAAACACTGAGAGACACTCACATACGCAGTGCACAGAACTTGGAGGGCTTAGCTTAGTCACCAGGTCTTAGATATACATACACACACACACATAGTCACACGTTCGCACACACTCACTCACACACACACACACACACACACACACACACACACACACACACACACACACACAAACACTAGTAACTGAAAGTGTGTTTGGCTCTAAAACTCACACACACACACACACATAAACCCGCACGCAAGCCCTGTATTTCCTTTTTTTCCCCCTCATCTGGTCCTCTCTCTTTTCTCTCTCTCTCTCTCTCTCTCTCTCTCTCTCTCTCTCTCTCTCTCTCTCTTTCTCCCCCCCTTCCTCCAGCACACCTTTGTGTTGTGTGTTCCTTGCCCCTCATGCCTTTTTTCCCCCACCCTTTTTTTCCCTTCCTTGGATAGTTCTCCCTTCTCTACCTCACTGTGCACTTGAGTGTGCTGCCGGAGTGTGTGAGCTGAAGACGTTCGGGGCGAGATGCTGCAGATCCTACAGCTGTTTGGGCTCCACGTGTCCCCCCGGGCCTGCTGAAGACAGGACAGCACTTCACACACCGGGACACTTCCAGCACGTCCTACACCCAGCAGCTTCACCCCACTTCTTGTTGATTTTCAGTTTGAGGACTTTAAAACCGCCTGCTGTTCGTCAGCCACAAAGTGAAACTAAGCAAAACCAGGGACCAAGATGGGACGTCTCGTGGCGCTCTTAGCGGCGGTTCTCCTCACAGCGTGGTTGGCCGCGGTTGACGGCAAAGGGACGTATTACGGAGGCCATGTCAACCCCTTCTATGGAAACCGATTTAACCTGTTCAAGGCTGGCGTCAACCCCCAGCTCATACCCAACAAGCCCATGACACGTCACAAGTAAGTGTCTGAGTCCTTGTCGTCCGAAGTCTGAACCTGTCACGAGGGGGTATTCAATTCTCTCTTCCACACCTAAAGAAATAATTGTGTTTCGCGTTTTTACCCCGGGCTGCCAAGTGAGTCCTCTGAGGGCTGGGTATTGCGAGTGGGACCCCCCCCCCGCCTCCGTACTGTATCCCTCCCACGGGCAACAGATGTCACTGGCCGATTACGGGAGTATGGCTTTGGTTAGCGGTAGCGGGGTTCACTCACTGCGTCGTGAATTGCCTCTCTGTTTTTCCTCTGGCCCCGACACCACCGGCCCTGCGCTGCGGTTCACACTTTAAACCATCTGCGGTCCAGGGTAAACACTACGCAGCGACAATGACACGGTGCATTATGAAAACAAAGCCATCTACAGTGGAGGGAAGGGTGAGGGGTTGCTGAGCTGGCAACAGGAATATTGATCTGAGATGTGATGTGTGTGTGTGTGTGTGTGTGTGTGTGTGTGTGTGTGTGTGTGTATACTGTATGTCTCTGTTTCGGGAGCGGCCTCAATTAGAGACAGACGTTCAGCAGACTTACAGAGCAAGCGGGTACCCCCGGCCCAGAAGGGAGTGGTGCAACTAACCAGCTATATAAAAGCAATAGTCCATTAGCAAACGTTTGCGTCAGTATCATTGTCAAAGATCGATCAATTAACTTTTCATCCAATAGCAACAATGGGTTCAAATATATATACTTTTCCATTTTAATCAGTGAATCTAGCCCAATGAAAACACATCACTATGATATGACAGTTCAACCCAATAAGCAGAGGAGAAATCACAATGCCATGTATTATTAAGTCTTGAAGCTACGTGATGAAACAGAGACTCGCTGAATTATTTTTACCTGGATGGTGCTGATTGATATTTGGCCCAGTGGATCCGTCGGGTTCACTTCACTTTTCCATCCCATGACTCTCTTTGCTTGCCTTCCCCCACGAGAGAATGGCTTTGGACAGATCACAGGTTTACTCCTACCCTATGGTTCTGGGTTCAAACCCTAATGTTTGCGGTCCAGCCTTCAGCAAGATACCTAACCCCTACCGACTCATTCATGAAGAAGGATCAAACTCAATGTTTGAATATTAAATTGTAGTAATAGTATTATCAGCCATATCGCCCAAAGCCCATTTCTTTACCCCTTTCTCAATCACATATTGCTATCGTTGTAATTCTGCCAACATCCCGTATAGATAACCATAATGCTCTATGATTTAAAGCCAATTCCTCCACGGAAATATTTCCTATATATGTATGACCTTAACTAATATTATTTAAAAAAAATCACTAATACCCCCTCATTCACTTTTGCATACTCAGTCATCACCATTTATCCCTCTGCATCTAAAGTGCTATATATATATATATATTTATTCCTCCCTTGGAGGTGTTAATGTGGATGCTACGTGTCGCATGAAGATGAATGTATGTGGGCTGCATGTGACAGTCTGGCACGAGATTGTTTACCTTGGCGACATTGGCGCCAACACATCCTATTAATACCAGAACACCACCACACACACACACACACACACACACACACATACATACGCACACACACAAATACACAGAGACACACTCACACACACGCAAACACATACACACAGACACACACACACACACACACACACACACAAACACACACACACACACACACACACACACACACACACACCACAATACACCCATATGCCTCAATGGCTACCTCTTACTTGACCTCCCCAAGGTCAAACCAGCCCCCATGCAGTCCCAGGTGGACTGCATGGGGTTACTCTCTATTCCATGTCGGCAACCAGCAGGTTTCAACCATCCATAGTAAAACATATTTCTTCATATTCAGAGAGGGGAAGGAGAGCGAGGGGAGAGGAGGACAGTGGGGGCGGGGGGGGGGGGGGGGGGGGTAGTCATAATATTCTTCCATGAGACATCATGTTTGAGGTCACCACCGCAGTAGTGTTTGTGTTTGTGTGAGGCGAGTTGACCCGTGCTGGACATGGCTGGACCCTGGGGGGGGGTCTGTTCGCACACAGCAGTGCATGGACACATGAGCTCAGTTGTTGTGGTCTGCCTGCTCAGTAGAAATAGAAAGTGCACGACAGCACGTGTGCTACAACGTGTCGAGGAGAGTGTGTTTGTGTGTGTGTGTATGTGTGTGTGTGTGTTAGTTTGTACTCATTTACACCATGTAAAACCTAACGATTGCATACTTATCACACAGTGTCAGTGGAAATAACAAATCATCCATTCTTTATCCACCCTGTCTATTTACACTTTCCCAGCTGTTGTGTTGTGTACTGCATGTTCATCTCAACATTTGTCATTATTGTTTTGTCTGATATTCAGCGATGGCATATTGTATTCACAGTCATTCAAGTCATTTTGTGTAGCCACTTCCCAATGTGGGGAAGTGCGGCTTTGCATTCAGCAACTGTGACATCTCATAATTTACAATAATGCCAATTAACTTACAACTTCTACCCAATCTGCAGTTAAAAATCGTCAGAAAAACCACATGCCATGTTTAAGTTACTTGTTATGTTATTGTTTCTATTCCTTGTATTTTAGATTTGTTTGCCTGCGACTCAATATATCTTGATGCTCCTAGCCAAAACAAAAAACCGTCTGATCAAATTGTAGATGTCTGAAGGGCTTCCACCAATGATGAATTGGACACAGGTCAGGGGGGTAAAGGTGACAGGGTTGGCGGAGGTCAGAGGTCATGGGTCGGTGCTATATGTTTGTGTCAAGCGTCCAGTGGAAGGAGAGAAAGCAGCCAATCCCCTGCTAAGGTTCATGAAAGGCTGTCGTCGACCGTTGTTTAAATTCAAAGTAAAACCGCCTTTGTCTTTGAGTTTGGCTTCATGAGTTTTAAACCTCACTCATTTAGTTGGTGAACACAGCTAAATGTAACTGACAGTCAACATTTGTTGAATGTCAGTTATTAGCTTAGTCTCACAAATCAGACTTAAGAGTAATAAAGTAGGACAGCTGGATCCCCAATTATTAGTACCCTGGCATTTGCTTTACTCATTCAATATTGGTATTACAGTTTCTGGAAAACTTATTCAGAACTTCTTACCCAGAGCAGATTTTGTACCTCAGGAAATTATAACGAAGTTATTGGAATGGTTTTTACTACAGGCGGTTTAGCCTCTTACCATACTACTGAAAGAAAACATGACGACAGAGAATGGACTTGACTATCTCATCTGAACGACAGCTACAATGTCTGAGCTACTCTGTTCCTCTCACAACAAGGCAGGTTTTCCCATCCAAACGATTCAATTTCATCATCATATGTTTCAATCCAAAAAATGGTTTTCAACCTTAAAGCCTACAGCTATAGCTGTTGCTGGCTCTTAGTTGACCTTGTGCCTCCAACTGTCAGAATGATCCCTCTGGGTCCTGGGTCCTAGTGCTGGGAGTATCACTGTCCGGTTAATTAGCAGTAACAAAAGTGTCAATCAACCTCGCACTACGGGACCCGTGAGACCTGCCAATTGGAGAGAAATAGAGTTTCATTAAAAACCCATAGAGGGAAACGGTGAGCCTCCAAGGAGATTTATTAGCCCACAGAAATGACGTTGCTATGCTAACTGTCCTGTTATGGATTCCACGGTCCACTTTAAGGGTCCGCCCCGGTCATAAATCTGTCCGGGCCGGCGGTATTGGGTCTGGGCTCAAACATCCTGGAACTCGCAGGTGACAAGGTGGTCAGGGGTGAGGGGGCCGGGGCTTCATGGTCTGCAGTGTCAAAAGCACCAATGGCAACGGAGGACAAAGCACTACATCAGAGAGCTAATTGTGACTACAGAAACGTCATGAGCACGTGTAAGAAAGGTCATGGAATGATATAAGGATCCAAACAACTCACATAGGATAAATACAACAGGATGATCCGATGGAACGGGAAAGTGGGACATTTGGTGTGGTCACCAGCAGCACAGGGCGGGGTCCAGAAGCAATAATAATATGTGCTAAAGCACTCCATGTGAGCATCTTGAAATGGGAATGCTGCTGTTCCCATGAGGGAGCCTATGATGGGATTTCAGAAGTGTAACTTTATACTGGAAATATTTACAGTGGGACCAGACCTGGAGTTAAAAAATGACACAGTCTGGAGACAGGCTTCTGGCATGGAGAGTCACAGTGTTATGAAGGGGTAGGGGTGGGAGGCATTACTCAGTCTGAAGAAGAAGAGAGTTTATTTACCTTGACTGGTGACAAAGGGGGGTGAGGCCGGGTGGCTATGGTAGGCTCAAGTGTTGCTCAGCCGGGGTTTTAAAGTGTATCGTATTAAGTAATATTAACGGTTGTTAAAAGAGAGTTTGAGTCCTGAGCAGGAATTAGTCTAGTAGAATTCTGCTTCCCAAAAATGAGTTTCTGTCCACTCTCAAAGCACTAGATTATGAAAAGCAGATAAAAAATGATATTGATTATACAGACTAGAAACGCAAAAATAATAAATAAATAAATATATATATGTATATTGATTGATTGATTGATTGAATGTACCTTTATCTATCTTGATGGCACTCTTGGGTTGTTCTCTGTGGTTTCATCGTAGCCACAGCTCCAGACACAAGCTGAGAGACGAACAACACCGTACCCCAACAGACCTAATCTAAACCAGTTGCATCTTGACTGATGAGGTGTGACTAACACATAAAACTACATTTCCCTGCTCAGTTTTCTTTCTTCATTTTCTGCCGGTGTTTGGAATATCACTGGTGAACACTGGTGTCAGTGCAGGACCGCAACCATCGATCATCTACATTCCGTAAGGGTTACCATAAGCACCTTCCATCACAGGCTAGCTAGGGAATGCCAAGCTACTGTGGATATATAGTACAACACAATAACACACAGAAAGATGAGAGAGCTATCCAGTCATGTGCACGCATGGACCTTAACATGTGCCCTCATACACATACATTATTGTTTACAATATGCAAATCTTCAGATACGCACACATACACACACACACACACACACACACACACACACACACACACACACACACACACACACACACACACATACACACACAGTACACAGAGTGAGGCAGAGAGAGACAGAGAGAAAAAACACACACAAGCACCTGTTATAAATATCTCTGTCCCTTTCTCTTTGTTGCATGTGATCACTTAACGCCCATACAGATGGTTTCAAATGTCTGCCCTTGTAATGCTGTGAGGCTGACCTCCGATGCCGTGATCTCTCTGTCAGTGAGGCCGACGTGCCACCAGAAATATTTTCTGTGCGTGTTCTCAATCAGTGCAGCGCATTCAAGCGAGAAAGTGTACTTGGTGTTGGTTTCCACAACACTCATAGTGTACAGCTGTGCTGTTGTATTGTTCACACTCGCATTATTAAGGAAATGCTTGTCACAATAAAACACCTGTTTTTAATGTGAAAGCGGTGTGTGTCCACGTGTGGGTGTGTGTGTGTGTGCGTGTGTGCATGTGTGTTTGTGCACGTACACATGCATGTTTGTGTGTGTGTGTGTGTGTGTGTGTGTGTGTGTGTGTGTGTGTGTGTGTGCGCGCGCGCATGTGCATGCAGGAAAGCATGCTTGCGTGTGCATGCATACTGCATACACATGTGCATGCATAGAAAATCCCACACAATTCCCTACAGCTCATCAAACCTGCCCAAATATGTCTGTGTCTCATTCAAGCCTCATAGACTCCTATTCTGCCAGTGCACAGCACCTGACCCCTGGCAGCCCCAGACCCCAGTCTGTAGCATATATAGAGAGAGAGGGTTCATCAAAACACTAAAGCAGCAAGGTCTCTGCGTGCTTAATTTCGGATCCAGCAGTCCTAATATGTTATAGCAGAACTTGTGTTTGGAGACGGCACAGAGCCTGGGCCAGAACCCAGAAACTGCAAGGGGCGGAGTTACGCCTTGTTTCCTGTTTCCTTTCTACTGACGAAAACTCATTTGCACAAGTGGATGAAGCTTTCTAAAGGGGACTTTAATAACAGTATTTTAATTTCAACAGTGGCCAGTCGGTACAGTCAGTGTTGATTTGATACCTTTACAGACAGTTTACTGCTGCTGACAGAGTTTGTGTTTGCCAATTACTCCCTTATCCCCCCCGGCTCCAGCAACACGATTGGTTGAAGCAAATATAAAGCAAAGGAAAAGTAGAACAAACCCGTTCACCCAGATTTGAGCTTGTCTGCCGTCAGACTTTAAATGTATATTTCTTATGTGTGAGACTACAGCCTGCTCTATATGGAAGACACCTGCTAGTGCAGAATGACACACACAGAACCAAAGGAGACTGACAGATCTGTGAACAAAATGAATATGAACTGATTACAGAGTGAGAAAATAGCAAGATGGAGTGGAGCATTAAGAGACTAGGTGCAAGAGGGAGTGAAAGGAAGAAATGTAGAAATATTAAGAGTGGGAGAGGAGCAGTTTCTTTTTGGTACATCTGGATTCCTGCACACCATTCTGTCTGCTTCTGGTATGTGTGTGTGTCGATGTGACGGGAGTATCTTGTGTGTGTGCGCGTGTGCGCGTGTGCGTGCCATTCTGTTTGTCTGAAGGTTGTAAGCTCTTCCCAGATGTGCCCCTGTCAAACAAAGGTGATCAGTTTTTACTCTGCTGGTCGAGTCAGCGTCAGACACACACACAGAGTCTGCTAACCATCAGCTGTCAGACAGGTGCCTTCCTGTGCCTAATCTGATAGTCGCACGGTGCAAATACATTGAGCCACTACCTGTGTTTTATGCGTTGGAAAGTAGCTATTAAATGTAGATTTACTAGATCATTCCGACACTCGTCAACCAACACATCACAGGAATGAAGATATTCATTCCCCCCCCCCTCCCTTTTGTGTGGTGTATATCAGTGTTGTTTGACAGGAGGATCTAAATTCAAATGTAATTTCAAAGACATTCAATACCTACAAAAATAACAACGACCCTGTTCATTTATTTTTCCAGTGTAGTTCTCTTCACCAAAACGTGACATGTGTCATCCCTAAGTACTTAGAAAACATCCCATAATATCACATCAAGTCATCACATTCTGGCTAACCACTCAACAGTGCATGATCTGGCAACAGGTTGTCAGTCTGGTATAAAAGAGTTCAGTCAGACTGACTACTGCCTCTGTTTCCAGCCCCTATTAACATGTGTCAACAACGCGCATGCACACACAGACACACACGCACGCACACACATGCACACACACATGCACACACACACGGGTATGGACGCACATGCACGCACATGCACGCACACACACAAACACACGCACACACAAACAAGATCATATGCCTTCCTACCCCCCCCCCCCCCCACACACACACACAAATAAGCTGACATGCCTTCCTACATACACACACACACACACACACACACACTAAACTGCCCTCTCTGCTAGCCCTCAGAACCTGTTGAGTTGGCATATTGACACCCCCCACCCCATTCAAACACTCCTGTTTGTGCTGAAACAGCTGTGGAGTACTGCTCAGTGCTGCATGTGTTATGGGACTCTCCCCTCTGAATGGGAGAAATGCTTCACATGTAAGTCTAAAGAGCACAGTGCAGTGCGCTCCCTGTGCTGCACATGGGGCCACGGAACATTTACCAGTTGCTATGACTGCACTGGCAAAAGAAGGGAGAACATGTGTAAAAGAGACCCAGGGGCATATGCATACACCGCACACACAAATCCACAAAATACGCACTCATACACACACTCACACATGCACGCACGCATACACACACACAAGCACACACACACATAGACACACAAACACACACACAAATATGTACATGCACACAAACACACACACACACACACACACACACACACACACACACACACCCATCCAGCATGACACAACAACAGAGCTGTAATAGTTGTAATGGGGATGTTTTATGTGGCGTTGCACAAGCTCACACTTCTAGATTGCAAACCGCTGTTGGTTTGGCCTCAGATCCTTTATTGGGTTACTTACGGCGCTATTACAGCGCCCTATAATCAGACTGATTCAACCACAATGATGGTACTTGTATTAAGTCGACAAACACAAGTCAGAGTGCAAACAATGAAGAGAATGAAGAGAGGAGAGACAAACAAGAAAAACAAAAACACAAACACCAATACCGCAAAATGAGTCACGTTTTACCCCAGACATGGTGCCAGAGGTTATGCCAGAGGTTATGATACTCCACCTGCAGCTAATCAACCCTGATTAGCATCACACTGATTATTCACTGGACAAATGCCCTGCATTGTTTTTTTGGGCTTTCCATCTAACCATGTTGTACGTTAAAATATTGGACGTATTGACCATTATTATACAGCCTTCATAAATATATATTGTTTTTTTTTTTTTTGGGGGGGGGGGGGGGGGGGGGCAAGTACTTTATTTTATATTCCACAAGTCAAAATCTTGATTCTAATTCTAACAGCAGGTGGAGGAGTAAACAAAAGGGGACTCAAGTGTTTTTCCATTGAGTTTGCAATTGAGTTTGCCATGTTTTGTGAGTCAGGGCAGTTTTACGTCGCATAGGGTTTGGTGGACATATTTCATTTCCTTCCATTGTTTTCTTCTAGCTAAAGTGTCCCACAGAAATATAGACCTAACAGTGCCTCTGCTTCTTGTGTTCCCTCCAGAAACCACTGTGCCTATGTGGTCCAGAGGAACATTACGTGCACCATGCAGGATGGAGTGGCCACCTATGTGAAAGCTGAGTACACTACCAAGTGTATCTGGGGACAGAAGTGTCCGGTAGTCATGTAAGTCTGAAACAAAACCACTAACGTTCAACTACAAATATATATTAAATTTAGGATTAATTCATTGTACAGCTTCAATTTAAGATATAATTCTCAAGAAACACATTTCTGAATCAACGATTTATCTAACCATGCTGTACGTGCCTTTCAACCCCAGCGCATTAGACGTTTTAAAACGAAGCAATGCATATTTGCTGCCCTCTAGTGTCCACGCTGTTTATTTCAGAAAATACCTTGCCCTGCGTACACATCTGTGATTTTCGTTGGTGAATCTCTGCAGAGAAACCTGGGGGAGTACAGTGTTAATGCATTGCTATTTTATCACTGTAAAATGTAATTGGCCTACACAAACAACTTGTTATATTTGTTTGGTCCCTGTTTCTTTTTCTATGAATAAATTGACAAATATAGAAATGGTCATTGACTGAATTGTGACCTGATATTCTATATATTTAAACCCAAATAATATATAATAACATTACTTTTACCTCACTGTTGTGTTTTTTTGTGTGTGTGTGTGTGCATTCAAAAGTGGTTTAAAATAACTAAAACAAGATAGAGACGCAACAACAAGCAAAAAGACTGAGGGAGTTTTACACTTCTATCTAATTGAAAACAATATTGAGTTTGAATTGGATGTCTTTGTCTCCCTCCAATCCACAGTTAATTCCATTGAGAACAAATACAACCCATTACATCTTCTCATTATTCCACTGTGATCTGGGCTTTTATTGAATCCATATAAATGGATGAATCTCAAAGCATCTGAGCTACGACTATGAATATAAATTGAAATTAGTCTGTTTAGGCTAACTCGCTGCCCTCTCCATATGTTCTGCAGGTACCGGACCTTTTTCAAGCCCACATACAAGGTGGGCCACAAGACCGTGACTGAGCTCGAGTGGAGATGTTGTCCTGGGTACTCTGGTGAAAACTGTCATGATGGTTCCATGCCCCTGCCCGACGGCACATTGCCCCCCTCCAAGGGAGCTGCTCCCCCTCACCGACCAGGCCTTAGGGGCTTCCCCCATGGTCCCAAACCCACAGTGGACCACAAACCCGGTGAGGGCCAGATAGAGCCAGCCAGGCCCCTCCCCAGCATACCTGGCAATGGAAAACCAAACCAAGGTGAGGACATATAATTGAACTACTAATTGAACTGGTTTCAAAACAGTTCAATTACTTATCCTTATCTCGCTGTTCAGTATGCCACAGAATTATTGACAAATTTGTACCGATATAATACATGTATGGATTGTGGGTGAATAGCAGTGTAGTAAGTTCCTATAGTATTCCAATTTAGCAGAGCCTTTTTTAATCATGCATCCTGCTCAGGGATGCCTACAGGTAGGCTGTGGACATTTGGGATCGAACCCAAAAACTTTCGACTGGGATTTGAACACCCTGGCCACTACGCTCCAAATAAACACCCACCATCTCACATTTTGTCCTCTGTTTCTGTCTTTGACCTTTGTTTCTGTCTTTGACCTCTGTTTATGTCTTCGACCTCTGTGCAGGCAACAAGTTTGTACCATCTGGGGTGAGCGGCGAGAGGCTGGACCACATGGAGGACAACTTGCGGCGCCTCACCCAGGGTCTGGACACCCTGAACGGGGTGGTGGTGAGCCTGGAAGACCGCATGCGTACCTCCCTCAGGGAGGACACCACCAAGATCCTCAGCACCCTCCTTGCCAACTCCCCTCGCCTGACGGACTCCTCGGTGGGCTTCGGGGTGATCCCTGAGGGGACGGGGGGCCGGCTGGATGGGGTGGAGGGCTTCGCCGGCCTGGGAGACCTGGAGGGCCGTGTCACGGAGGTGAAGAACGAGCTGCGGGCCAAGGTGCACGTTTTGGAGGAGATCCAGGTATGGCGACACGCTTCCTATATACTGGGTTATTGCTATCATGTAATGATCGTACAATAATGTCTATATTTTGGCTTTACCAATCAATCCATTTTATTTAACCAAGGTCGAAAGGTCTGTGGGCCTATGATTAGCCACAGGTTGACACTGTTATGATTTATGAGGCTATGAACAAACTCTGACATAGACAGTTGGTTGTGAACAGCCTAAACCATAAAACTAATAGCCTTGGCCTTTTTTAAATGATAAAATCCTTTGCAATACATTAAGCATAAACATCATACATTTATTTAACCTTGATTATTTATATTATTCTGTCGGTGTATTTATTTCAATATTGTGATCTACACGTTAAAATTGCCCTTTGAGAAGTCTTTAAATTGAAGTCTGGAAAAGTAATGAATTTTGTAAATGTTGAGAACCCTGACCGGTACCGATGACATCATATTGTTAAAGCTAGGTGTGGGTGATTAAACCACGTTTGATCTTCTCCCCTGCCTCCATAGGGAATGGTTCTCGGACACGACGGCCAGCTCAAGAGTCTGATGGAAGCCGCGAGTGGGAGGCCCATCCCGGGATCCAGGCCCTCCGTTCTCCTGGAGGAAATCCTGGATGCCAAATTGGCCGGCGTGCGCGCTGAGATCCTGGACGGCTTTGAGAGGCGTCTGACAGGTCTGGAGAACCACTGTGACGAGAGGATCGTGGCGGTGCAGAGACAGTGCCAGAGGGAACACGTGGACGGCCAGGAGCAGATGCAGCAGTCCCTGGATGGCAGAGAGACGGGCATCAGGGAGGAGCTGGGCACCCTGCAAGCTCAGATTCAGGGTCTCACTCTCACTGAGAGCTGCTGTGGACAGGTAGCTACGATACTCAGATCCACAGGTTACATACACGCACACAATTATTGCAATTGCCATTTATTTTGTATGATTCGGGATAGCTGCAAAGGATAAATCTATCATATGACAGCAGATCTATGACAAGAACAAAAAAGAGAGAAAGAGAAAGCTCATTTGATTTAGCTTTGGAACCTCACTAGTGATTATAAATGCAGTAATCGAGCATCAATAATGGACATAGAAATGAGAATGCTGTTGTGATGCCTAAACAGATTGACATGGACCTGAACTATTCTTGCAGGTGAACAGCTTGTCACGTCGCGTGCTCCTCCTGGAGGAGTCCGTCAAGGGTCTGACAGAGTCCCAGAGGCAGCTGCAGACGGCCCTCACCGACCACAGCATCCATGTGGAAACGCTCATCGAGGCCCGCCTGGTGGACATGGAAGGCCGCCTGAACGCCACTGACGGCGGGCTGGATGGCCTGGCGACGGTCCCCGGGGGTCTGGACGGCTTCAAGACCATGCTGGAGGACAAGCTGAAGACCCTGGAGGAGAGGGTGTTTGTGGCCGTGGAGGAGCTCAGCAACGCCACCGCCCCCGCCCTGCTGGAGGGCCACGTGGTTCCGGCGCTGGAGACCGAGATCGAGTCGGTGAGAAGGAGAGTGGAAGGAGACCTGGACGGCATCCAGAAACAGCTGATAGACCTGGAGCTCCTCTGCACCTCCTCCTGCTTGCCCTCTACCCCGGTGGCGGCAGGCGTGAGCGTGGCCCAGGTGGAGGAGGAGTGTGGAGAGGTTGAGAAGAAGGTGACCGGCCGCCTGGACTCGCATTCTGACCAGCTGGACCGCTTAAACAGCACCCTGCAGAACCTGCTGTTCCGTATTGCCGAGGAGGAAATGGAGGGCTCCGTCCAGGGGGAGATCACTCTGCTCAAGGTTAACATAAACTCTGTGAACCGCACCCTCAAGGGTCTGAGAGACTCTGTTAGCTTCATTGCTAAGGAAGTAGGTCACGCTAACACAACCTGGGAGCAGAGGGAGAACCAGCTGTCCAACCAAATGCTCGGCATCACCAGGCTGGTTGGCCACCAGGCGACCATCTTCGGGGCAGGGGAGAGGCGACTCGCCCAACTGAAGGGTGAGCTCGTGGCATTGAGGAGAAGGCTGTCTGGAGAGCTCCAGGGGTGCAGGAGTACAACGCTGGGTGTACAGAAAGAGGTGAAAGATGTAGATAGCCGGGTAAGCCAGGTAGAGGGCCAGTGTTCCAGCCTGGGAGAGCTGGCGGATCACTTGGAGAAGATTCGGGCAGAGCTGGAGAGACACTCAGACTCCTACCTGGCCCAGGTGAGCGGCACTCTGTCCGACCATTCGGAACAACTTGCCGAGCTGAAGGGCGAGATCAAAGACTGTGTGGCTAATGTGGCGGCCAATCAGAATGGAGACCAGTAGCATCTTTGTTGCGGAACAAAAAACATGTTTCTTCTCTTTAGGCTCGAGATAATTCAACAGCCTTTCTTCCACTCTCTTCCACCCTGTCTGCATAGATACAAATCAGCCGGGCCAGTGAAAGCCATTTCCCATAAGCCCCTTGGCCTAGATCGCCCAGCTGTCTTGGGTTTCAGTTCAGTGAATTGATAGGAGAGGGAAGACAATGGAAGGCAGACACAAACATATTGGTGAGACACACCCTATGGTGTATAGCTGGGTGTATAGCTTTTACTGGAGTTTTTATTCAATAGGGCATTTGTCACGTTTTCCTTTGATCGCCAATGTTTTGTTTTCATTCGTTGTTTGTTTTCAACTTTTATTTTAACTTATGTGAAGCAAATGCTATGTTAAAATGTTAAACTGTTTGTATTAAAGACGTTTGAAATAACACAGCACAAATGCTATGGAACTAATAAGCTGCTATGGGTTTGTACTGGCAAGCACACTCAAACATACTGTATGTCAACTTGGTGCTATGCATTTTTATAAATCTTTGTTTACCACTTGTATAAAATATAAAGTTATTTCTCTGTTGACATATTGTGTCATTCATGCAATGGCATATTTTTTATTTGTTAGTTTCCTAACTCACCAACAGGGGACAGTGGAAACACTTTTGCATGGTAGAAGGCAATTGTATTGCAATCCAACAAGCTGGAGTGCTGTGCATTATTTTTGACTTGAATGTATGATGTTACACCTGTGCAGACATGATGATAGACATGGAAGTAGACATTTTAATGTAACTAAATGGTCAAAACAAAAACTTCTGGTATCCATTGTCAGTATGACAAATAAATCCAACATTTCATAAGGACTGTGGTTAAATAATGATGCACATACTATTTAAAAAAAATGCTAACTAATGCTTGTTTGTATTAACTGCACATAAGTGTCTTGGTTTAGAGTCATCCATTGTTGATCCGGAAAGGCGTAAACGTGATTTATGACTGATGGCCAATGATGTCATAATCGGGAAGCATACGCTGCGGAATTCACAGAGCTTCAGCATATAGTTTGCAATGGGAGCATCCCTCTTTGATTAGAAGTATCTGACAGTTAATCATAGTGCCCGGAATTGTAAAATCCCTACAGAGAGTACAGTAGACTGGTTAAGGGAGTTAAGGATTACATGGAGTAATTGCTGAGCAAGCGGAAAGATGTTTTAACACTTTTGTTAATATATTAACAATCAGAATGCCATTCTGACTAGCTGACAAGATGACCTGTTATCTTTTAGTTAATGATTATGTTAAGGAAATCTGTCTTTGTGAAGAACATGGACATTCTTAGATAAGGGGATGAGTCATAAAGGGTGTAGATAGAAGGGCCCTATTTAAGTTGCTAGTAGTTTTGTAGGTGGGTTTACAGTTTAGTGGCAGATAGGGGATGCATACTCCTTCAGGTAAAGAAATCAAGTTTATTAAAAGACAACATACAAATAAAGTCTGGGTCAATGGGACCACGAAGCGACGATTAATATTTAACTACACACTAACTAACATTTGTTTCTGGTATTATGCTATTTATTATTCATCCATTCGTCCATCTTAATGGTGCTGTAGGTACGATTTAAGAGCTATTCAAGTACATTTACTCAAGTACTCTATTTAAGTACAAATTTGAGGTACTTGTACTTTACTTGAGTACTTTATTTTCTACTACCTTATACTACGCCATTACATCTCAGAGGCAATTATTGTAACATTTACTCCACTACATTTATCAAGCAGCAGTTACTTTGAAGATTCAGGTGAACAATACACAAAATACTCAATAAATAGATTATATTATTATATTAATAAGGCTTTATTGGTCCACAGGAGGAAATACACAAGCTACCCAGCAGTATGCAAAGTAACATATAAAATATATATAAATACATCAAATGAGCTCCATCTTTACCACTTGCAGCATTGAAATGATGAACACATTAAGGCATCAATAACTATAATCCAATAATAAAATATATATTATTCTGAAATGGGCCATTCTGCTTATTGCTGAAAGGACAAAGAAGAAGTGGATCGGGATGAGAAGTCATCAAAGAGAAAAAAAGATGAGCAGAGACAAATGGTTGTGCGGGGCGGGGCTGAAAGTGGGTTGAGGCAGAGATGCGGGCTAGAGTCAGTGAGGGGTGTGTGTGTGTGTGTGTGTGTGTGTGTGTGTGGGGGGGGTTGTATGTGCTTGCTGGCTTGCAGGGCATGCAGCACAAGAGCAGGAGAGGATGAATAGCGATGAGGAGGAGCCAGGTTCTTGAAGTCCTTGGCCACGGTAGAAACATGCATGCCTTTGCTGTTGTGAGGGTCATCAGGAAAATGAGGTACATGAGGGGCACCTAGGCCCAAAACGTCCACATGTGTTTGCCACAGCACTGGCTCACTCCTTCCAGCTGAGCAGTTGGTTATGTTTTGTTCCTTTTTGTCCCACATGTATCAACCCCACACCACGTTAAGATATCTCTATCTCTATAGATAGAGATAGAGATATATATTTATAGCACCATTGAGTGACACCTGCGTTTGTTGTAGGATAAATACAGGTGTCACTAATAACACTAATTAGGATACATGTGCCTTGGATAATTAGTGTTATGAGCAACACCTGTGACAGACGTACAAATTGTTTGTCTCCTTCTGGAATGTTCCAACTGACCAGGTCAAGCGGACAGGAGGTCTAGAGAGGAGAGAAGAGACTCTGAAAACGTGAAGCGATTCATAAATACAAGGGGTTCTAAAACAGGGAATAAGTCAGTTTGGGTAGCGGGCGTGGGAGGGTGGAAGCTCTGCCAAGATGGCAGGGACGGAGATTGACGGTGGCGAAAGTAGTATGTTGTTGAGTGAGGAGGAAGAGAGAAGGGAGGGTGATTGGAACGAGGTAGTGAATAGAAAAAGGAAGGAGAGTGGTAGGAAAAGGAAAAAAGAGCATTCTGGCGCTAGTGGGTCGGATAATGATGAGAGAGACGTTGGGAGGAGAGGTCAGAACACCGGAGTGACTAATATGGTGGTCAGATTTGAGGAAGAAGGGGGAGTGAAGAAATTTGATTCTATAAAGTTGACACAAATCATTCAAAGGCAAGTTGGTGAGGTGAGGTATGCGAGGGTTTTGGGGATGGTAATTTGCTAATAGGCTGTAATACAGAAGAGGAGGTGGAAAAGGTGAAAAAATTTACTAGCGTTGGGAAAGTTAAGATATCCCGGGTTGTACAGGTTGGGGAAAAGAGGTTCAGTGGTTGTAAGGGGGTGGTGTTTGGGATTTCCCTAAATGTCAGTATGAAGGTATTGATGGAGAACTTGAAGGTGAGGACTAATTCCATAAGGAATGTGAGGAGACTGACCGCTGGAGTGGAAAAAAGGGAAACTGAAGGTATCGTGATAGAGTTTGAGGGAGGGATGCTACCTAAGGAGGTGTATCTTGGCTTTCTGAAGTATAATATAAGAGAGTTTGTGCCGAAGCCTATGAGGTGTTTCAACTGTCAGGAATTTGGGTATGTGGCCAGAATGTGTAAAAGAAAGAGGAGATGTGCTAGATGTGGTGAGGATCATGAGTATGGAAAGTGTGGAGAGGGTGTAAAACCAAGGTGCTGTAATTGTGGAGGCAGTCACAGCGTTGCTTATTGGGGTTGTGAGGTGTTGAAAAGGGAGGTGGAGGTGCAACAGATAAGAGTAAGGGGAAAGGTTTCATATGCTGAGGCAGTCAAGATGGCAGGCCAGAAAAGACAGGTGGAAGGAGAAGATGGCAGAGAGATAGAAGCGGTAAAAGCACAGCAGGAGAAACAGAAAGTTTGGAGAGAGAAGAAGAACTTGGTAACGTTTATAGCGGGAGTTATTAATGCGACCTGTGAGATTAAATCTAAAACTGAACGGATTCAGATTATTGTGAAAGCAGCAGAGCATCATTTGGGTATGAGAGGGCTAAAATGGGAAGAGGTGAATGATGAGCTTAGAGTACAAGCTAGCCAAGAGCTAACGTGTTTGAGTTGATATTAATAATGTTGTTAATTCTACAATGGAATGCAAGGAGTTTATTATCAAATGGACAAGATTTCAAGCAGTTTATTGTAAGTAGGAGAGATAAACCAGACATTATTTGTTTAAGAGTCCTGTTTACTTCCTAGTCTAGACTTTATTTTATATGGGTATTTGGCGGTGAGAAGAGATAGAAGAGACGGGAGAGGTGGAGGATGTGTCACTTTTATAAAACAAGGCCTTCCTTATAGAGTACTGGGTATAGGGATTGAACAGGAATATGTGGTAGTGAAGGTATGGGCTGTGGAATTGGAGTTGGTAATTGTAAATTATTATAATCCCTGCAAGAGACTAGAGTTACACTTACTTGAGGAGGTAGAAGGGCAGGATAGTAGGAACATTATATGGTGCGGTGATTTTAATGGGCACAATGTGTTGTGGGGGAGTGATAGCACGGATAAAAATGGGCTGGTGTTTGAGGAGCTGTTAGATGAGAGGAACCTGGTTTGTTTAAATGATGGTAGTAAAACGAGAATAGATATTACGGTGGGTAAAGAATCTGTGCTTGATCTCACAATTGTATCTAATACTATAGCATCAATATGTGATTGGTTTGTGTATCAGGAGGGGACCATAGGGAGCGATCATTATCCAATCTGGTGTAAGATAAATGTTAATACCTCGTTGGTTAGCGAAGGATTGGGTGGGAAATGGATCCTTGAAAAGGCAAATTGGGGGAAATTTTTGCAGGTCAGTGACAAATGTCTAAATCAGGTCAATGCAGAAATGTCTATAGAGACACTTGAAAGCTACATAAAGCAGGGCATAATATTGGCAGCATTGGAATCCATTCCTAAAAGTAAAGGTAGTAAGAAGAGGAAAGTAGTGCCCTGGTGGGATGATGAGTGTAAGGAAGCTGTGAGGAATAGAAACAGGGCTTTCAGAATAATGAAACGAACTCATAATTTTCAGCATATGATACAATACAAGCAAGCTCAGGCTGTAGTGCGGAGGACAGTGAGGCATGCAAAAAGGTCACATTGGAGGAATTATTGTGATACGATTGGTAGCACAACGCAAGTGGGTGAGGTGTGGAGTATGATAAAAAAGATGGGAGGTGATAGAAGGGAGTGGAGTTATCCAGTTCTGACTGAAGGGGATGTGACAGCAGTAACTAATACGGAAAAGGCAGAGTTGATGGCAATTACATTTGTTAAAGTGCATAGCTCGGATAATTTGTCTGTAGATGAGAAAAGAGGCAGGGGAAAAATGAAAGCGGACAACTTGGAGGCTCTATGCAGGAAAGTTAAGTGTGATGGTGATGGTCTGAGTGTCCCTTTCAGTATGGGGGAATTGAGGAAAGCACTGGATAAGTCGGGTATGACCGCGCCTGGTAAAGATGAGGTTTGTTATAGCATGATAAAGCATTTAAATTCTGATGGCCTGGAGAAATTATTGTTGTTATATAACAAAGTTTGGGAGGAGGGTTACATGCCAGAGAGTTGGAAAGAGGCGCTGATTGTACCAATAAGGAAACCAGGTAAAGATCCAAGTAGGCCTGGGAATTATAGGCCAATTGCATTGACTTCTCACATTTGTAAATTAATGGAGCGTATGATAAATGAGAGGTTAGTACATTTCATTGAAAGTAGAGGCATGATGGCAGCTTATCAAAGTGGTTTTCGGAAAGGTAGGAACACTATGGATCCAGTGGTGTGTTTAGAGGATGAAATAAGGAAAGCCCAAGTAAATAAAGAGACAGTGGTTGCAGTGTTTTTTGATGTTGAGAAAGCCTATGATATGCTATGGACTGAGGGACTGCTAATAAAGTTACATAAGATCGAAGTTGGGGGAATATGTTCAATTGGATAATGGATTTTTTGGATAAAAGGACCATTCGAGTGAAGATAGGTTCTGAGGTATCCAGCATGTTTGTTGTTAAAAATGGGACACCTCAGGGGAGTGTAGTGAGTCCGACGCTTTTCTCTATTATGATAAATGATGTATTTGTGAATATTCTGATGGACATAGGTAGATCACTGTTTGCTGATGACAGAGCTATGTGGAAAAGAGGGAGAAATATTGACTATTTGATTAAGAAAATGCAGGATGCAGTTACGCGAGTTGCAGACTGGGGAGCTCAGTGGGGTTTTAAATTTTCAGTGGAAAAAACTAAAACTATGTTCTTTACAAGGAAGAAACTCCATGGTTGTAATCTGACATTATATGGAAATGATTTGGAGAGAGTTGATACTTTTCGTTTTGTAGGTGTGTATTTTGATATGAGACTGACGTGGAAAGAGCATGTTAGACAGGTGGTTAGTAAATGTAAAAAGGTGATCAATGTTATGAGATGTCTTGCAGGATTGGAGTGGGGGGCTGATTTTACGTCAATGAAGTATATTTATAAAGTCTTAATACGATCGAGGTTGGATTATGGTAGTATTGTATATGGATCTGCAGCTAAATCTGTACTGTCTGATCTGGATGTTATTCAGGCCCGTGCTCTGAGGATTTCTTTGGGGTCGATGAAAACTGCTCCAGTTTGTGCTCTGCAAGTTGAGACAGGTGAAATGCCGTTGTGGCTCTGTCGGAAACAGCTTATGGCCAATTATTGGATACATTTAAAAGGTCATGATGAATGGCATCCTACAAAGAGGGTATTGGAGAATAGCTGGGAGAGGGGTAAAGAGCGAAAGGGAAGTTTTGGATGGATAGGCGAGGAAATAGCAGAGCAGATGAAAGTCCAAGGAATTGAGTTTTGCTCAACTGTCCTGTGGCCTGTTATGCCAGCCTGGATGCTGAATATTGCCTGTGTAGACCTGGAGTTGCTGAATATCAAGTGCAGGAATAAGACCGTAGACATAGTTCAAGAATATTATGACTATAGAGATAGAAATGATGGTGGTTATGTACAGCTTTTTACTGATGGCTCGAAAGATTTACTGACAGGAGCAACGGGGGCTGCAGTGGTGATTCCCAGTTATCAGACTGGAGTCAGTAGGAGAACTTCAGACTATTTAAGTGTGTATGCAGTTGAAATGCTTGGACTTTTGTTAGCTGTACGATGGGTGGAAGAGGTGATGGTGCGCAATGTACTCATTTGTAGTGACTCAGTGTCAGCGCTGTCGAGTCTAAAATCAGGATCAGCCAGAAGTCACCAAGAACTTGTGTATGAAATTCTGTTTATAAATTCAAGGTTTGTTGATCAGGGTGTGAATGTGGTGTTCATGTGGGTCCCTGCTCATGCAGGAATACCAGGTAATGAACGAGTGGATAAATTGGCAAAGGAGGCGGTTAAGAAGGGTAATGTAGAACTGAATACTAAGCTCTCAAAATCAGAGGGGAAAAGCATTGTGTGTGAAGAAATTTCCAAACAGTGGCAACAGTATTGGGATGGTGGAAATAAAGGGAGGAAATTGCATATGATTCAGGCTAAAGTAGGCCAAGGAGGGGTGAGTTACAGTGGATTTAATCGACAAGATCAAGTAATTATCAGCAAACTGAGAATTGGACACAGTAGGTTAAATAGTACACTTTTTATATTGGGAAAACATCCGACTGGCTAATGTAGTTTGTGTGAGGAAATGGAGACAGTGGAGCATGTCTTGATGTCATGCAGGAAATATATTCGAGAAAGAGGGGTTATGTTTGCTGGATTACAGAAATTAGGTTTAGTTGGACGCAGGATTACAGATGTCCTTGAGAGTGGAGTTATCGTTAATGGAAGGAAATATTTATTTGCGTTTTTGAAAGACACTGGTTTATTTAGGAAATTGTAGTTTAACGGATTGGTATGAATAAATAGATAATGGGTAATTGTCTGTAGGAGGCAGTAATGCAACGACTTGGATGCCAACTGCCGTTAAAACTTAAAGAAGAAGAAGAAGGAATGTTCCAACTCATTCAGAACAGCTTCGTTTATGCCATTAGGTGGCCTGCTTCGAGCATGCGCTTGCAGAACATTTTCAATACAATTTTATATTTTTAAATACTATCGGGGATGACACAGCAGTTAGAACCGGCTGATGTCTATCAAACTGCACATACCAAATAGGCCTACTGCCATGCCCAGTCAAGACTGGAAACCTCTCTGATGAGCAAATAGAGCCATGGTTCCTTCTTTATCAAACTTTGATGGATGACAAATAATCAACTTTAAATTTATGAATACATTTCCCCGTTTGGATTTCCCAGACCAAAGACTTTAATGCTGCTGTAGGTAAGATTTGAGAGTCGCAAAGAGAGGAATATTTAGAAAAGACATGCACCCCAAAAAACACCCTCTTCCTCCCTGCTCCCTCCCACCCTACATTACTCCGCCATTGAAAAGTGTTGCATTCATGCACCTGTGGTGGAGCGATGATAATGCCATGTGCAAACGTGTGATTGACCAGTCAGAAATGAGCCGGGAGTGGTCAAAATCGAAATTGTCTCATACAGGTGCAGTCAACCAGAGCAGATAACAAATAACCCACAAATTATAGATCTTATATCATACCTTCAGCACATTCAAAGGCTTAGTAGTAGTCAGATATGCTATGGGCATGGGTGTAAGAAAACAGTTTGTGGTGGAGATGTATGTATTGCAAAGACAAATTATGCCTTTTTTTTATTTGGTAGGCGGCATTAGGTAGGCCAATCTATTTTATAAGACAATTGTATTACAAAATTAGAGGTATTTCCACAAATGTACAGGAGGCTGAAGAGTATTTATGTAAGAAAGCTTGTGGATTTGTTTCCTTCCTTCAATCCACAATCCCACCAACCCACAGTATGGTGCAGACAACTCTAATGCTCAGCGCTCATTTTGATATAGTCATGGATACACTCACTGAAAGGCAAAACCAATGTCGTTATTCATCTGAGCACTAGCTGGTAATGATGCGTATCTTAATTGCAGGGAGACTGGGAAAATCAGGCAGAAGAAAAAATATAACGCCTGTTTTATGGGCTAAATCGATTGTAAACCACAATTTGTTGTTTGGTGTCAAAGCCCAGTTTGGGAAGAGCTTTCTACGTAGCATGTTGTTGTTAGCTATTCAGATTAGGAAATGTTATTGATTCTCAATGAAAATTGTCTTAAGCATGTCTCACATTAAAACACATAATATCCACATACAGACTGTCCAATGCAGTGGTTCCTTTTTTGGCCCATGAACTCATTTCTAGCTCTGAAAATGTTTGCGACCCCAACTTTTGTGCATGCACACAAATTGTTTTTACCCAATCAACCAATGCCGGTAATATCAATATCCTTGTGAACATAATCACATCACTGTACTACACACTAAGTCATTTGCTAGTGGATATGAATGATGAGGCAGTCCTTTTGTGTATACAGGAATAAAATGGATCATTAAATATCTATAACTTATGTCAGCGTTCTCCTGCGACTCCATTTGCATTTCAGGGTATCCCAAGTGGGGTCGGGACCCCAACGTTGGGAACCACTGACCTAATGCTTCAATTAACATCTCCTGCACACACACACACACACACACACACACACACACACACACACACACACACACACACACACACACACACACACACACACACACACACAAACACACAAAGACCATATGACATGTTTGAGTAAACTAAATCAACTGAAGGATAAGAACAAAAATGGGCAAACAACTTACTTTGGGATTCAGGTTTTATATGAGGGGACTGCTGATGCAAGTGTGCACACAGAGTAGTGGCGCCGCTAGTGTGCGCATCAAAGCCTCAGAGTGGCGGAGCACTCAAGGTTGGGGATGTTGATGAATTAATAAAAGGGTGGACACGAGAAGTGTGTGTGTGTGTGTGTGTGTGTCTCTGTGTTTGTCTGTATGTGCGTGTGTGTGTGCGTGTATGTGTGTGTGTAGGGGGGGGGGGTGCGCGTCTGGCAGCTAAGCGACAGTAGTGTTAGCATACCAAAGCCTTGTGTTTCACTGGCTCCATTAAGATGTGGCAACTCCAGCTGGGATTTTGCTCTGTGGCTCTGCCAAGAATCTCTCTCTTTCCGCCGCTTTCTCTCCCTCTGCCTTTCTTCATTTCCTTCCCCCTTTCCTAAACACTCCTTAACACACGCACAAAGACACAATACAGACACATGGCATAACCAGTGCACCATAGGCAAGAGAAGCGGAAGTATCTGCAGGGAGGAAATAGTGAGCTACATATGGAATATGCAGTTCATTCTACATTTTTGTCTGATATTAGCTTTGAATTAAATTATCTGCCGTCAGTTCTGTTAACCAGCTGTGATGAGTAATTGTGCTAAATGCCAAAGGGCGCATGAGGCGATCCGGTTCATTCCATCTGAAGTGGCCTCTCTTCCTATGTTCGACCTCAAGCTTCTATTTCCATGCAGCTCACAAATGGAGGAACAAGCTGTATCTTTGTTCCAGTGATACACACACACACATACAAACACACACACACACACACACACACACACATACACACACGCATACACACAGCGCTATACTCACACTACCCAGCTGTCAAATGAGCAGTCTGTGTGTCTGAATTACATTTCTGAAGATTTTCAGAGAGAAATAACATTCTCCAGAAGTTGAGACTTGGCATCTATGAATAGCTGAGTGGATGTTCCCCAGCCGGCTATCATTCAGCTAGCCAGAGAGTGCTGGACAATGAGGGCTCTGTTAGGCTTAAGTGTTTAAAAGGGGAAATGGCACTATCTGTATGTCTACTTTTTATCTGGGCAGATGGAGCTAATAAGAATGTACATTGTGGAAGCAGTCCAAGCAAATACACATGCGGGGGCAGTTCAACTATCTCCTAAAACATGATCAAGAAATAAACTGCAAAACACATAATGAACTTGCTGACTTGAATCATGATGTTTTTTATGCATTTATTTGTATGACTTTTTTGTTTGTTTTTCTTCAGTCTGACAATCGACACTGTATACAGTATAATTGCTATGAGCATCATACAAATGATACATATTCCAATCAAACTAATTCTCAATGTAACTCATATTTCATTATCTAGAAAGTACATCTATAACTGGAGCTTTTACAAGAAACAAAAGTATAAACAACTATGAAGCGAAAATAAAAACCACATCTGCAAAAAACACTTATATTGTGGCGTTCCCTTAATGGTCACCAATTGCTAAATTGATTTCTCCATTGTACTAATGACTTTTAATGCACTGGTAGGTCAACTGCTAATCTATATTTGGACCTCTGAACTTCCTGTGCACTGGTGCGAAACCCCAGAGAATGCCTTTAATGCTTTGTCACCATCTCTGCTTTAAAGCCATTATACCATTATCATCGAGGTCCCTATGCTTTGTTCCTTTCCACACTATCCAGCAGAATTCTCTCTTTTCTTGTCCTATCAACAAGAAATGTTCTACGCTTTTGCTATCCTTCTTATAGGGACTGTAAAAAGATTTCCGCAACAGTTTTTATTCAGTTGTATCTCCTTCTTTTGTTTTTATTTGAAATGATTTTATTTTTTATTAATTTTTGACTGAAATAATCACAGTGGTGTTTATTTATGTATTTTCTTTTATCATATTTTGGTTTTGTTCTACTGGATCTAAGTGAAATAGCACTAAGTGAAACTATCAGATATGTGTGTCTGTGTTTCACACACTTCACTCTGGGTGGGACTCCACAATGTTCTCTGCATGTTTTCACGCTACACATTTCCAACGGCGCTGTTAGTATATGCCTGCACAGAACCCTGCCGTATCGGCACAGAGGTTTAAGACAACAGTCACATAGTAAAACGTATCAGCATATAGTCCAATACATGTTATGTACTTTTCTTTTCTTTTTACAATTATAATTAGTAAAAAAAATAAATAAAGCTGCAAATATGATAACATTTTTATTTTTACTTTTGGGCTAATATTTTATTAGACTTAATTGTTCAGTTTCAGTAATCTATTTTAACCCAGAACCTTTGGTAGCCAACATAAGGTTTGTTCCATATGTTGGGACTGTATAACCATCTTCACTATCGTTTTTGCCCTGATTTGACTGAAATACAGGAGTACTACAAATAAACATTATCATATCTTATCATTATCATAACTTTTAACATAATCAAATGGGTTTGCCAGTAATATAGGTTAAAAAGCAAATATTTTATAATATAGAAATGTATGTCAGAGCTGCATGAATGGCATGTAGACAATGGCATTAAATTAGCACAACACAACAGAAGCAGATAGAAAAATATAATTTCAAGTTTTGTTTTATTGGTGTACTTTGACAATAACAATGATGGTATAAAAGAAAATCTCCATCATACAAATTTCAATAATCAAAAGATAATATGTCAATACACAGATACACATAAGGCTGACATCAAGTTTTTTTTAACAAGTGGCTTCGAATGGCTTCAATTCAAGGATAAGGTGGCTCCTTACAATCAGAGAAGATATATTTCAACTTAAGCTTCTACATTTTTCTTTTGTAAGCTTTCATGAAAAAAGAATGAAATCTATTTCTTGGTGTAGATTTTGGAGTGGGTTGTGTTGCTAGTTAGGGTGCCAGTGTTGCATTTTAAGCTTCGTAAGCATATGGTGATTTTGGCCGACATAGAATTCTTAACATCCTACAGTGCCTTACCTTTGACCCACACCTTACCCCAACAGCTGTCATTATCAAAGAGACTTAACAAGCATGAGCTCACCTCCCACTCATGATCCCTCCACAGTTACAGCATTTTTTAAGTAAGGGTTGGAGGAAGGAGGAAGGCTTCCAGAATGCAAAACATATTCAGACTTGTGAAGTAGTACGTTCATTAAAAAGGCTATGCTGGCTAAGCCATGATATAAAAGCATTGATGTAGCAATGCAAGCTTCATTAGCACTCGAATGGCACCAGATATACAGCCGGCCAAACCACTCCAAAGCCTTGTTTGTTAAGCTAGCATCTGTGGTGATTTTTAATTCCTCTAGAACTTCTAATACACTACACACACAACACTATTTACAACGGTCATTGTCTCAATATGAATAACGGTTTTTTTTTCAGTTTAAATACATTTGAGCTTATAAAAAAATAAAAAACTAGAGTTAAAAACACTGAAATAAATTAACAAGCATTAAGGCTGCCCGTCTTGTCAGGTTTCTCGCGGTGGAACCTTCATTCAGACAGGCGCAGGATGGAGTAGGACAGGGAGTGAGGGTATGTGGCCATTGAGCACGTCTCTGTAATAGCAGGCATTCCTTAGCCACACAACAGTGCACCTTTAAACTCCTTTTCATGACTCTAAAACAAAACAACTAAAACAAACTAAAGGCCATTTGATATGTTGGATAACAGCAATGGCAATGGTTGACTGCCTTTCCCTGTCTGTACATGCAGTTGACACAGGCTTTGTGTTTAACTTGCCATGTTTCTACACTGGAAATAATATAGTCCATTCGCTTTTAAATATAAATAGGCCAGTCAGGGGGAGTCATCACACTTAAGATAGTCCATCTCTCATATTCAGTTCTTCTCAAATGTTCATTTAATTGTAAAAAAAACAATACGAAATAACGCATAATATATGTTCACTTAGAAAAAAAAAGTTATTCTAAATCAGGACCTGCGTGGGTTTAGCGTTTCTTTTTCCGACAGGTCACTAATCTAACATCTAAATTTAAAATAAAAATCAGTGCTGAAACACAAAAAAAAAGAAAAAGAAAAAAGAAAACTGCTGGAATGTGTCTGGTTAGGTCTGTAGGCTGACGGGATCCGCCATTTCACTCAAACACACGTGGATAGGAAAACAACCCGGCTGCCATGGTTCATGTCTCTCACTAAGCACCTTCAGCATGGTTCTCTGGGAGGCAAACAAGTCCTCCTGACTGATGAAAATCAATGAGACTGATGTGCTCCAGGGCAGGACTGAGCACCCACTGCATGCAGTCATACATCCAAGACCACCACACACACATACACACACACACACACACACACACACACACACACACACACACACACACACTCCATACTGCATGGGAATTAAGAGCAGTTGTAGTAAAAGCGGCCTTATAATTGCCTGCAGCATATTTAAGATAGTGTTTTAGGTCAGGTAGGGGTTTATTTTCCTTCCGCAAGGTGGAATTTATTCTCAATTACAATATTGAAGGTGCTTAATGGAAGCAGGTGACGACCAGCACTTCCTGATAACTCTCTTCCTGTGGCTGTCAAACAAAATGGCTTCCTCCGGCGAGTGACTGTTCAGCAGATTAATACACAATACATCAGCATCGGGGATCCTATTCCAATTTAAATGACACCCCTTTAACCACAACTTCCAACTCCAATAATTTCAAGACAATTTTCAATCCCATTTCATTCATATGTGTAATTGAACAACATGGAACAGCACATGTATCACTCAAACGGGAACCTCACAAATCCCAAACAAATAAATACAATGTGCTTCAGTGCATCTGTATCGTCTACCAACACACATCAAAGAAAATCATAATAATCACAGAACACAATCCTTGTAGGATCAAATAAATACATTGAGGTCCAGCCTCAAATTCTTTTTTTTAAATATATATTACCAGGGTAACACATCAGTTCATCTACAACCCACAGTATTCCCAAAAAGGCGATTTATGTTAAATGAACTAGCTGTGTAATTATAAAATAGACAATGTCAAGAGTAGGGAAGAACCTTAAGTATCCATCAACACTGTCCAGAACACACACACAAACGCACGCACGCACGCACACGTGCACACACACTCATATTCAAACACACACTGGGGAGAACAACACACAAGGGTGTGTTTTTTGTCTCTTGGTGGTGTTCTTTAAATCGTCATACTTGTAGGGCCAAACCACACTTAATTTACCTCTGAATTACCTCCTACAGTCTTCACTAGTCATAGAGTACGTTCACGTCAAACTCATGTCCAACGACGTAATCAGTGCCTTGTTTTGGGACTTTGTTGGAGATGTATTGAGCTCTTTTCTACCAACGTGTACGTACGCTTCACATGCAAGTGTCATAAACATAAAGGCAGCCTCTGATCAAAACGTGTGACACTCATACAGTATATGATTCTGGGGGGATTCCACCAATCAGGACAGGAAATTAAATTACACTGTAAACATAAATGAGAGTGACATTCACACGCGCTCTACGTCTGATTCTCTTAAACTCTCCTGTGTTTGTGAGTGTGTCAACAACATCATAAAAAACAAATTTGTTAACCGCTGCTGAACGTCGATCTACAGATCCAGTCCTGTAAACAGGAACTCTCTATGTGGCTATTTGCATAACTTTCAATAACTTATACACACAGAGACACAAACCCCACCGAGGCACCCAGTGTTTGTCTGGGTGGATTGTTTGTTTAGGCGGAGGTGTGTCGATCGGGAGGTTTGCATACAGAGCAGGATCTACTCTTCGTACTACTCCTGTTCTCCAGGGTGTGTTAGCAGCCACGCTAAAGCATCTGTATACTAAGTCAGTTCTAAATTCTGCTGTGAGGTCTGACAGCTTATTGCTAATACAATGAATCTTTGCATGCACACATATAAAAAGCCATTCCCCAAGCAAACAAAACAACAGATGCGCCATTTTTTTATGTTTATGTTTAAGCCTTTTCTGAAAATGGGAATGTGATCCGGAGTTCCAAAGAAACCTGTTGATAATCGTTATGTGTCTGTAGTACACTATTACTATACAGTGCACTTCCTAACTAGTGAACTTTTAGGATCTGTAAAAACTCTCACTTTCATTAAATCACTTTTATATATCTCTGTCTTTATATATGTCCCTCTTCACTTAAAGATTTGGCATACATATTGCAGAGCCAGCTGCAAGAATCCACTGTTTGTTTGCATGTGCATGATTTATAGGTGTTCATGCCACATGATTATATATATATATATATATGTATGTATATACCAGATAAGTGGAGCAGCGAGCTCCTGATTTCCGGATTAAGCGGTAAATGAACAAATCACGGTATGAGGGGGAAGGTTGAAGGCCAAAATGGTGCAAAAGGCATGGTGGAGCCGAAGCCCACGGATGAGAGGAGCAATGGAATATGGCACAAAGTGCCGCATTGACCCTTCTTTACTCTCCCCATGTGACACTGCGTAACCCCTCGGACAAAAACACACAAAGGCCAAAAACCAAAAAAGAACAGAAAACTATTAAATTAACAATCCAAAAAAAAAATAAGGTTCTTAAGCAGGGCTGCATCTGGGAAGGTATGTCTGAAATCCCAGCAGACGGTGATTATCGTGTGGGTTTTGTCATCTGGCTTTGTCGTCTGTCAGTAGTCGGCGATGGGTGCCAGGTTCCTGGTGAGGCTGACTGATATGTTTGTGTAGAGGTGCCTCCTGGACACTTGGGGGGAGTAGTTGAGGTTGCTGAGGCCATCCAGGCCCTGCCGCTCCTTGGAGTGGCGTAACAGAGTGTACCTGCAGGGGAGAACGTAAACAGGGTGTGAGACACGGTATATGAGTGACTAGCCAGAGCTCCACCAGTAGCAGCACATTAGCATGCCTAGTAGTTAGGAGTAGAATATTCAACAAGATGAACAGGCTGTATTTCCAGTGCTGTAAACATGACATTATCCATATATATGTGACTATGATATGATTATTCTGAATATTTTGAAACTAGTACTTTGGAAGAGTATCCAGTTTGGAATAGATGAAAGCATGTTTGTACTACAGAAGGAGTGAAAATCACAAGCAAAAAGAACACAATTGAATTACAGCACCCATATAAGTCACATGAAAAGTCTTTACCAAGAATGAAATTCCCTCTAAGTCACTACTCTCACTTCCCATGTGACTGGCTTACATCACATGTGCTTAAGCCACATTCCAATGATCAACTCTCACGATTCAACCAAATCCCCAAAACAGTGTGTGTGTGTGTGTGTGTGTGTGCGTGCGTTCACATCTGTGTTTGTGTGTGTGTGTGTGTGTGTGTGTGTGTGGTTCTTGATATTCATGGGTATTGTATAGTGTGTAAACACTGACCTTCCGAGAAACTGAACCTCTCCATGATGGTGATGAGGAATGGACATGTATCGGCCTAGCTCTCCCGGTGGGCGACTCACAGTGTAGTTGGCGAGCTGCACCCTGCAAATCAAAATACAATCAGAAAAGAGACCCAAACGCTGGCCTTCACAATAGCAACAATGCAAAAATGCAACAATGTAGTTGTTGCATAATGTTTGAAACATATACATATCGTAAAGAGACAAATTCAATAGACACCCCAAATCAATAGGCGTTGGTCAAATTCTTATGAGCGAATACACAATGAGGCTTTTATCTCTGGAAAGAGGCATGGAACCCACTCATTTAGATCAGAGATAATGGAGAGGAGAAGCAGCGTGTTTACAGCTACCTGGGGGCAAGGCAATTACAATACTGTACTATAGAATATGGTTGTGTAAGACAAACAGAGCAAAGATAACTCACCGTTCTGAGCAAACCTAGGACAATGACAGCTATATCAGAGACGCCATGTGTGTTTTGTGTGTGTTTGTATGTGTGTGTGTATGTGTGTGTGTGTGTGTATGCGTTTGTGCGTACATGAGTGTGTGAGTGTTTGTGTATGTGTGTGTGCATGTGTGTGTGTGTGTGCATGTGCGTGTCTGTGCGTGGATGAGTATGTGTAACGTGTGTGTATGTGTGTGTATGTGTGCCTTCACCTGTTCCAGAGGTCATCATCCTCTCCTCCCCAGCCCCAGAATGCATTGGGAAATCCATTGATCTTCTTATACTGCTCCACAGTGAGGCCGCTGACGCCCCCGAAGAACTCATTATAGGGAAGCCTGGGGAAAAAAACATCAGCAACAATAATGAGCATTTAATCAACTCTATTTTCTCTGGGCATGACCATAAGGCGGTCAACAAAAGATGAGAATTCAGTGTCAGCTATGCCAATTTACTCCTATGGAGTTAAGCGTTGAAGCCCAACCTAGCGCTTGGACTGTTTGGATTCTCAACCTTGACGCTGCGCTCAAAGTTCAAACAATTTAAACATTGACCCGGTTGACGCTGACCTCTTGCAGCACATCCAATCAAATAACAGCTTTCTTTGTCGTTCTGAAACCAGCGGAATCTAAACGCCGACGGCTTTCTTGATCTCTTAACCTAAAGGTATGTTTTCTGTGTAACAAATCTGTTGGCTGGTCTTATTCTGAATTCTCATCATGTGTTGACCCGCTTAACAGATCTCCACTATGGACACAGCCTTGGGACCCACATGTAGGAGTATTTGTTGAGTTTGACGGCAAAGTGACGCGGCATGTCGGTGCAGCCGTAGTAGTTCCTGTCGTTCTCCATGAGGTGGTCCACGTCGTGAAAGACCAGACAGTTCCAGTCCAAGTCCTTCATGGCCTCTTTGAAGCCAACGTTGAACAACATGGCTCGGTTGAATGGCTCCGTTCCCGTCTGGGCGGGACAAGACAAGAGGGAAGGAAGGAAAACAGCAGTGGTTGAAGATTTGGAAATCTTTTGTGTTCTGAATCTCAGGTGTTGTGGGCCTAAAAACAAAAAAAATAAGTATGAATTGTGAGAGACACGGGAAAGCAAATGATGCCAATTTCTAATTGTCAGACACAAAATAAAGGTGCGTCAACATTATGGGGTTGCATATCTACACGTTTAGTCTCTGACCTGTGCACATGCACCATCTATCTATGCTTGTGTACTTGCAATATGACGTGTGTCTGGTGTGGTGTGTTTGCTTGTGTTTAAAGCGTGTGTGTGTGTGTGTGTGTGTGTGTGTGTGTGTGTGTGCACCTGAACACACCTGTTCTATGACATAGAAGGCAAACTGAAGCCTCTGTCTCTGCAGCACCGGCACCAGGTGCCTGAGGAGGATGGGCAAGTGTTCGTGTCGGTTCCGGAAGGGGATGAGGATCGCCACCTAGCAGGAGAGCACACAACACCACATCGTTTAATTGGTGGATCACATGCGGTAGAGAGCAATCGGATTAGTGCCATGTGTTAAAAGGGTATGCTGTCACTTAATGACACACCACACACAAGCACGCTCATAGAGACACTCACACACACACACACACACACACACACACACACACACACACACACACTAATGGCTCTATCTCCCTTTCACAATCTGAGTTAACAAGTATTGATCAATCAGAGCCGTTTAATGTCACCCTGGAAAACACCTTCTATAAATTGATTTATTTATTTATGTATCTATTTATGTATCTATTTGTGTATCTATTTATGTATCTATTTAAGTTAAATAAAAAGTGGGGAAAAAAGAAAGGGACATACAGGAAGGGACATTTATATTTCAAACCATGGGAGATAAAGGTGAGATAAAATTGCATTGTCAGATCACACTCAGTCCATCTGAGTAAATAAGTGTGAGTGAGACAGATAGCAGGCAGGGTGAGTTTGGGAACAGTATGTGCAGTGACTGCTTGGGGACTGGCATGCAATACTATTTAGGTAAAGAACATAAGCGCAAAGTTTGTGACTTTGGGTGGTTTTCTTTGATCACTTGCCAACAACTTTGCAAACCTTTAAAATGTTTTTTCATTGTTGTCATGCAATTATATGCTTTTTATGACCCCCCTCTTTCTCTTTCTCTCTTTCTGTCTCTCGCCCCCTCTCTCTCTTTCGGTCTCTTTGCTCCCTCTCTTCCCCATTTTCTTTCGGATCTCTCTGTGCCCCACTCTCTTTTTCTCATTCTCTTACTCCCAAAACCACAAATACCACACAAACACACACACACACACACACACACACACACACACACACACACACACACACACACACACACACACACACACACACAATCGCTGCTGCCGCTGCAACCACAGCAAGGACTAAACGGTTGTTGACTTCCTGGCTGGATGTATGCTTACGTCCTGCTTTCAGTGTAGCCACAGTACGCCTACCTAGCCCCGGCTCCTGGCTACTACGAATACTATTAACACTGCATTGACTGACAACACAGTAGTGAGGCAGGACATGCCTGGTGGTGTTTTTGCATTGGTTGCATTTCATTATGTCGCTTTTTCCTTTTTGGTATCCTGTCTAATGTATTCTGAGAGGAAATGGTGGTTGGGATTCAAAACGTGTTCGTTGCTCCACTGGCCCTAGTTCAGGCCTAATCAGCGCCTTTAGTTTGCCTAGCAATCATGCAAGGGAATTACCAATAAAAGCAGCTTTTTAATAGGAAGTTTATCATAAGGTGCTGCCTTCAAACATATAAAATAAAACATTGCAACGTGAATGACGTAATTACCCAATCACATACACCCATCTCGAAACCCCTCCCCCAGAACAACCACAGGCAAGAATTGAGTTCTTGGTCATTTGGGATACGATGATAGATTAAAATGGGATGTTCAAGCTGTTCAAATCTATGAAAGGGCGACTAGGCAGATGGCTGTGCCAGTCAAAGATAAAACATGCATGGGCAACTAAGCAATCCTCAGCATATACATGCACCACAATGGATTTCTAATGTCCATGCCATGTGATCCGCAGATCTGTGCAGGTGTTTTTTTTTTATAGATGCTGTTATTCAGTAAACACACCTGACTTTATAATGTTTGTGCTAGAGATTTCAAGTTCTAAACTTGTTTTGTTCATGTTTATATGCAGTTAACACACCCTGCACACACAACACAGACACATTCACTACCTTCCAGCGAGGTTGACAGTCTGTGGGTTTCCAGTAGCCGCCTGGAGCTAGACTAGGCTCCGCTTCCAACAAGGAGTGTTCCACCTCATCCAGAACTATCTCAGTCATGTTCACCTCCAACCTGCCCTCTGAGAGAGAGAGAGAGAGAGAGAGAGAGAGAGAGAGAGAGAGAGAGAGAGAGAGAGAGAGAGAGAGAGAGAGAGAGAGAGAGAGAGAGAGAGAGAGAGAGAGAGAGAGAGAGAGAGAGAGAGAGAGAGAGATGGAGGAGGTAGAAAGGGGGAGGGAGTTGGGAAAATATTTAGAATAGACGGCTGTACAGAGACATGGGAGAAGGCAATAAACAAACATAAGGAAAAGCAAACAATAAGGAAAGCAGAGACCTGGGCAAAGTGAGCAGTACAGAGGAGGACTATTGGGAATAAGAACTGTTTTTTAATGTGCCTTTTAAATCCTTTGCTTGTATTAATAGCCATTTACCAATAAATAAAACATTATAATAATTTGAGATGATCAAAAGAACAAGATCGATCATTTAAAATAACATCTGTTAAAATACCCTTCACAGATTCAACTAAAAACATTGCAGCATGGCCGACTTTTCTACTCCCAAAATATATCTGCACTTTGTGTTAGTACGTTTTTTTGTCATGCTCTCATATTTGTTGTAATTACTCCGATTTTTAGAGAGTATGCTTTGTTTGTTGTCAGCCTCACTCCACGGTTGATTTGGATGAAAGTATCTGCTGAAGTAAGTAAATTAAGTTTGGAAGTAATTTCGGATCCAGCAGTCCTATTATGTGATAGTAGAACTTCTGGGGGGAGACGGCACAGAGCCAGGGACAGAAACAAAAACAGAAGGGGCGGAGTTATGACTTGTTTGCTGATATGAAGCAAAATAAAGTGAACCGCCCCGTTCACCCAGATTTTAGCCATCTGCAAATCAGACCTTAGAAATGAATCTACAGTCTGATTTGTGAGACTAGTTTGGAAGAACATTAGAAGCATGCAGTCTTACTCATGGAGGGCAGCCTCTCCGGGCACACCTGGGAGGGCAGGTAGTTGAAGTCCTCTGGCAGGTACGTGGTGGGCGGGGCCTCACTCTCGCTCAAGTTGAAGTCATAGGCATAGTCTGAGGATCCCACACACAGACACACACACTCACGTCAATATTCAAAACCACTCTATTTTACGGCAGCGCCACTGCAATGTAGTTTAGCTAACATAACGGCCATCTGTTCCCCGAACAAGACTCAACAACTCAGTTATGCCATCTCCACATGCATTATAAATATGATTCATGTCATTGCCTGAAAACTGTGTAACTCAACCAATCCTGCAGCTCTCTTTTTCGGCTGGCTGTGTTTTGCTCATTGCTACTGGATGTGCTTGGTGCATACTTGGTGCGTGCTTGGTGCATACTCTTCTCATTTGAAGAATCTCTTCTGTGTTCCTACTCAATGTGTCCTCCCTTTTGCTTTAGCCTCATACTTGAGAGGGCTTTAGGGTTGCGGGGGTGTCATTGGCCTGTGAAGCCCTTTGACACTGTGATTTGAAACTTAGATTAAGGGCTATACATATTAAATTGACTTGAAGCGTGTTTGTGTGTGTGTCTGTGCCTGTGTGTATGTGTGTGGTTGCATGTGTGTGTGTGTGTATGTGTGTGTGTGTGTGTGTGTGAGTGCGTATGCGGGTGTGTATGTGCATGGACATTTCTGTGTGTGTGTGTGCCTGTGTGTATGTGTATGTGTGTGTATGTATGTGTGTGCATGCATATGTTGTGTGTGTGTGTGTGAGTGTGTCCTCACCAGTGCTGTTGTTGCTGTACGATCCTCTCACGACCTGCTCAAGAACCTGGGCTCCAATGTTTTTGACATTTTCCCTAATCTGGATTCCCCTGGCCTGGACCATGAACACATACTCGTTGACTGTGGATAACAAACACACACAGAGGAGGGAACATTAATACTTTATTTTGCCATGCCCTCTAACGTGTTTCTTGCATACCTGCAACATCAAGACAATTCTTTTCTCATATTTCATATAATACAGCAAAACCATTAATACCATATCATATAATCATTAAAACCGTGTTTGTGTGTGTGTGTGCAGTTACAGCTACAAGCCAAAATGCACGCTATCATAGCGATGATGATGGATGATTCCTCATCCCTCTCTCTCTCTCTCTCTCTCTGTCTCTCTCAAAGAGAACAAAGGAGAGCCATCCATATGTTAAAGCAAGATAAGCATGGAAGTAAAGAAGACATAGTCTATTCAGAGGTTGAGCTCTGCTCTTGAGCTGGCTGTGGTCTCCATTGATTTCCTGTCTTTGCTACTTCATGAGCAAGGGGTTTCCTTGCTACACTTAAAAAAAAAGGCTTCTCTACAAAAGCTGCTTACCAAGAGGAACGTAATCTATTGAACAAGTGAGAGAGCAAGAAAGTGAGAAAGGGAGAAAGATATATGGGTATGAAAGCATAAAGAGAGAGAAGTGGAACTGGAGTGAGAAAACGGTTCATATAATTCTCTTTTCGATTTGTATTAATTTCATTGTAGTTCATTTAGCTGTATATTCTGTCAAATCTATTGCTTTCCTGATGCAGATTTTGGCAAGCTTATTGATTATTATTGTTATTGATAGGATTGATTAGGTTATATACCATTTAATTAACTTGTAAAGCATTTATCCTGAATGAAAGAGCCTTGTTCATAAAATATGAAATGAGCCAGACATAAAATATTATAAGCTAGCTCATTATTCTCAGTATGGACTAGGGGTGTAAAAGTGTACTCGAGTAGATCGTGGAGGATCTACTCGAGGAGGTTTTCGTGGAGGAGGTTTTCGTGCCTGGGGTCTGCCTGTCAGGAAGTCCCGAATCCAGCTGCACAGGGCTGTGTTGAGTCCAAGGTCCCTAAGCTTAGTGATGAGCATGGAGGTGTTGGAGGCAAGATGGTGTTGAATGCCGAACTGTAGTACTCGTCCAGCATGTTATAAATACATTATATAATATGTTGATATGTATCTTGCTAAATTATTAAATGAAATAAAGCATTTGCCGTTGCATATTGTTGAGACTAAAATAGGTTTGTTTGCCAACTGTTAGTGGCTGGCTAGGGTATAAGTTCCTCCGCGTTCGACAACTTTTACAATAATGACCACCCGCCCGGAACGTCCCAACATCAGAACTGTAAGTGACATTTATTGCAGCATAGTGTTACTATGGTGGTGTATTAAAATAATCACACACGTCAATAGCAGTTTATGAAATTTCATCTAAATCACAGGTCTAAGACTTGATCACAGGTGTAAGTCCGTGTGTCTAGAGGTGTATACCTGCCAAGGAGACTGGGCTTCCAAGAGAAGCCATCGGGCAGCACCACTACTCTCTATAGAGCCATAGGCGAATTAGTACCCCGCCCTAAACAATAGCCTAACTAAAACGCACTTAAAACGGATACACTGTATATCCCACTAGCTGTACAACAGTAAAAGGTGTGTGGCCAGTGGAGCTCTGGTGTGAATGTAACGCCTATGGACTGTAATAAACACAGATGACAGATTTTCAATATGTGTATACTGGCAAAAACGATCGCAGACTTTATTTTTATTTTTAAAGCGCCTACAAAACCCGAGTACCCGTTGAGATTAAGCCTGTGTATTCGATTACAGTTTTAAGGTTTTGCATCCCTAGTACGGACATCATGACGTAGGCGAAGGGGCCGAAGAAGAAAAAAGCTGTCACAAATCCTTGAGCTTGTCGACAGATGCACGTATAAAGCTGTACATGACAGTTTTACGACAGTGGTGTAAAAGTGAATTGCACTTGGAAACTGTAGGGGCACCCAGTTGTAAACATACCAATTCTTAAATGTTGATGCTTTAATTGCCTGCTATATTGCTCGCTTGCCTGCCTGCTTCTTAACCACCTGCTTCCCTTCCTGCTTGTCTATCTGTCTGCCTACATCACCTGGATCATAACGGTATTGCTGTCAAAGAAAAGTGTGTCAAAGACTCACACAAACAACATCTATTAACAATGTTGATTTATTTCTCACCACACCACCTTCTGCTATTGGTTTCCAAAAGGCCTGGAGCCAGTGGTGAAGTAGAAAGTAGGTTTGAAAGTAGGTTTTCAACTCACAGCACGAGGGCCATGCGAAAGCAAGCAGATGGAGGAAGCAGATCAGACGTGGTCTACCGATGTGGCCACACTTGTATTGCCCCAATTCTCAGAATTTGACGCTAAAGATTAAAATGTTGTCGAAATACAAAGTAGGCCTGCGCATTAGCATGAGAGTGTTTTTTCTCCTGTATTCTTCATGTGGTTCATGAAGCAATACATAGTTTTATTAGACTAGGACGGGTTTACTATCTGCCAGACTCAGAGCATACCAACACAATGGTACTACAGCAATAGATTCCACTGTCTAGGTATCCAGTTATACCCCAGAGATTCAACAAATAAGCATTTGTCTTGCAGCAGTTCCAATACGAGCCCCATCTTATTGCTTAGTGTGTGAGGGTGTGCATGGGTGTAAATGTTTAAGAGTAGGCGTGTGTGTGGAAGTGCGATTGCTGAGCTAGAAAGCCATAAGATGCAATTTGTCATTGGTAATTGTTTTAAGAGTTTCCTTTACATTCGTCTTGTTTTATTGCAATTTCACTGGCATGCAGGACCAGACGATGGCAGCTTAAATATCTTATCTTACCTCTTATCTTGTCACATCATCACATCACAGTTCATAAATGCAATATCTAAAATACACAAAATTCAAATCTCTATGTTACAAATTACATGCAAAAGCCCCCTCGGGTTACGGCCCATGTGTAGCGCCATCTGATGGGAAAAGAGCCGAGAGGCTTTTGGACAGGAAACAAGTGCTGCCAGCAGCACCATTCCAGCACCACTACATTCTCTACATAGACATACTTCTGACATCACTGAACGCTGACATGTCCACAATCTACCACTATAATCTAGGCCTCATGTCTCACGGCAGCCTCTTTTATTGTGACTGTCAAAGTGAATTAAGTGGAGATCAATGATTGCTAGGGCCTGGATTACACCAGCAATAAAGCTAGAATGCATTTGCCACATCTATGCGGGCCATCTATTTCTCATACACATGTATACACCCTACACACCGGATATTTCACAAGAAAAGGTAGAAGAATAGGGGATAGAGTGATTTTTCAGTGCATAAATAAGAGAGGTGGCAGACACAAGGAAGCTATTTTTATAGACTACGCAGGGACTTGTTGTGAGGCAATATGGCGACACCCACCCGGGCAGGTAGTCTGTCTGGGTTTTTTTGTGTGTGATTCACTACTTCACTCGTTGAACAGCGTGTTCAGCAGGTCGTAAACATGCGCTCAAACCACACGACTTATGTGACACTCAGCATTCTGACTGAAGCACAAAATTGTAGTATCTATATATATATGTGTGTGTGTGTGTGTGCGTGTGTGGAACTCGGGTTACTATAGTTACAATGCTGCAGCATCTAGACATGCATACAGGGGGTTGTAGTCAGAGCATGATGGGAACCACATATAATATGTAGCAACGGTCACATGGGCATGTGACTTTGCACACAGACACAGACACATATCTTTCAGTAACCCTTCCTTTTACAATCCCTTAATTACTAAGCATTAACCTGGTAAATATATGGTTATTTATAATATACCACTGGTAAATAAAAGGTAAATACAGAGAAACTACAGCTGAAATACTAACAAAAACCTCCACTGTTACACATCAAATAAATTAAGTACTGTGTAGTTGTGACCGTTTTAGGTTGGTAATAACTCACATATAATTGCATACTTCCAAAGGATGTAGGCAACCACTTCTTAGAAACACCTCCCCTAAATTCAAGTGACAATTGTAGTTATCCAAGGTTTATTTAATTTAATTAAGTACTATCAAATTAATTGAATACTTTCTATTAAAATACTTAAATAGTTATTGATCAAGTTCTTTATTAAGTCAAATGCATAACAAAACATGCAGTAGCAGTCATTGCTGGCAATGAAATTCAATGTTCCAAGCTCTCCTCGACAGTGCATGTACTAAGTAGTAAATACAATAAAATAAATAAATAAAATAAATAGATAAAGTAAAGTAAAAATATAATTGGAGCTGTAAGTGGCCACGCAATCATACGTGAATAGGGAGTACAGGAGGGGGCTGAGCACGCACCCCTGCGGTGCTCCAGTACTGAGGGTCAATGTGGAGGAGGTTTTCGTGCCTGGGGTCTGCCCGTCAGGAAGTCCCGAATCCAGCTGCACAGGGCTGTGTTGAGTCCAAGGTCCCTAAGCTTAGTGATGAGCTTGGAGGTGTTGGAGGCAAGATGGTGTTGAATGCCGAACTGTAATCATTGAACCGCATTCTCACATATGTGTTCCTCTGGTCCAGGTGGGAGAGGGCAGTGTGGAGGGCGAGGGAGATGGCGTCATCTGTATACTTGTTTGGCCTATAGGCAAACTGTAGTGGGTCCAGGGAGTCAAGCAGTGAAGAGGTGATGTGGGTTTTGACTAGCTGCTCGAAGCACTTCATGATGACAAATGTGCTACGTGGCGGTAGTCATTTAAACTGAGGGCTTTTGTTTTCTTGGGGACAGGGACAATGGTGGTCCTTTTGAAACATGTGGTGACTACAGACTGGAGCCGGGATGTGTTGAAGATGTCCGTGAATACATCTTCCAGCTGGTCTGCACATGCCTTGAGTACTCTGCCAGGGATACCGCCCGGGCCAGGTGCCTTGTGTGTGTTTACCCTTTCAAAGGATTTACACACCTCTGCCATTTATATATATGGGCTTCACCCATTTATAAAGGGTTTATTCAATTGTCCCTAGTAACTATATCATTGTTTTAATTTAAGTTGAAACATTACATCAATACTTGCTAAGAACCTCGACAGGAACAGTTTTCTTCTAATATCTTTTTAAATACTGGGTATGTTCTTCCAGATGTTTCTACAATTTACTCAGTAAGTAAGCTAAAACTAAACTGTAGAAGGGAGCCTTGTTAATTACTATGGTATTACCAGGCTCTTACCATATCCCTTATAATATAATAGTCCATTATCAATACAATGAAAATGAACTTGTACTATATATGTTCCACAACATTACTAAGTAAAATATGACAATTGACTCAGTAAGTAAGCTGAAAATGTACCGTAAAAGGAAGCCTTGTTTGTTTCCATTATATTGCAAGGCTCTGACAATGTCCCTAGTAACTGGTTATTCCTTTTCCCTGCACTAAGCACTAACCTAACCCTAACTTGAACCATATGTGTTCTGCAACGTTTACTTACTGAGTAAATTGTCATGTTTTATAGCTTGACCGAATTTTATGGTAATATTTGAATGTGTATTATTGTAGCAGAAATTCAAATAAGCCTTTTGTGTTGTAAATCGTGGATCAAGTTGTTTGTCCATCCCGTCACTTGACTTGACGTTATCTCTGCAACTGTCCTTCTTAACGTTAGCTCTGTATTTGAATGGGAGTGGGACACAGTAATTTATATAGAGGCTCATACAATATTTCGGACTGGTTTTTCAACTTTGTTCATTTATTTGGAAAGAACAGCAAAGGTACAGTAATCAGTTTAGGAGGTGACAACTTGGGAGCCCATTCAAATGTTGGCTTCTTGGACAGTTTTTCTGGCTCTCGTGTCTGCAGATTTTGTTTAGGACAGCTGTCTGAGTTCAAGGAAAAATAAGTGAGACGATGAGGTTTTGCCACAAGAACAAAACAGGAACACACTCAGCATGTTCAGAACGTTTTGGAAATTCCAACTCTTAATATATTTTACTCTATTTAAACTTAACAAGCTGATCACACAGTTCCCTTACAGGTGGACTAACAAAGCTGACTGCCCACATGATGTCCCATCAAACTTGTCCACCCGAAACAGCATAGGTGGAAACGCTCATAAGAACTGGTCTTTGTTGCATCTGGTACCTTTCATGGTAGGTTCCAAAGTGCCAGAAATCGAACCATCGTGGCTTGTTCTAATGGACCTGAAAGACTGTGTCAAACTAGCAATGCTCCAGTTTCTCCACACAGAGGACAATATTCATTACCTTGACACAAAGATATCAGACCACAGGCAAAGATATTCGCAGGCTTTCCCAGAGACAAGACTTTGTCCTGAGCACCATTTCCTTCCCCCGGGCTTATCCAGGCTTATGGACCATTAGTAGCTCTGTGGACTATGCACTTTGAAGGATAACACCGATTTTTTAAAGGTATAGTTTGACATACAAACTGTTTTTTGACAGACCAACTGAACTGTAAAAGGCTTCCTTTTACAGTTCAGTTTCAGTCTTACTTAGATATGTTGCAGAACACAGACGGTAGAAGATTGTGTTTAATGCATGGTAAAGGAAATTACTAATTACAAGGCATATGGTAAGAGCCTAGTTATACCATGGAAACAAACATTGCTTCATTTTACAGTACAGTTTCAGCTTGCTTACTGAGTATATTGTCATGTTTACTGAGGAATGTTGCGGAACATACATGGTACAAGTTTGTTTAGTTAATGAACTAAAGTTAATGAATAAAATGCATGAATTAATGATCTGCAAGAACATACCCAGTATTTATGAAGGAACCCTAGAGGAACTTTTTTCCTGTGGAGGTTTGGTACCAGGTAACTATTGATGTCATTTTCAAATAAGATAATAACAATTCCATCGTTTCTAAGGTATACATATTAAATAACCCTTTATAAATGGGTGGAGCCATGAACAATAACTATTTATGAAAACAAATGTATTGGAAAGGACTATCTTCATTTATAGATAGTACATTATTAAACTTGGGGTGTTGCCAACATAATCCTTGGATAAATGAAATTGTAACTTGAATTGATGAGTCCCAGAGGAGGTTCCGAGGAAGTATGCAATTATATCTGAGTTATTACCAACCTAAAACGGTCACAATTACATTGTACTTCGTTGAGTTGATGGATAATAGTGGAGGTTTTTCATAGTATTTCAGCTGTAGTTTCTCTGTAATTACCTTTTTTTTTTTACCAGTGGTAATCACCCAATAATATATTATATTTTAGCATATATTTACTGGGTAAATAGCAACTAGGGGACTGTAAAGGTAAGTGTAGCATTTTATTCTACCAATGAAACGACTTGCAAAATGAGCACTCAGACACACCACACAGTTCTGCATGCAGGCATAGATACCAATAACATGTGGAATCATGACTCTTACACACTACAAACACACACACACACACACACACACACACACACACACACACGCACACTAACTCTATTACACCATTATAACCCATCATGCGTGACAGGAATCCTTGTTCGACCTTGTCCTCTACAGCTCTTCCCGGACACACAGTCCTCCTGCCAATTCCACTCCCCTGCCTCCTCTTTCACAGAACATCTCTCTCTCTCTCTCTCTCTCTCTCCCCCCACCCCCGCCTCATATGTATCTGCTCTTCTGTTGATCTTACGTCTTCAGCGCTGCGTGGCTGCAGTTGGGTTCACATTCACTTTTCACTCAGTTCCAATTTCTACTCCATGTTACCATCGCCTTAACACAATCCATGGGCAAACATATAAATAGAATATGGATTAAATGTACCAGGTAAACACACACACACACACACAGACAGGGACATAACCCATCACCCTGCCTCAAAAGGGCAATTAACTCCACACTGAAATCTCAGCTATGGGAGGTGATTGGTGCTGATCCGATAACAGCTGAACTGCATTTTTTCCACCATAAATGCACGTACACACACACACACACACACACACACAAAACACACACACACATACACACAAACACACTCAGGAAACACATACGCAAGCACAGCCTCACACACACACACACCCACAGGGGGAAAGAGAGAGAGATTGAAAGAGATAGCAAAACAGATGAAAGAAATTAAGTAAAAATTTAAGAAATCCTCTAAAGACATTTGCCTGATTGCCAAATGCCCCCAAACCTCTGAATCATTTCAAGATGGCAGCCGTTTTGCTGACCTAAATTACTGGTCTTCTAAGGAAACCATTAGACCCTGTCTAGCCACGTATCCCTAATACACACACACACACACACACAGAATGGGGGGCTCTGGCTGTAATGCATTATATCTCAGTGAATGCTGTACATGCATTATGTCAGTGACAGCTGAATTACTATCGGCAATGTAACAGACCAGGGAGGTCGCAAATCAATCGTGAGGCTGCTGAAATGCTCCAACTGACAGTAGATAGCTGATCATTTACATGTGCTTTCTATATCATGACGTGAACACCATACCTGATCAAAATCCAATGAGCAAAATGATTAGTGTTTTTTTTAACACACCCAATAAACCCACAAGATGCGCTTAAACCATTCTTTGTTATACGTTATATTAAAGTACATTTAGAAATATACACAAAAGTCTGTGTTCATTGTAGTTAGTAAATGGAGTGAGGGGCTCACTCCATATACGTACTACAATGATTGTATTGCAGTTCCCATGTGTTACAGTAATGTGGACACTGTATTATCAATTTGGTGTCCACACTTGAACATGTGTCTGTTGTAAGTGGATACCTAAAATAACCTCCTCTAAGAGGAAGCAGACCAGCCAAATAAATAACTTTATGTCTGTGGCTTATGATTGAACGACTTGAATGAATAAATAAGTCAGTAGATTGCACTGCTTTGAAAACACCCACCCCAACTATGAACACAGATGGCTACATTGACGCATTGCGTGACTGGAAACCTGATACCACGCTCGCTGCACTAACCTGTCACTTCCTCTAACCCTGGTTCCTCTCACGCTGTGGCTTACAGCATTTTATTATCTCTCTCTCCCCCCCACCCCCCCATATCTCTAGCTACCACACTCTTCTCCTTCATTCCTACCATCCCCCCCTCTCTCCCTTTCTCTTAGTCGCCTGACTTCGGATGCTGTGATGGGCAACCCTCCCTGCCCCTAGCCTTACCCACCCATAGGCTATTTAAGAGACAATTTGAAGCCCTTCCTACTGTATACTGCATTGTCTTTAGCTTTCATGATTGTTCTACATGTGACACTGATAAAGGGCGATAACCCCCCATGAGAACCTGCCCCCAGCGATAGGAGTTGCTTACGTAGATTTGGAGTATGCACTGGGAGTGGAGTCACATGCGTATCGAGACGCTAGTGGTCTGCCTTCCTTTGGTCACATGATAAGGCCAAGTCATGACTGGATCATGAGGCTTTGGATTTGGCTGCTTTTGATTCATGTAGGCGCACACACACACACACACACACACACGCACACGCACAAAACCTCATTGAAACTAGGACTGTGGCTATGATGCCATACATACATGAACTATACGCAATCAAAGTTGTAAAATATTAATGACTGTGAGTCAGCAAACAAGGATTTAGGAAGATTTCATTACCTTTTACAACATTGAGGCCACTAAGGGCCCTTTACTAGCTCTGAGCCCCCGAGGCTCAGGACATAAGATAGATAAGTTATTTTTCCTTACAGAGGAAGAGAGCAGGATCCAGATGCTGATAGGAGCAGATGTCTCTCTGAAAAAAGCAGTCTTCTGTCGCACTCCCCTTGTGTGACGTGTGACATCAGCCCCACTTCCCTAGAGCCTTCAAGTCGTATAACGCCACATCTCCGCTAGGTCCATATTTCAATACACATGTTTTATGATGTGTAACAATTGTGTTGCACTAACGCTGTTGGGTGCGCCGTGACTCCTTGTTCGGTAGGACATTGCACTAATGAGTCGATGAGTCAGAATTGGGAAATAAATGAGCTCCTCTGTTAGCAAATTGCAACGGGTAACTTTTTCTGTATGTGTGTTGAACTGAGGCACGTCATGGAGTGTGATACCACTTAACATTTGTACCTAATACAAGAAAGACCTTTATCCCTCTATTATAGGAAATCTATTTAAGAGACTATTCAAAGTCACAATTAAATGTCCCCGGTTATATGCCAAGTAATGTAAACTATGGGTCTATGTCCATCATATTTGTGAATAAAATATAGAAGGGTGTGTGGTATACTCGAGACCACAAATACTATTGCCTTAAGTCGGTTAACTTTAATCATGCGTGATTGGTGTGAATGCGGCCATTTAAAGCCACGTGGGTTCTGAGTTGTGTAACTTGTCAGTATCGCTCTGGGATCTTTGTACGGGTCAATTTGGCACAAGAAATATATATAAAATGTGCTCTATATCATGAGCATGCGCATGGTGCTCTGACAGTGATAATGTCCCATGAAAGCGGGGCAGGGAACATATACTGTTTCATAATATGTTCACTATCTTATGGACTTTTGACCACACTTTATTTTTTAACACATACTAATCATTGCTTTACCTGAACCCCTTTACGACCCATCAATATCTATATTCTATTAATGTTAAAACCAAAAGGACATTCCATTGGTGGAGAGGGCGATCTCTTACTGTCGGTTCGAAGATTTATCTGAACAAAAGGCGTAACGCTAATGGACGCCTCTGGTTAATCAATAACACTGATCAATGGATAATGTATGTTTCTCTGTACAAGCGAGCATTGATCTCGCCTTGTACTCCGTACTCACAGAGGTGTGTCTGTAGACAGAGCAGCTGCGGTACCAGCAGTAACTTGCCTTGCATTCCAAGGCAGGGTATGAGGTCATGCTGTAAGATAATGCAGTATTGAGTGCATTTCTGACTATTATAGTGCAAGTGCAATTGATAAAAGGCATACCTTGGAAATGCGTCATAAGAGAACATTTGTGAAATAGAGCAGCAACCTATATTTACACACCATACGTGCAGACATGCATGCACGCACGCACGTGCACACACACACACACACACACACACACACACACACACACAGGCTGCAATTGGGATTGTAAACTGGAGTTCATTTCATACAATTCATTCTGCCTCTCTGTCTGTTTTGTCTGCCCAACTTTAATTTTGAATATGTATGCGTGTGTGTGACTGTTCCCGGTCTCTGCCAATGTGTGTGTGTGCCAAGCCACAACATGGGTGAAAAACGCAAGGCCCGGACGGGGGAGACAGGACTTACATAAACAACTCAGTGGTGCCCAATGCCTGGCGCTTCCACTCTGCAGAGAAAAGACAGACCCTGACGGATCAGAGAAACCGAGAGCATCACCAGAGACGAATAAGGAGACTGACTAAAAGAGAGAGAGAGAGAGAGAGAGAGGCACGTAGATACATTTCTGCTGAATTTTCCTACGAGCACTGTGTGTGCGTGTGTGTGTGTGTGTGTGTGTGTGTGTGTGTGTGTTTGAATGTACCCTTTTCGAGGGAAAACAGTTGACGCCGACTGCACTTCCCTAAGCATGCTCTGCTATGGGGATACACGTCCCAAAGGAAGGGGAAAGAAGGGAGTCTCAGAGCACTCAGGGCACTGGTTACTACATCAATTAAGTAGATGGGGGGGGGGGGGGGGGGGGGAGATGAAAACAGTAGTAAATGTCTACAGCATGACAGACAAGGGAGTTAGATAGCAAACATTGATGAAGAGCGTTCGCTTACTGATGTACAGCTGGTCATAACGTGGAGAGGGTATCTGTTTTATTCATACAGGTAAAAATGAAATCGAGGATGGCTCATATATAATTCACTCAATTCTGAGCAACCCCACCTAAAAAGACAGAAAGGTAGACTCAACTGCAGTTCAGTAAATCATGAAGGCCTCCAGGTCTCATTGCAGTAATGGTAGGTAATACCGTTCCTGCTGTGCCCTCGCACCGCCTGGGACCTGGGACCAAGCCCTGCTGACTCCTGTCTAAATGGCACTGTCTGAGATCATAATCCCTTTAACACTGCTTAAACCCATACTCACACACATGCAGACACATGCAGAGGAGATACGCGCACACATATGCAGCAAACATGCTGAGAAAATACACGTACAGCACACACACATATAAATATACAGACACACACATACACACCGAGACGTACAAACACACACACACACACACACACGTTTGAAAACTGAGTGTAGTTGGTGAGATGAGTCTAAGGCATGGTCATTGTGACGTTGAAATTCCTTGTGACATGGCAAGCATCAAATACGGATAATGTGGTGTCGTTGTAATGTGGTAATGGTGGTGTTGTTGTGTTGTCACGCCCTACACCTCCACCTAGCTTGGGCCAGTCTCTCTCTCCAGTTTGTCTCTGTTTGAGCGTGGTCCAGGCTCCAGCTATCCTGTCTGTCAGCCACTGTCTGCGAAGGCGAGTGGAAGACGGCATTCAACACTCCCCTTGGACACTTTGAATATCTAGTGAGGCCTTTTGGCTCGGTCAACGATGTGCTCCGAGATATGCTGAACCGGTTTGTTTTTGTTTACATTGATGACATTTAAATTTTTTTCCCAGTCTCCCTCACTCTCTCCCCCGCCCTGGCCCCCGAAAGGTCAACCTGCTTCGTCACCGTCCTCCTTCGAGATGGAGTCGCAGGTCAGACAAGCCCAGGGATACCAGCATGACCCCGGTAACGGTCCCCCGCTCCCAGGTTATCCAGTGGGCTCATTTCGCACAACTCACCAGTCATCCTGGGATCAAACGGACTATTGCATTCCTCCGACAACGGTTTTGGCGGACGTCCATGGATGATGATGTTAAGTCATTCATGGCTGCCTGCACCGTCTGTGTCCAGAACAAGACGTCCTCCAAACCTCACTTTGGTTTTCTCCGTCCTCTTCCCGTCCCTAATTGTCCATGGTCCCATATCGCTCTGGATTTTGTCACTGGTCTCCGCCCATTTTGGTAATATGACCATTCTCCCCGTCATTAATCGTTTTTCAAAAGGTGAACATTTCCTTGCTTATGTCTTAACTTCCCTGAGCCAGGGAGACCACAGATCTCATGGTGGACCGTGTTTTGCGGCTTCATGGCATCCGTTTTGACATTGTGTCTGACAAGAGGCCCTCAGTTCACCTCCCCAGATAGAGGACCATCATGCCTACACTGTCCTGCGGCTGTTGGACGTGCCGGGGTCACAGGTCACACGTTTCAGTATTTAGTGGACTGGGAGAGTTACAGTCCCAAGGAGTGTTCATGGATACCTCATTCCCAGATCCCGGACCCCGGCCTGATCCGGGACTCCCATCGTATGCACCCGACGGGATACAGAGGTGCGCCAGATGGCGACCATAGAGGAGGGTGTACTGTCACGCCCTACACTTCAACCTAGCCTGGGCCAGTCTTGCTCTCCTGTTTGTCAGTGTAGGTTTGGTTGTGCGTCAGTGAAACTCTCGGCCACTTAGGATTACAGTACTTCTCTGAAGTTTACTGTCACTAAGTATTCTGACTAATTGCATTTTTCTTTGTTCTCCAGATCCTCGTCCTGGTTTCTGGTTTATCTGGTTACCTGTCTGCCCGCCCGTTTATCCGCCTGCCTTGTCTACATTCACGTTCAGTCATTCCCTGTCTTGTCATTAAATCTGATTACCTTCATTCACGTATCCTGACTCGGTGTCCTGCATTTGGGTTTTGAGCTCGGACCATAACAGTTGTAGGTGGGGTGAAGGACCCAAAGAGGTGAATCAATCCTGCTGTGCTCATTTCTATCAAAATTTTACATATCTGGCCGCTGTCCAGTAAATTCTGGTCTAAAGGCTGTCGCTCCCTCACTATAACAATTAACTGACAGCAACATGGCAATGACACGGGCACAGAGGCAAACACACATGCAAGAACACACCACACACACACACACACACACATACGTGCACATGCAGACACTCACACCTATTTCCCCCTAACTCCCTGCAGAAGTGTGATGCCTCTCCACAGCTGGGGGTTACCCCTGTTCATTGAACTCTTAGGCCGGGGCAGTCTCTAGTTCACTGTTCTGCTGCCACACAAGTGACCTATACACAAACACAGCACATTCCTGGCTGTACAGTGTCACAGGTTCATATCTTTGGTGGTTAACATCGACTCCATATGCATCTGCTCTTAAAAGCCAGAGCTGTATGTGGGACTGTGTGTGGATGATGGCTGGTTTAAGCAGCCTCACCTGGCCGAGTCTGATTGGACTCTGGGGCTGGGTGAGGCTGCACACCTGTTGCACATTGAGTATTCAATGTGCACAGGTTAAACCAGCCATCACCGCACACACTCTGAGAGAGACCTCCTACATGGCAACATGGAGCACCAGGCCATGTATCATTCTATGCAAAACTTTAAAAAAAAATCACCCTGTGTCCTTTGTTTGGAGGAGCCCAGTAAAAGTCACCTAGGTGGAGTGTGGCAGCCACCTAGGTGGAATGTAGCATGCTCTTTGTTACACTGTAATCTAGGGAAATGTGTGTCAGTAATGATAGGATCAAAGCAAGCCACAACATTGGCAGGAATAGTAGGAACAGCCTCCAGCAATACATGTATTAACACATTAGCTCAATAAGTTAATTCAGATTCAAACATCAGTCTGACTGTATAGGCAGAAATGACAAAAATCCAAAATAAATTTCAGAAATTGTTTATTGTGCTTTGTAGCTTTTGCTTTCCAGTGATCGTTTGTTTTCATGGATTCTGTGCTCCTCCTCTTGCTTAGTTTAGTTTATTTTTTCCTGTTAACTCATCATGAAGAAGGCCACTGATTAGCTCTTTGTGGACAATATCACTACAGGGTGGTGTACCATAGCCTCCGGGGAGGTTGTTAGAACAAACATCTACAAAGGGTCTGCAGGGTGCATGTTATTCACAACTATGACCAACTGTCATGGATTTGACTGAGTCTATTCATAACAAACGCTAAGGCTGTTCCAGCTAACATGGGTGTTGTATGGTTATCTATGCAAACGTTGATCACAGCAGCACTTGACCAGTCACCCCCACCTTGGTTAATGCCGATGGTAGCCACTTTTTGGATGCTCAAAACACGGTTGACATTATCAGTGACAACAACCTGAGACCTGGCGCAGTCCTCACATAAAAATAGGGGTTTTCTTCAGCGTGACTGTGTTACAGAAATAGTTGGCCACTGCTACACCCACAGTCTACACCCTCCTTACACTATACTATGTGGTCAGGTCAACCGTTTGTCGGTGTTCAGACATCCACAGCTGCTTAGTATACAGGGGAAATTATACAGGAAGTACATTTTTCAGATAACACAGATGTCATGAAGAGAAGTTATACTTAAGTTAATAATAACCTTCAGCTTTGATAACGGAAGGTCCTGGGCTGCTTAATGAAGTGTAACTGAACAGTTAAGACAGTCTGTGGTGTAAATCCTGTTAAGAGGGGCCATTTTGTTTGGGGCTTGATCTGAGGCAGGTGATTGATCAACGTTTGCAATTTCATCAAAATCAGGGATTAAAGACATTTGGGAATGGCATTACTTTTCGTACCATGTAAAAAACGTGTGCTCAAGATTGGATATTCTGTTTTGTAAAGCAAAACATGTGCATGTCTGTGTGTTACAAGATGGCATAACATTTGATATGGTTATGGTTTGGTATTATCTATTATATATTGGCTAAATCCAGGTCAAGTCATGGTTTTTGGTAGCCTGGGAACCAGATGAATCTACCAGCTCATGTTTTATTTGCTCTGGCATATGCCAGGAGGAATCTTCATAAACAACCAAGATGGCTGGCAATGATATTTCACACGTTTCGTAGATCTGATTGGTTGTCTATCCAGAGGCATTTTTGGTCTGCAACGTTTGATAACGCCCCTTGGAAATCCAAAATTAACTGAGAGGTTCCAGACTATTACGCATTTGCAAATTGGTCTGGGCAATGTTAGGCCAGGGGTCAGGGATGTCAGGGTTTTTAGGGTTCCTTCCAGCAACTAAAATTCACATTGTGTTAGATTGAGCCCCACCCAGTTAGTATGCGAGAGACTTTCAGAATTCAAAACACTTAATAACAGTGTTCTGTCCCATCAAATTGGCTGTGCAGCTGTGTGACGCAAACTAGCGTTTCTCGGCTGGCTCTGAGTGGGAAGGGTTTTGGGAGTGTCAATAGTACGATTCTAGTGAACGGAGAGAGATTTTTTATTTGCAGAATATATAAGCTATAGGATGTGATTTTATTGCTGACATTATTGAAATCACTATCAATCAGACTACAGATATGTCCAGTTTTAAGCTATTTGCTATTTGAAATGTTACACATTGCGACTTTAACCTTGCAACAGAGACTTCATTCTTTTAAGAGCTATTTACAGAAGAAAGGTGCCGTGCCTCAGTGTGCAAATAGATACATACGAAACGTGTGAAGCTACAACACTATGAACAAAGTTCAAGTTCCTTTGTTGAACTCTATCCAGGAATTGCAATTGTATTGATTTTCTAAAATAAATCAATACAATGAGGTCAACGGTTTTCAGAAGGTGTGACGACGTAAATATTTTGCAACCTGACCCCTTCAGCATCTGAAATATATGTCATAACTTAAGTGACGTCATTGCTGAATGACGATGTTGAATAACTATACAATCTACTGTAAAACATGTTCTTTATCTCTATTCTGTGATTTGCGACAATGAAGTTATGCACTGAAGGTGTCAATGATAGCATGAACTCCTGCAGACCTGTAGTGGAGCCGTCCCAAATATGAACTTGACAAAAGCAAGGTATTACCATTACACCCAGACAAAAGGCTTAGAGGGCCATGTTTATTGTGTGTTAAATCTCCCTCTGAATAGAATGGACGGGGGTCTTTTAAGAGCGGCCTTAGGAAAGGGCAGTCTGGATTTAAATTGTAAATTTAAATCCTGGCAGTAAAAGTTACGTAATTCCTTAGCATTTTCAAGGCAAGGCTTGCTGTTGGTGTATATAGACCCTATATTGGGATTGAGGCTGTGTTAGAGTAAGAGTACGTAGTAGTAAGTGTGTGTGTGTGTGTGTGTGTGTGTGTGTGTGTGTGTGTGTGTGTGTGTGTGTGTGTGAGTAAGTGTGAAGAATGGAAGGTGGGTGCATAGTCGAACGCTTTAAGAGGATTGCCAATGGCTCTAACTAAGTGAGGTGCAATGAACTCACTCCGTTAATGATTAACTGGATTAAATTGTTAATTCAGCATTTCCCATCACACATTCTTGTATCATCCAAGACACACACGTCTACACGCCTACACGCACGCGCAAACACAGACATATACCGACACTACAAACTACTTCACATTTCCTTATCGTTTTACAAAAACAATAACAATTTAAATTTGGCACTGGACCATTTGATTTTAAACACAATTCCTGGTTATTTATCTTGGTCTAGCAACAGTGATCAAGGGAACAAAGCTGGTATGTTTTTTGTGTTTGCTGTGACGATAAAGAGGAGTCTATCCTGGGAGGGGCCAAGCGCTGCAGTGACCATAGTAACCAAAGCTAAAATGTCAGATGCCAGGAATTCTGTTCGTGTTCCGTTGAATTAATTATACTAGCACAGGTGTTTCACTATTAAATAGGTTGTGGAACTAAGACTAAATAAATATGACAAATAAATACTTTATTATTGATGACTGTGCCTTCCTGTGTACTCCTAATGCTGCAAAACTACAGTGGCCAAGCAATTAGTTTAAATTTAATTGGCTGAACTAGGCGACTGGAAATTTAATGAGCCTGACAGAGTTCATGCGAATGTATGGTAGGAATATGGAAATAATAGTATACTTTGTAGTCAATATATCCATTCCAGTGTCTTTAAGTGGACACTAGCAAGTGATGTTGCTGGCTACATGTCTAAATACACTAGAAATACCCAGTCTGATGGTTGCACTGTGTAGTAGACTATCTCTTCTCCTACAGCTATGACTTTATATGGATGAAATACACATCATGCACGCCTCCCTCCTTCTCTAAAGACCCTTGGATCTTCTTCCTTCTACTTTGAAGACTTACGGACACTGTCTTCTATGCAGTCCTGCAACACTTCCCATGGCGCACACAATTAGAAGCCTGTGTGCTTAACCTTTTATCAGCTTTTTTCTATATGTGGGGAGATACATATATGTGCCTGTTTCACGCATCGTTAGATCTATAGCAACCACGGACACCAAGGTTTAAGGCCCATAAACATATCTAAAGAGACACAGAACTTTGAGTGGAGGAGGCATCAACAAGAAGGGAAAGCGAGACCACTTCATTGTTACAACATTGAAGTATTGGATACATATATAAGGACAACGCCAGCTATAAACTCATTCAATTCAGTCAAGGATTCAAGGCCTTACGCTAATCTAAATTAGTGCATGAATAAATCACTTGCCATAGAAGCCAGTGAGTTACACATGGGTGGCGACTAAACCATTTGTCTTCGGTTTCTTAATAAACTTGTAAACACGGTGTGCGGCATAGGCCTAATATGCAAACAATCCAAACAACTAATTAAAAACAATATGAGGCCCACGCGTGTACAAAGAATATGAATCACGCCTTTCCCTGTGCTTCTGTGTGTCTGTGTGTGTGTGTGTTCAAAGTGCTTGCCAGTTTATATTCAAATGAGAATTCAAATGGCTTTCTGAGGCCTCAGGAAACTGAGAAGGTGACTCTGAAGGAAGTGTATACAGACACACACATACACTTGCACACACAGTCAAAGAATGCAGGGCATGACACATTGGTCTCAGAAGTTATCATGAGAGCTTATAGGTCATTGGTCAGGGCCCCAGGCCATCGTCACAAGGCAAATGCAAAGCTGTTTCCACACAATACTGCATTTCTAAAGAACGGCTGTAGCTGGGTGATTCAGTTCATGTATTATCATGGGATGTTTGTCACAAAAACTGCCTATAGCCCATCAAAAGTGCACGATGTAGAATACCGTAAATTGTAATAAGCCATTGTACCAGCTTTGCCTAAGTTAAAAGGTAGTCTAGTAGGGATTCACATATTATAATACAGGTTGCACCACACAAACTGGTTTTTACGTTGTGTTAAGTTTTAAAACATAACCCTAAGCAGGTGTAAATGGTGGCAGTTGGTGCAAAATAAATGATTACACAATTATGGGGGAAGCTGGCTTGGACCGCGTTAGTTCATTACTTGCGTATCGGTGGTCCAACCAAATGTAGTAAACAGCTAGTTTGAAACTAATTAGTGGTTACCAAGGACTTAGTAAGGACGTTACACACAGATATAATAATGAATTTACGCATAGCTGGTGCAACCCAGTCCAGACTAGTGGCAGTTGGTGTGAAAGATTGTGTGGGTGTAAGCGAGAATTTTGTTGTGGCAAAAAAAGCACTCAAGCAAAATGTATATCACATCTCACTGCCCTTAAACTATGAGCACATTAGTGTAAGTGCAATGCTAAATGCAATGCTATTATTCCATTCAGTATCCATGTTACACGTTTACACTATGTGGGAATTATGTTTACTCTCCATAATTTTTGAATAAAAGTAAGTGCCTTCCATGATACACAGTAGAGAAGAGTCTTTTTTAAGAAGGTATACATGCTGGTATTCACCTGTTTTCAACAACAAATAACATTGGAATTCATTGGTTTGAAACACACATGGTACACAATGCTATTGTTTTTCCTGACACAGGCAGTGTTACCACTTGGCACTAATCAGAAAACGTAATTGTCAGTGTTGTGTCAGTTAACATTATATACACTCACTCATACACTATATTGCCAAAAGTATTGGGACACCCCTCCGAATCATTGAATTCAGGTGTGCCAAACACTTCCATGGCCACAGGTGTATAAAATCAAGCACCTAGGCATGCAGACTGCTTCTACAAACATTTGTGAAAGAATGGGTCACTCTCAGGAGCTCAGTGAATTCAAGCGTGGTACCGTGATAGGTTGCCACCTGTGCAATCAGTCCATTCGTGAAATTTCCTCACTACTAAATATTCCACGGTCAACTGTTATTGGTATTATAACAAAGTGGAAGCATTTGGGAACAACAGAAACTCAGTCATGAAGTGATAGGCCACGTAAAATCACAAAGTGGGGTCAACGCATGCTGAGGCGCACAGTGCGCAGAAGTCACCAACTTTCTGCAGAGTCAATAGCTACAGACCTCCAAACTTCGTGTGACCTTCAGATTAGCTCAAGAACAGTGCGTAGAGAGCTCCATGGCCGAGCAGCTGCATCCAAGCCTTACATCACTAAGTGCAATGCAAAGCTTCGGATGCAGTGGTGTAAAACACACCGCCACTGGACACTAGAGCAGTGGAGACGTGTTCTCTGGAGTGACGAATCACGCTTCTCTGTCCGACAATCCGATGGACGAGTCTGGGTTTGGCGGTTGCCAGGAGAACGGTACTTGCCTGACTGCATTGTGCCAAGAGTAAAGTTTGGTGGAGCGGGGATTATGGTGTGGGGTTGTTTTTCAGGGGTTGGGCTTGGCCCCTTAGTTCCAGGCCCCTTAGTTAACCACTGTTAATGCTTCAGCATACCAAGACATTTTGGACAAATTCATGCTCCCAACTTTGTGGGAACAGTTTGGGGATGGCCCCTTCCTGTTCCAGCATGACTGCGCACCAGTGCACAAAGCAAGGTCCATAAAGACATGGATGAGCGAGTTTGGTGTAGAGGAACTTGACTAGTCCTGACCTCAACCCGATAGAACACCTTTGGGATGAATTAGAGCGGAGACTGAAGAACGCTTCAAAAATTCCCATAAACACACTCCTCAACCTTGTGGAAAGCCTTCCCAGAAGAGTTGAAGCTGTTATAGCTGCAAAGGGTGGGCAGACTCCATATTAAACCCTACGGATTAAGAATGGGATGTCATTAACCTTCATGTGCATGTAAAGGCAGGTGTCCCAAAACTTTTGGCAATATAGTGTATATTACATGCAGTAAATAAACACACACACACACAAACAAACTGGGTCTCAATGGAATAAAGGGAGCACCTGCCCTTCTATTCTTCAACCTTCTCTCTGAGAGCTAAATTGCATGTGTGTGTGTGTGTGTGTGTGTGTGTGTGTGTGTGTGTGAGCATTTGTATGTACAAACGTGTGTGTGGGTGCAGCAGCTCTGTGTTCCTATAAATAGGCCCTGTGCCATCCCTAGCGCTTGCTCCAGTGGGATCCTCTCATGTTTTAATTAAATAAACTGCTGCAATCAGGCCCAGCTGTGGCCTGCCCCCGTGCATTCAGTGTATTGGCTTTGGGGGGCCTGGCTCCTCCTCCTACTCATCATCATCATCATCATTGGTAACACTTTACAATAAGGGTACATTAATTGACCATGAATTATTACTGCATTAGTTAATGCAGTAATAAGCATTAACTAACAGTTAAATAACAGTTAACTATGGTCTGGTAATCATTTAATAATTGTATTTAAGTTAACTAAGGTATTCATTTATACATTATTTAATAGGATTAGGGTTATGGTTAACCAATAACCTTAACCCTTACCCTAAATCGAACCCCTTCTGCTAATGCTATGTACAAATGCTTACTACTGCAGTATCTAATGTTACCCTAATTGTAAAGTGTTACCACATCATCATATACATAAGCTCATATAAATAAGAGAGGTGGCAATATAGTGCCAGGCGTGTTGAGACAAGGTGGTGTAGAGGGAGAGGGATCGACTGGGTGGGGCGTCTTGAGCTTGAATGATATTGGTTGGGTTTCCAAATGGCCTTCAAATGGCCTTCACAATAAACAGACTTTATTGAATACATTTTTTAATGCAACATCGTCCTCTTGTTTCCTTTTCCTCTAGCATCATAATTTCTCTTCACCATCCTCTACCCTTATTTTGCTAACCGTCACAGATCCCCCCTACACCTTGCCTATCTCTCTTTTTGCTGAGTTGCCTTGAGGGAGCTCTCTCTCTTACTATCCCTAAATTGACCCTCCATCTGCAGCCCAGTCCAAGCTGTCTGCAAAGAGCAAGAGGGCTAAAACCATGGCTTTCCACAATGGCAGCAGGAGAAACCCTGGTACTACCTCCCATCTATAATTAATGAGTTGATGCTACTGCTCCCTGTTAACGTTTCTGAAAGGACCCCACCTCCAACCATGGGACCTTTTAAGCCTTCCCAATTAACACCCAGGAGGATGGGGATGGCAGGGTCAGCTTACACCAAAGCCCTAAGCAGATACTATCAATAACTGCATGGGTTGGGGGGGGGGGGGGGGGGGGGGGGGGTATATTATGCATGTCAAACAAGCCAATTATGTGTGTTCTTGGGCTTTTTTGTGGTCTTTTTCTGATTCCCATTTGGAGGAATCAATGCTTGGTTCTATTGCAGTCTCCATTAACTATTCCAGTCAGTTTATGTGTCTGCCATGTAAGAGTTGAATCAATTATTGATTAAGTCGGTCAGAGGCGGTAAAAAGCATGAGGATCAATACCCATTTTGATGACGGAGAGAGATCAGTTTTCAGTTGGATGTTTTAAGATATACACACATGTGTGTTTAACTTAAATTAAGTTAAGTAAGTTAGGGTAGGCAATTTATTTTAAATGCATTTTTTGTCAAATTTGTGGAAATTCTCTTTACATCCGGACAGCAATCAATACATCAAATGCTAATAAACGTATCTGTGGCTGTCGCAGGTCTATTATAACCAATCCATTAATTTAATTGGGCTGAATAAAATGATTGGCTATATAAATGCCATCAATTACTTACTTTCAAAATCTAGCTTACTCTGAACTCTTTCTAAATAGCCTTCCCTAGCTTTAAGACTACCTACATTGGCATGTGGTAGTAAGTAATCTGCACACTTTCCCCATACCTCGTTCATTGGGTTGCATTTGAATGTACATTTTGCAAGTAAAAAAAAATCTATACAAATAACCATTTGAAGAGTAGAAAACTTATTAATGCCAATACAACAGGATATCCAGCCAATAAGACTATATCTGGCTTTGAAACACTTAACCCTTTCTCATGACACTGTCATTCTTTCACTTCCTGTTTTACCTCAATTTAAATTCCTGGAACTGTTGGAAGGTCTCTATGGGGAATATATATAAAAAGTCACAGTGATGTTGTGCAATAGAGTGGTGCAGTCACTAAAGGGGAAGGGTTGAGCACTAGCCAACCACTCAAATTCAAAGGTATGCAGTGTTTGCTTGGCCCAAAGACCAATGGCCAGGTAATGGCAGGTAAAAGTCCCATATGGGTTGGGAAACCTTGACAACAAGATAATCTCTATCGAAACCCATAAAGCAGAGATAAAGAGACAATCAGGACCTCAGAACAAAAGTAAGATGACAGGATGAGTGGTGTACCATGTTCTCAACAAACCTTTATGACATCAATGGCTTAAGCAGCAATCAAACCGTAAATACATCCGTACATGTACAAGTAAGGAAAGGGATGGGCAGATGGACAGGCAGGCAGGAAAGATAGGGAAGCTCAGGTGGGCAAACAGATAGGAAGACTAAGGTGGGCAAACAGACAGATCAAGAGGAGGAGTCATACAATGAGGAGGGGTGGGGATGAGGCATAAATTATTTAGGAGTGATTCCCGTCATGGGATACTACTGAAATGCATGTGACTTCTACAGGCATCAAATGATAGGTCCCCTCTTACTGAATACCGCTTATTCTTCACAACCGTTGGCTGTGAAGGCTATGTTCCATTGGAACAGACAAATGCACGGTTCCTCTAACTTGAAGCCTGTGCGTCTCATGAGAGTCACATGATTTATAGCCGTGAACAGCTACTCGTCGCAAATCCACTTCGCAAACTTCGGTTACCATGGGCACAGAACACCCATGGTGAATCCTTATCCAGCACGGCCAAACTGGCCTGCTGTTGTTCCTCTATGTAAGCCCACTGTAACGATTATAACTACCCGATAGTAATAACCAGGATTCTTATCCGTAACAAGGTGTGATGGCAGGCTAGTGTTCTGTGCTATAGCGAGTTGTGGGCTAGCGTCCAAATCGTCGAATAGGAAATAATAGCTCAATAGGCACTGTCAAAAACAGACTTAGTTACTGTACAGTCAAGCTGTCATTTACTAACACACACGCACACACACACACACACACACACACACACACACACACACACACACACACACACACACACACACACACACACACACACACACACACACACACACACACACACACACACACACACACACACCCCCAAAGCAGCAGGCAATCCCATCCCATTGTATTATCTTAGCTTATGACAAGTCCAAACTTACCGATACCGGGGGCTGAATAGATGAAATACAATGCGGAGGTCGACAGTGAGAAGAGGAATAAAAGCCCAAGGAATGACCTTCTCCGGAATCGCAGACGTTTCGGCATCATATACAACAAAAAACACACAGCCACGTTTGATTATTTACAATAACGTTGCAGCAGTTCCGATGCAGCCAAGCAGCCCCTGTTTTGTCCAAATAGTAAAAAGTGGTTTGTCGATCTAGGAGGGAATCTGCTGAATATAGTTGGTCTGTATGCGGCAACGATGAGTGGCGAAGCGAGTAGGAAGTCCGTGTGTTACAGCGGCAGAATGGCCACTGGGAAGGATCTTCAATCAGTCGATCATCGAGCCATTCATATTCCACTCCAAAATATGGTATGAATGAAAGTCGAAGATATCTCTAATTTGAAACAGCTAACTGCGACAATGCAGTTAAAACTGACGCGATATCTTCAGTGGAAGCTCATTGTGTGCCTTTAAAGTACGATGTAGATGGAACACGACCGCTCCTGCGCGTCAAGCCCTATGAATGGAGTTTCCCCCCTCTGCAAATAAAATGAGCAAGTGGGCGTTGGAAAAAAAACAGCGTGTGTTCCCAGCGGCTCTCCATAACAGACGCCTTGATAATAACTCATTAACTAACCACAGTGCTATCGATGACGATAAGGCTAAATTAGCTTTCCAAATCTTAAAATTATTTAGGGCTGTAATTGTCATAATCTCCTCATCGCCACAAATAAATGTTTGATGTTATGTCGTGACAAATATTTCGCATTCTATGGTTATTACTAGTATAGGTTAGGTAGCGTGTGTGTGTGTGTGTGTGTGTGTGTGTGTGTGTGTGTGTGTGTGTGTGTGTGTGTGTGTGTGTGTGTGTGTGAATGTGTGAATGTGTGTGCGTGTGTGTGTGTGCGTGTGCGTGCGTGTACATCCAGTATTTCATTCCTTTATAAATGTGATGCTGTCATAACACATGTGACTGATATATGTATCAGAATGTATGGTATGGTTCTACACCAAATACGGTGTAGAAATGTGGTAAGTAGTAAGTACCGTTGAAGAGTAAACCATTTTTCAAGCCATCTCTGCAGCGGGCAATTAAGAGGCTATACTAGAAACTACGTTACCCACAAAGCAGTAGGCCCATTTAGAAGGTATTACGAGCAACTATGGGTAATAACGTACTAAAACAAGGTTAACGGGTATACATATACATGTCACTATGTTGCTTTGAATAAATTAAAATAAATCACTTATTTTTTTTCTTCTTTTAAACGTCAATGTAAGGGCAGTAATATATGATTTATGGACTCTCAATGTAAGACTACAACCCCCACAAATCTTAACCAGGAAGCGTTTGTGTTAAGTAAAGAAACACGACTACACGGACTGGTAGAAATGGATTTGAAGTCTTACATGCAAAATACAACTAGCCCATATTTGTGTTTCAACGCGTTTATTTAAGGATGCATGATCCCCACTGTAATCATTTAGTATTGCTTTTGCTACTATCTCTAAATCCACGCGTATGTCTCCTGGAGGGAGCTCAGATAGAAGACCCGTCGGACCTGCATGAAACACTTGACGCAACAGAAGACGTGGGAAATGGCATTCTCCATGAGGAAACTATACAGGATTTAAGCGATCCACAGTACGTAAAGTTGAACTATTAACGTATCTGATAGAATACATTAACCGTTGTCATTGTCATTGTCGTTAACAGCTAGAATGACCAATGAGAGCTAATGTATAACCGAGTATCTTATAACATTGGCCGATAGTCTGATTTGCTTTCAGATCTTTAGGAAATATTTGTCATACAGAAACTAGCAGCTGTTTACATCGGAGGTGGGGACTTCAATACAAATCTTAACACATGTCCCCTTTACAGCAAGTCCAATGACACATATAACAACAGCAATGAAACCCTGCATTTGGAAGCACTGCCCACCCGGCCCACGACGCCAGCTCGACCCCCAACCCCTAAGAACATGTTGCCCGTGCAGACAGGGGTCAAGGCACAAGAGGAGGAACAGTCCAGTGGAATGACTATATTCTTTAGTCTGCTGGTAATTGGTGAGCATACCAAGCCTCTTCAACAGGCTGTTGTTGATATGTATCGTTCTTTCTATTAGCGCGAGTCAACGACTCACAAGAGTCAATTCGAAAACTCCATCCACCAAATATTTGGTGCAGTAAAGTAACTAATACATTGTCATCATTATCGTGTCAAAAAAGTTATAAGTCTATTGTTCTTTAATACAGTATTCCCTTTTCAGTCTTCAAACATACTAATCATCAAACGAAACAGACAAGATATGTAGCATGTGTATCAAAATATTTTGTTTATTGTGTACCCCCCGTGAATCACTTGGTCCCCATCTGACACCCCCTTATGGCTGAAGACCGACAGATTGCAGACAACGGGTCTAACTCTCTATCCGTTCTTGGAGAGGGCATTTGACCAGGTATATTTTTGGTTTAGGCCTACAATTTAGTATTGATATAAGCTAGTGCTTATTGTTTCAAGGGGATTACGATACACAATTCTGGTTAACCGATCTAACTGTCCTCGGCCGGAAACGCATTTGTTTCTGCATTTGTTTCTGCATTTGTTTCCAGAACATTCTCACATTATGTTCTGTTGATGCACCATCATACATTGAATGTTTCCCTTCTCATCAAGTTCTTATAATTCCATCCATTTATAATAATCAAATCAAAAAAGCTTGTCTGTCTGTCCAGCAGACAGACATATACCGTACAGAGAAATGCTTAGTTTGAGAGGTCTGCTCAACAATGTAAAAAGGAGGATATAGAAAAGGGATAGAGAGATTGTGCACACGAGTAGGCAAGCAAGCAACTATAAAATAAACATAAGAACATAATATGAATAGTGCAAATAATATAAATGTAAGTCAGAATGTTGTCAAAAAAGTGCTCGGAGGTAAAAGCTGTTTCGGAGTCTGTTAGTGCGGGACTGGATGCTCTGGTACTGTTTGCAAGACAGGAGTGGAGAGAACAGTCTGTGGCTGGGGTGGCAGGGATCCTTGATGATCTTCTGGGCCATGCTCAGACATCTGGAGGAGATATCCTGGATGGGTGGTAGATCCCTGCCTGTGACGTATTGAGCAGTTTTGACCACCCTCTGAAGAGCCTTTCGGTCGAGGGCGGAGCAACTACCATACAAGGCAGTGATGCAGCCAGACAGCAGTAATAATCTGTGTTCAGCAGTAAAATGTTTTGAGGGTTACTGGGCCAATATAGCACAATGGGATTTAATTATACACAAACACATTTCAACTTTGGAAATACTTGGCATGCGGGGTATATTTTACTAGCATAATAACACATTCCCAATAAGTAAAAGTACTAACCTGGTCATGTTTTGTTGGGACGGTCCAAAAGTGACAGAACACACTTGCCTGCCCTGTGTTGGCCGGTTGTAGCCTTGATATGGAATGGAGCGGGAACTTGTACTATCATGGTGTATAGTATATGTTGACTAACTTGTCTCCCGTTGATTTGGTCAGCAGAATTCAGAATTATTACTATACTTACTTACTTACTTATTTGGAGCACTAATATGGCACTGCACACAGTGGAGTGGTGAAGACGAGGGAGCCTAGTCACATGGCAGAGTTCTCCATTTACCAGTGAATAAACATGACCGCCTCCCTCACATATGACCACAAGCTTTGGGTAGTGTCAAGTTCAGTGTTGCGGATACGATCAAACATGATTGATTTGGCCTGTGGGTTTTTTGGGTGCAGGTACTCTCTTCTGCTCTGCCAGCAGAGGTGGGTCTGAGAGGAACCCACATAGACACAATAAATGTATCCCTTAACATGTGGCCACTAAGTAGAGCAGAATAAGATGGGCTGCCCATATCTGTTTAACTACCCAGAACCTTACCAATCTCGTATCCCGAGCCTAGAATAATACCTAATACATTACCCTTTATAACCTTATACCTAACCTAAGCTATCTCTTTAATGTAGTGCCTTAACTCTATCTCTCTATTATAATACCAGACCATGATTTTAGTAAATAGTAACCTAACAAATACTTGGTGGATTGAAGCCTAATCCTAAATGCAGGTGATTCATCTGCATTTCAAGTTGTCATCACAACTTGACACCCATGTTTATCCATGGAAGTGCTTCCGGGTTGGACATCTGGTAATAATGAAGAACAAACAAAACACGAATGTCATCCTTTGTGTAGCTCTTAGTGAATACTAAAGCAGAAAATAGCTTTATAACATTTGTAATAGTATTGTAATGCTTTGATTTTCTTTCTTGTTTTGTAGGTATTTGCATCATATTGGTGCATCTGCTTATTAAATTCAAGCTCAATTTCCTACCAGAGAGTGTGGCGGTTGTTTCCATTGGTGAGTATTATTCTTGACATGGAACACGCACACACTGACTGACTGACTGACTGACTGACCTTATCAATACACTTTGGATGAACTCTCAATGAGACATGGCTATATTTTATATTCTAACCTAGTTAGACCTAAACCTAAACCTAGTTTACATTGCGACCATTGTGCTTTCTTACAGAACAGATATAAACAGTTTGACCCAGAGATAAAAATGGCGGTTCCGTTTTTTAACATTATTTCAAGTTCAAGTTATTTTATTAAGTCAAATGCATAACAAAACATGCAGTAGCAGTCATTGCTGGCAATGAAATTCAAGTGTTCCAAGCTCTCCTCGACAGTGCAGGTACTAAGTAGTAAATACAATAAAATAAATAAATAAAGTAAAGTAAAAATAACAAGAGAGTGATAATATGGTACTATACATTGTGATTAATGTACAGAAAATAAACAATGGTTATTATATAAGTTATTTTCTCCTTCCTGTGTGTCGTTTAAAAGCATTTTGTCAACATTGTGTCAGACCTATGGCCCTATTCACGCCTGAATTTAACATACAAAAAAACATACATACAAAAAAAATGACTAGTCCACTAGTGATCGGATCACCCAAGATGGGTGATCCGATCACTAGTGGACTAGTCATTTTTTTTCAGACCACATTATTTTAGCAGTGTTTACACAAGGCCACATTGACACCCTCTGCTTAAGCAGAAGTATGTACTCATTTGCTCTCCTACGCTGTCATATTAAAGTAAATCCAAATAATCAGATCCTTAAGCTGACTTTGTCCACGACGCCTGAACATTTCAAAAGCCCATTGAGATATATTACGGGTGGGTCAAACATCTTGGGCAATTTGATTTGCCAATGAACAGACTCGGTCTGCATTGTTATGATTTCTTCTTTTTCCGCGAGATGCATGTGGGGACGTATTCTAATGCCAGGTGTGAACTGACATACTTAAGGCTGTCCACTTGTGATCGATACTCCTGAGACGCATGTTAAAGCCAGGTTTGAACAGGGCCTGTTGTGGTCACTGTAGACCCCCAGCACTTCCGTCGTCGCAATATAAAGGCTGGCAACAAAGGCATTGTTTGAGAACACAGTGCAGCATATATGAGCATTTTGTTTGATCATGGATTAAGGGCAGACTCACTCTGGACATGAAAGAATGGGTGTGTTGTGTTTAAAGTGACATAAATTTTCTTTTTTGTTTGTTCTCCCTCTTTTGCGTTTTGCCGCCTTATGGCCCTCTGTTTTTTTTCCATTTATCTTGTTTCCTCTTTATTTACCACCCCGAGCAACTTCTGCATGCACAGTGACAATCACACGAACCCACCGCTAGGCATTTATCCTGACCCCACCAGACCCCCTTTCCCCTTTCCCCTTCCTCCAGCCTGTCCGGCATGATTTATTATACAAGGCAGTGCTCTTCACTTTCAGCGTAGCAGAGAGGACCACTGCTCAAGAGAGATAACCACACTGCTTATTACAATTCAGCAGTGACTGCTTTTCCTGCCTCTTGTCTTCCTCTCTCTATCTCTCTCTGACATCCTGCTCATTCTCTTCCTTTCCTCTGAGCCCACCTCCGTTTTTTTGTCCGGTAGTGGGCTCGTGAAGCTTCCACCCTTCTATGACACAGATTGGTTCTCCCCGGTATGTTTGTTCATGCCCTTGACATGCCTCTTGTTTGTCATGGCCTCCATTCGAAGCATTTCATTTTCTAATGAGTTATGTAACGAGAGAGCTAAATACCTTGCTTTCAGCACAGGGGTGACAAAAGCTCTTCTGTATTCTGTCTCTAATCTAGAGGCACAATAAGACGTTTCCAACGCACCAATGTGCTTTCCGCTCTGCCCTGTATCGATATTGTCTCAGGGTTGAATGTATTGACAAACTATTGAAATTGTTTAAGTTTAAAGGGACACTGTATAGGATTTGGAGTTAAATTATAGTCTTGCTAAATAACGCTGAAATGTCAGGAGAGATTGTTGATTAATTTCTGTGACCTGTCCTAAACCCCATTTGTTTTGAGGTCAATCGAGAAAGTGATTTCTTGTAGTATTGTAATTGATTGTAAAAAAGTTTGTAAAAAAACAGATATTTAGTTAATTCAATTGTAGTTTGTAGAGAGTGCTGCGTTACGGCTGAATAAATGTTAATAAATGTCATTGTTCTTGTCCTTTTCTGTTTTCTAGGAATCCTAATGGGAGGCTTCATCAAAATAATAGAGTTCAAGGAACTGGCAAATTGGAAGGTATGGTAGTTTTGCTTGTGTTGATCTGTTTAAATAGACATTTCTACTGTGATATTTGAACAGGGTTTACACTTTGAGGAGCTGTCTGGCTTGCCTAATCCACAGTTTCTGTTCAGAATGAGGTGTGGTTGGGCCTGTCCTAGATATCATCATAATCAAACAAAGTATGCTGTATATCCAGCCATCACTTTATGGTGGTTGGTCCCGGGCCCTAATATTTTTTCCATGATCTCTTCTCGCTTACCTCTCCATAGTAAAATAACGTCTACCCTTCAAGTGCGCTTCTTGTTCTGCATGTGAGGCCTCCTCTACTTATTTATTTTTCTCTCCTGATTCTCACAGCCTTTAATTAACATTCCTTGTTCTCTGCCAGTCAGCGAGACGGCAAGTGAGCAATAGAGAGATGGGGAGGTTATGTAGTTGTTTTCGCCACACAGGGTCCCCATTGTCCGACGGCTCTGGGGGCCCCTGAACGTTGCTGAGTCATCGGTCCCGGTAACAAGAGTCGAGTTCTCCCCTTTACCCTGTGTCCTGTGCCGACCACCCAACCCCCATCCACCACCATGGTCCATGCCGGTTTATCAGGGCGTACGGACGCCCATTTATCTGCATGTGATGGTTGACTCTGCCTTGTAAACTGGGACCGTGACTGAACACTATCTCTACTTTATTTCACCTTTTATTTACAGTAAATGGGTCTGTGACATCAAGATGCAGAGTTTAACATTTTTTAAGCGGATCCAATGTCCAACACCACGTTATGGCGTGATGTTTTACCTCTGATTATGCTCTCTCTCAGCATATCAAACGTAATGTTTGGCAGTGTACAATAACTATGAGAAAGTGTTCTGTGTGATTGTGGTTCCTATAAAAAAAGAAGTGCAGAGGGAGCAAAGAGCAGTGTAAACTGTTCAGAGAGGTTCCGTCAATATTATCCTTTCCTACCACAACCCCTTTTTTAATTATTTGTATGTCACATAAACCATACGGATTCAAATGCAGAGCATGTTTCACTCACTCACTCACTCACTCACCAGCTATCTCAGCATGGAGCAAGTTTGTTAATGGCTTCTCTCTCACTCACTCATTCACTCACTTACTCACTCTCTCACCCTCTCACTCACCCATATATATCCTTGGGTCTTAGGGTTGTTCTTTAACCCGACCTTCATCTGGTGCTACTAGCTTTCAGTCGGCCCACTCTGCAGATGTGGACGTTCCAGGACTAACCACACAGTCCACAAAAAAATCCCCAACCCCTCTATGGGACCACATCTTGTCATGAGAGAGCCCTCTCTGCCAACAGCCCCGTTTTTGCTCTCCTTTGCTGCCAAATCCCTCTCTCGGCTCCACTCCCTCCTCTCTGAAACGTAAACATTGGCTATACGGTCCACCTCTCCCTCGATCCCCCCCCACCCCCCCCTTTGTGCTCATGACTGATTAAAAATGTGTACTGCTTCTTCTGAGCCCACCATTCCCCTCTGGTGTTCTTGTATCTGTTCAGGCTCATCGGAGCAGCGAAGGTTTTTAATAAAATTCCCTTGTGCCCAATAGACACACACACACACACACACACACACACACACACACACACACACACACACACACACACACACACACACACACACACACACAAACGAGGGCAGGGGAGAGTGATTTTAATTGTGGTTTCAGGGGGCTTTTTCCCAAGCGGTTATGTCAATGTTGTGTGTCAGCAGCTGCACGTGGCCTGTACTCCTGGGCTCCATCTTCATTTCTCTCTGACATGCACTCTGCTCATTTTGGTCCCTCCCCTAACAACAAACACAAAAAACAACAATTAAAGTAAAACACAATGTAGTTTTGGTTTTTGTTACATTTTTTATAAATGTGTTTTATTTATGTATTATGTATTCTGGCTGGTATTGAGCAGCACTAGCTAGTCACTGTGTTTCATTGTGTGCATCATTCGTCATTCATGTGCTACGTTGGTGTTTACTGGTTATGCTTACCCCGAGCAATACCTGATGTTCATGCTTATGAAATAATTAATAATCATCGCAAGGGAACAGTCATGCAGGTGTTTAAACATGAAACAACTGGACATTGCTTTACATCGTTTCACTTCTCTGACCCTCCTGCTGGCCAAACACTGTGGGTTTATTCATGTGTCTGTGCAAACACGAAGTACATTGCTAGGCATGTGCCTGCTAAACATGTGCAGGGATGCATGCAGGAGTGCATCTGTGTCTGTCGAGAGCTGTGCTGCATGCATGGCCGGCTTTCTTATGACCTCATCTGTTCTCCGGTCCCTGTGCGTAGCGTGCATATTCAACGCTGAGCTTTCACTTCTCCTAGGGGTTCAGAGCTAAATGTCAGGGACGAAAGTGATAACCTGAAAATGTATCGGGTACTTACCCCTCATGCAGTGTTTTTCGGGGAACGGGGCTTTCGCACGACATGAAGCATGAGCGGTCAGCGTACGGGAAAGACAATGAGTCTGTTTTACCTTATTTGACATAAACCTATAAATGTTACTGTTATTTATGTCATTTTGATCAACATAAGTAAATGAAACCCCATTAACAAAATTGTTAAAAAAAGAAGAACATTTGTATTACCAGGCAATTGCAGTGGTAGTTGAAGGATCAATTGACTGGTCCTGTCCCGAACTTACTAAACATTTGTATTTTCCTACCCATTTATAAACGCCAATATTCATTTATGATGGCTCCTCATGGGTTCGCTGTTTAAAAATCAAAGGTCCTTGAAGACCATCGTTTTAAAAGCACAAATAGAAAAACAACTCTAAAAACAAATGAACGCTATCCCAACTCTACCCCATTCCTCCTCCCACCTCGACTTCCCCCTGTTCTCCATCCTTCACTTCGTGTCTCTCCATCTCATTTATGCATTTAAAAAACACTTCCTTGCCTTTACGCCATTTCTAAACAGCCCTCTGAAAGTAGGAGTGGTCTATGAAGTTATCTGTGCAACTAGCAGAACAAGGTGCATTGAATCTTGTCTGATGCCCACTGATTATATTGTAAGTTAGACACAATGGTACGTGCAGAGTCTCTTTATTCGTCAGCAAAGCTGCAAGGTTTAGACTTACTGAAAATGAACACTGGCCTGGACAGCCCAAACAACGCTGTCGATTCTGGTTTCAGTGCTTAATTTCACAACAACCTAAATAGGAATAATAACCAACACTGAACAATCATACCTAACTCTTACAAGACACTAAAACATTATAAAATAGCTGTCATAGAATAAACTGTAACCTTATCTCTACAATATTCTGCTTACGCGCACTCACCTATTTGGCAAGTAAAGAATAAAGAATCAAATGTAACAGCTGATTAAATGTTTGTGCAACCCGAGGTTTTCCTTCTTTAAACTAAACAGGGCGTTTAGTTTGAACAGATTTAGTTTAAATCCGCAAGATACAGATTATTAAATTGAGTTTGACCATTTCTGACATTGTGTATTTTACCTGTAGTCATTGCATAGGCTACTCTGGCCATACCGTGTACCTTCTGTAAATGAAGCGTTTGGTTTTACAAATAAAACATTAGTGCCAGAAATTGATATATAATTTATGATCTATCGAGTGAACAGTTTTCGTTTATCTTGATTGTTAAATATTATATTTCTGTGTCATATTTTGTTAATAATTAATTATAAGACATTTAATAATTTACAAAGACGTTTACATCAGACCTGACCGGCATTCAACGGTTTTCAACTGACTCAATTGAAAATGGGTCAGTTGAAAAACCCATTCACATGAGTAGTCTGCCCTGGCTCACACAGCAAAACACGGAACTAAAAACAAATGGGGGGACTTGTTACGACCCCAATTGATATCTAGGGGTATCTTTGGGGAGTAACAAATAATGTTTTTCCGGGGGACAAGGAGGTCTCAGACAGACGTAAAGGTTAACAATTAACAAAAAGGTTTATTTAAGGTAACGAAATAACCACTTTCCCAAAAGGGGAAAACACAAAGGGAAACAACTACTAGTAAACAAAACTATAACTAAACACTAATTAACCAAAGTAGCTCACTCTACTAGTTCCACGATATAAGAAACACAACACTTAGTTAACTAGTCCACACATGCAGCACGTTATCTGCCGAATGGCCCACTGGCTCCCGTGCTCTGGTCTGCTCCCAGCTTATATAGCCCTAATCTGCGCAGGTGCACTCCATTTGCCTGATTGCGTGAGTGCTGCAGGAGGAGGGACAAACAGTAGGCTGGGGAGAGAACACAGTTAGTCACACAAACACACTACGACCGTAACACTCCCCCCCATAAGAGCAAACGGGTAGTTTGCAACATTAGAGCAACCACTACTCTAATTGTCACATCACAGGGGAAGTTGCACACTTCCCCACTGTCACATAAGATGGTCTGTTACTTGTACATCTGGTGCTAAAAATGTACGAATCGGTAACCTGCAATCAGACCACCTTACCGTCAGAAGTATTAAAGAAGATTCCACGAGCCGCTGGAACACCACGTTCAAGCTGGCTAAAGGGTCGGCCCAGGTGTCAGTACACCACCACATCATCAAAATACACATTACAGTTAGCAAGAACTGATTACCAGACCATAGATGTTCATGTGCTAATTCTAGCACATGCTGCCGACAACCAATTGGAACCACTAGCTGTTGAACCGTGCCCCAATCCTCAACTGAATCATCTGATGATTTAGCTAGCCGCGAAACCCACTTGCGCATCAACACTCCGTCATCCAGATGGAATGACTGTTTCCTACTGTCCTTACAATCATTTTCCTTGACTGCGGCGAAACACTTTGATAGGGAGGAATCCCTTTTCTGAGCACTTATCAGTGCTTCGCGAGTCAATGATAATGGTGCCTCAGAAGCACTAACAAACTCTTCCACCGCTTCACGCTCCTTCAATGCGCCATCCACCAACCCGTCATCAGGTGACAACACTTCCTCAAACTTAAACACATCCGGATGATGGCTAACCAGGTCATCAGGGTCAGATTCAATAATGGGAACACTAACAACCTCAGGAGTAGGGTAGACCTTCCCTCCCGCTATGTCGTTACCCATTATGAAGTCCACACCTTCGACAGGAAAACTGGGGCGGACAGCAACTGGGAAGAAACCCGTAATCAAATCCGATTTCACATGGACGTAATGGAGAGGTGCGGGTACAAAACCCATCCCAATACCTCTTACTATAGTGCTTGTATTACAGGCAGAGGTATCACTCACGGGCAGGATACTAGAAAGAATGAATGACTGAGAGCCACCAGTGTCTCGCAACACTGTGACTGAACGTTGGTCATCCAACTTTCCAGTGAGAGACACAGATCCGGTGAAGATGAAAGGCTTAAAACACTCATCAGGTAGGCTTTTATCTACCGGTGGGCACTGTTTTAATCAAACCCATACCCTTCGTCGGTTTGAAAACTACCCCTGCTGGTTTTGGACCTGGCACCTGCTGCTTACGCTTCAGAGCTATGCAATCGGCGATAAGGTGACCAGGCTTGTGGCAGTAGAAACACTGTCTCTCAGCCACAGGACATAACAAGGGCGCTCTGGGCTGGGGGATACGTGCATCACCAGACCTCTGCGAAAAACCACGATTGAATGAATGATCTGGTTTATTAAAAACACTCTTGTGCATGAGAGCGAACTCTTCCGCCGGCGTAGCAGCCTGCTGTAATGTAGCTACCTTCTGCTCATTCAGATAGATCACCGTACGCTCAGTCACACAGTTTTTAAACTCCTCCACCAGCATCAGCTCACGCAGTAAAACATAGTCCTTTGCCTTACATGATGCACACCATCGGTCAAAGAGGATCTCTTTCTCCCTAGCAAAGTCGATGTAATTCTGAGTCGTCGTCTTTCTAAGACTTCGAAAACGCTGTCTGTAAGCCTCTGGTACTAGCTCATACGCCCGAAGAATGGCGCTTTTTACTTTCTCATATACTAGACTATCTTCAGTAGAGAGAGAAATACACGCTTCCTGAGCCTTACCAGTTAACTTACACTGCAGAAGTATAGCCCACACATCCTTTGGCCAATGCAAAGCGACGGCAATGCGCTCGAATGCACCAAAGTAGGACTCAATCTCAGTCTCTTGAAAAATAGGGACCATTGCAACATTCTTTCGTACATCAAAGGCATTATCAGAACCTGACGGTGACCGTCCGCCAGAGCTAGAGGCCATCGCCGATGTCCTAGCGTCGACTTCACTCCTCTGCAACTCTAACTGACGCATCCTGATAGCTGTGTCTGCCTCCAGTTTTTTCAACTCAAACTCCTTCCTTGTCTCTGACTCTGTCTTTCTCAACTCTGACTCTATCTCCAACTTTTTCAACTCTAGTTGAAACTCTCGCTCCTCCTTTCTTTCCTGCCTCTCCTGCTGAAGACGAGCTAAACGCATCTTCAATCGGGCACCTCCCACAGAACCAGAAGTTGTCTCTATCGAGAGTGGCTCGAACCGTGGCATCGTGTAAGGTTTTTCCTCTTCCTCACTACCCTCTCCACCTGGAGTAAAACCACCAGGCTGTGGCTCAATCACTCCTTCCTGACTCTCACCCGGGGATACCGCTGCAGTAGCTCCGGCCACCACACCAGGAGACTCCTCCAAAACCTGTGAGGCAAGAATTCCCTTTTCTACCAGTCCTCTTAAAAGGACAGCCTTCAGATTTTTTTTAATAAGCGACCGTGAAACAGAAATACCGTAATAATCGGCAATCAAACACAAATCATCCTTCCTACAGCCATCAACCTGACTTAAAGTAGGATGTGCAACAAACTCCTCTAAGCTAAACACTGCCATTCTACCAGAAGGCAAACCACAGTGACTGCAGTCCGAAGCTAATCACGTAGTAGGATAGGCTAAGCTACAAACAAATAGTTCTACCACACCCACGTACTGAGTTAGCAACCTTAAGTCCTCCTTCACTGGTGAAGAGTGTGATAAGCGTCAATGCCCGGTGCCACACACACGCGTTAGGCGAATACCACGCCCAGCCTTATAAAAAACTACTTCCCCAATTCCTACCTAACACCAAAGCTATATCTATCTATCTTCTGGAGCTTGCCGGGCTCGAGGCGACTTTAAAGGCTAAACTTCAGCGGCCGGAGCCCTGAAACGCCTACCTCCGTCGGGGAAACTAGTCCCCGCCCAGGATTCACTCCGAAAACAAGAAAGGTAAAACAACAAATGAGTGCCCGAAGGAAAGACTAATACAGTCCAGCTGGACACTCCCCTATCTAACTGAGGAAGCAGATTAACCGTTTAGCAAAGGCTGAACACATGGCCACCCAGACAATGATACTCACCAAGCTAGCCACCAGAGCCGTCTATCAAAGCTTCTCCTTGTCTATCCCGGATGAGCCCCCACTTGTTGTCTCATGTTTGCATATACAGTATGTCACACAGGAGGTCACACAAGAGAGTGATACTCGCATCCATTTTACACACATTTCTTTTTGCATCCTGCATTAATGGTCAAGAAAGCACAAAAGAGTGCACTTGCCGCGTACTGTACCACATGATGCATCAGCATGGACAGATACACTCGCAGCAAGAGTGTAATGCAGTGACACATGACGCCTACGCCAGTCCATTTAGCTGAGAACCAACAATGATTACATTATTTCCTCTGTGTGTGTGTGTGTGTGTGTGTGTGTGTGTGTGTGTGTGTGTGTGTGTGTGTGTGTGTCATTTGAGGTATCTTCTCATCTACTGAACATGGTGTGGTTACAGTTGTCATTCTTCCACTACAAGCTATTAAAAGTTTGTTCAACCACTTAAATGGAAACATGTGCTCCTCATTTTAAGGGCAATTTAAACATAATGGTTTGTTCTCTGACCTTTTAATGCTATTAATCCTGAGCAACCTAAAGGTCTGAAATTAACTATGGTTCAAATATAAGATAATAGGTCAAACAAAAAGGGCCCCGGTGTCCGACCATTCATTACCAAGCATTTGCTCTGTAACTTCAGACCAAAATGTTGCACCTGGTTCTGTTTTACAGGTGCGTCAGACCTAACCCTGTGTTCCTTTTGTCTTTTTGCCCTTTAATAGGAAGAGGAAATGTTCAGACCCAACATGTTCTTTCTCCTGCTCCTGCCACCAATCATATTTGAGTCTGGATACTCTTTGCATAAGGTGTGTTTGAATCTGTTCCTAGCAGTATGTGGCAGTTGTGTGTGCTGACTGAGCCACAAGTGCTTTTTGTATTCTGCGTAGTGCTCTCAGTCAGGTTTTTCCTGTTTTCAAAATGACTTGTTTTAAACAACTTTCTTTGACCTCCTGTTACCGTGACCTCCTTCCTGGTCTCTCTACCACAGAAACTGCTTTTTTATTTCCTATGGAGCTTGATTGACAAGTTTTGCAATCCAATGGATTGACTCCACCTCTTTTTAACCTCACACAAAGCGGCTGAAGTGAAAAAACAGAAGCAGCTCATCTCAATGTCTATCTCTGTTCATGATTAGCATTTCTTGCAAAGGATCCCTTGGTGTTTTGAACACATATCCCTGTTGTTGGTTCATCATTTTGCCATACATTTGTCGAGTCTATCTGTAGGCCAAGCTGATGTTCCTTTCTGGCTCTGAGTGCATCACGTTAGTGCCCGCCCCGAAGGTTCACTGATATAAATGCACAGTCGAGCCCCTGTCTTGTAAGCGCTTACTTAGCCAGAATAAACCTCCAAGGTTTAATGAAACAACACTTTCAGTCCAATCTTGGATTCAGAATTGACGATAAAGTGTGTAAGTAATGGTACAACTCTTTCCCGTAAACCTAGACCCATTTTTGTTATCTAACAGGAAAGTATTCTTGTGAGGCAGAGCCAGGCCATCATGCAGGCAGGCCGGACGTTCAGAGGAGTTCAGATGTCAATCACATAGCAATACAGAGCACTTTGATTGGAGTAGGATTTCATGATTTGCCAAGTTTCATAAGTAATAGATGTGGTAACGATACTGATGGAACCTTTAAAAAATTATCATCAAAATGTTCCATACTAACTTCCAACATCTATGTCACCATTTTTCTGGTTAATTTCAAAACTGGTATTATACATCAACTTTTTTATATAATAAGATATTAACTTAGTAATGAGTATGGTGTATGATAACGTGTACATGTGTGTCCAGGGCAACTTTTTTCAGAACATTGGCTCTATCTGCCTCTTTGCTGTGATCGGCACAGCGATTTCTGCCTTCATTGTTGGAGGAGGCATCTATTTCCTTGGACAGGTGTGTGGGCATAATGTATTGTAATGTAATGTATTGCAATGTTATCGTTTTACAAGTCGAATGTCTCCCTCATAAGGAAATACTAAACCATGCCTTAGGGTTCATTCACACTAAATCAGGCGTTGCGGCGGCAATGTGTGTCTACGTCGGGTTGCGTTCCAAAAGTTGATTCTGTTTCATCCTTCTGCATTCCCATGCTGCCCCCACCGCTGCAGCTTAAACACACTACCCCATTCAAATTAATGATTGAACTGGCGTTTTCACTGCAACGCCTCTTTCAGTGTGAATCCGCCCTTAGATATGCAGTTTTGTTTTAATTTGAGTACTTTTTACAGAGTATTATTTTTTATATGAGATGTCTTTGCACCTGAGCTGTGATTGTGTCCATTTGGAACTTATACACCCAAATACATTTCTCTCCAAGGCCGACGTGATCTACAAGATGAGCATGACGGACAGGTGAGTTTATATTGTGCACCACTATGACCATACTTGTGTGTGAAGACATACTCATGTTTCAGCATTCAGTAGCATGTAAACTGCTAATATTGTCCATTGCTGACTGAAACTGGCTGTTTTTATAGCTCTTTAGGGTTTGAACTGACAAACGACCTAATTTTTCAACCATAAAACTTCCTCTGTACAGTTTTTGTGTATTTAAAGGTGCAGTGTGTAGCCACTAGCTATGATGTTGCAGATTGCAACCAACAATGTAGGACATGCTACGGTGGCCTGTATTGTGTAAGGTGCCAGTAGAAACGTCCAAAATTATGTCATCGTCAATGACAACATCAAGTTTCAAGTGATGATGTTCCTTGAAAGCTTTATAATTTGTATTTAGTCTGTAAAATATCATGACATAGCTTTCAAGTAAGATACCGATAAAGGTTTAAATGCAAAACGCGTCCTCTCTAGAGCTGTTTGTGAATACCATGTGTGTATAGTTGACCATAAACCCATTTGTCAAAGCATTTGCCTTTGTGGCCTCTATTTGCATCTCAACCTTTATATCTTTTTTCTTTTTGTGTATTTGTTTTTTGTTATCCTTTAATTAGGTTTAAGAGAAAACATGGGTTTTAGATAAAACATCAAAAATATGTTACAGACAAGTTCAAATCTGGGCATTTTACTTTCTTTTGCTTCATATTTGTATCGACCTATCATGTTGCTGAAGGCCGGAATCTGTAAGTGCTTAATTGGCTAACAGGACGCGACTGGCACTAGTAGAATGTAAAAAAGTGTCTGTAAAACTCTTAATTCAACACCATGTAGACTGGCCACTGTAAAAATACATTTCCCCCTCTCAAAGCTTTATCCAATCGCACAAATTAGTTTTTCTTCGGTAGAATATCTACGTAAGGAAACAGGAAATAAGGCATTGCTCCGCCCCTTTCAGGTTTTGGTTTCTGGCCGAGGCTCTGTTGCATCGCCACCCAAAAGTTCTGCTATGACATAGTAGGACTGCTGAATCCGAGATTATCCATAAACATACGAATATAGTATACATCCTTTTGCCAAGTCTGTCCAATGTTTCACTAAAAGCCAAGTCCTTCCATCTTTTGTCTGTGCGTCCGCTGTAGCTTTGCCTTCGGGTCGCTGATCTCCGCCGTGGATCCCGTGGCAACCATCGCCATCTTCAACGCCCTAAACGTGGACCCGGTGCTCAACATGCTGGTGTTCGGCGAGAGCATCCTCAACGACGCCGTGTCCATCGTTCTCACCAAGTAGGCCTCGCCTCACCCTCCTCCTCCTCCACCTTCCTCCTCTTCCTCTTCCACTTCCTCTTCTTCTTCATCTTCTTCATCCTCCTCCTCCTCTAACCTCCTTCCTCTTCTTCACCCTCCTCCTCCTTCACCCTCCTTCTCCACCCTCTTCCTTCTTCACCTACTCCTCTTCATCCTCTTCCTACTCCTTCTTCACCTACTCCTGCTCATCCTCTTCCTACTCCTTCACCCTCCTCCTCATGTCCCTATTTGGCCTTTAGAGGATTTGGCCGGTATTTTGAGACCCCAGGTTATTTGTTGACATTGTCTTTGTCGAGATGTAAATGAGCTATGATTTTTGTTCAACTCACCTCTCGCATGAGTTGATTATGCATTCTGAAACTGGGCAGTTGGCCCTCAATTGACATCCATAATATCCCAAACAGGTTTTTAGCAGCTCCCATATCTGTCTTTTGTCCAAACCAGGTAAGTGCATTCAAACTGCCCTGGCTAGGTAGCTTTCCCCAGTAGTGCCCACAAACGAATAAATCCACAACTTTCGATTCTGTGTTCACACGTGAGCAACTGCTCACAGACTTAGAGACTGAGGCGCGCAGTAAAAAATGTGTGAGAACGCAGGGGCTGCGTTATAGGCAGTGTGAGAATTCTGAATGCAGAGCAACATTTCAATAAGGTGTGACAGTAAGTGTAGGAGGGTGTGTGTTTATGTTTAATTTCTTTACTGATTTGAAAGCAGCATATGCATTCTGTGTCTACCCGCCACTGCGCGTGGTCATGGACTCGGAGGCAAGCAGTTAGTACTGTTGTATGTTAAATGTCGTGGTCATGAGCACGGCGGGGAATATTGGATATATTTGTGTTCAGTTGACAGCCTCGTTCTACGTACATTCTTACACCCGGGAACTGAGCACTTCATTTTGATTCCGAAGTGCAAACACACACACACACACACACATGCACATGCACACGTACGCACACACATAGATAAATACACTCACAAGTGTGCACACAAATACAAACCAAACACAATTTGGTTACTAATTGAGAGTTATCTGTACTTCTTATCATAGAAGTACACATTTTTATCAGACTTCAAGCGCTATTTAAGTTATTTGTACGACTTCTAGTATATACCGCGTTATTATCAACCCATATACGAACTGGCCTTAATGATTTTAGATCGTATTAAATAAGCATGCAATAAATTTGTGTAGCATACTGACTGATCTGCAACAACTACAAACACTATGAATGATAGTGTTTGCTGAGGGCAGAGGCTGGACAGACCTTAACCAACTAATAGATCCAATAACCATTCGTTGTGCAAAGTGACTTTCTTTCATTCAACATCTCTAAAGTGGCAGGCATTGCTCTGTCTTTCTCTTTCTTTCTTTAGCTCTCTGTCTTTGTTTCTCTCACTCTCTCATTCTTTCTTTCGCTGTCTCTTTCTCTCCCTCTCCCTCGTTCTTTCTCTCTTGCTCTTTCTTTCTCTCGCTCTCTTTATTTAGCTTTTTGTGTTCTTTATCTCTGTCTTAATTCTTCATTGTCTCTATTTCGTTCATCCCCACTGCCACTCCTGTGAGTGACATAATCCTACCAGGGAGAGGAGGTAGTGATGAATCACTACAAACCTGACGATACCTACAGGTGTTCCGCTGCCATTACCTCACCTGTACTAAATGTTCACGATGAAATCGGATTACATCACCTTACGGTTCTTGGTTACTCATGTTCAGATGTGTTGCGACACCTTCATGGTATCTGTTTAAGGGATTAGGTACATTCATTCATGGCACTTTTGACTGGTTAATTAAGAAAAAAATGGCACTCCAGTAGAGACTCCCGATAAACAAGTTTGACAGAGACCTGGTCGGTGTGTTTATGTGTATTACTTATCATCTTATCCAGTTATTTCCTGCCCTTTCTTTTCACACCTGCCTAAAGGGGACGACATCTCCGGTGTCAGCGTGTTCCCTTAAACTGTAAAGGAGGACGAATGAGGTTGAATGAAAAAAATGGCCGGCTCACAGGCCCTGGCACTTTGTCTCCTGTTATCGCCTTTTTGCTTCTGGCTTTCCAGGAAATCTGGCCTCTGACCGTAAGACATCTCGCCTTTCCTTACTGGTAACCTCTCAGTAACTGAATACCTGCAGGGCTGCCCAACAACGGTTAACTGTGTTGTGTAATTATACTCTGGTCGGTTGTCCTCAAAACAGGGTTGACATAGCAAACTAGACGAGGACAAAGGCTGCAGCGACTGCTCCATCTAGAGTCAAACAACTGTATTACAGCGACACATGCATAAAGGTGCCCTTGTCATGAATGTCAATGCGCTTTGTCTGAATGTCTCACATCTCACTTTTCTTCCATGTGTTTTTTTTTTTTTTAGTACAGCCGAAGGTTTCTTTTCCCAGTCCAACAACGCCATGGTTACGGGCTGGCAGACATTTGTGCAGGCGCTGGGGTATTTCCTCAAAATGTTCTTTGGTTCCGCTGCCCTGGGAACTCTTACAGGACTCATCTCTGCCTTTGTATCCATACTCTGTGTGTGTGTGTGTGTGTGTGTGTGTGTGTGTGTGTGTGTGTGTTGTGGCTTTTCCCTTGCCTAAATGGTAAATAAACCCCCTATCAGGTCATGTTTATGATTTATATAGTGTGATGGTTTGACATCCAAGTCCTTGAAGATATTAAGCAACACCATTATTCCAGAAGAATATTGTATATTAAAAGCACAACTGAACTGGTCAGACAACTGAAAGTGTTTCGTATGACATCAATAATAACAATTATTGTTGTACGCTTAGAAAATAAATTATGGCCCTCAAGTTTCACACCTATTCACTACACCTCCTAGTTGTACAGATAGACAGGCGGTGTTATTACACCTAAACCATTGCACATTTTGCTATGGATGGATAATTATTGTGTGTGTGATTCCTGTGATCTTCAGCCATGTCTTGACGCCTTAACTCGTAGACCAGTGTCTCAAACACTTTGACCTCAGAAAGACTCCTTCCCTGGAGTTTGCCGTGATGATAATCTTTGCCTACCTACCCTACGGCCTGGCAGAAGGCATCAAACTATCTGGTGGGTAATACCCACGTGGTCAACACCAAAACAGATGGATTTCCACCGTGGAACCAGATACAACTTCAGCATTTTTGGGATCTTTCTCAATGTTTGTTTCTGCTTTTTTTATTTTCCCTTGGCCACAGGCATCATGTCCATCTTATTCTCGGGGATCGTCATGTCTCACTACACGCATCACAACCTGTCTCCGGTCACTCAGATCCTGATGCAGCAGACGCTACGCTCGGTGGCTTTCATGTGTGGTGAGTAACGTTGGTTTCCCGTACTGTTTGAGGTCAACTCGGAACGTTAAAGGCGTGATGCAAATACTTAGTTTAGTGAGAAACAGTGGCTTGTGCGTCACTCATGGTTTTTTGTCGTTCGTTGGGAAGAGTTACCCAACTTGTTTGATAGTAGTGAGATCCCTACTTGAGAAACACTTCTCTATGCAACTTCCTTTCTTCCATTGTTTTCTTTTGTTTTTCCGCCTACAGAGACGTGCGTGTTTGCGTTCCTCGGCCTCTCCATCTTCAGCTTCCCGCATAACTTTGAATTCTCCTTCGTCATCTGGTGCATAGTGAGGACTCCAGCCACATGCTACATTCTCCAGACTTAAACGTTGTTCCCTTAGCTCTGTTTGACCATGAGTGTGACTGAGACCAAATGTTCTCTCCCCAAGTTCCTTGTGCTCCTGGGTCGAGCCGTGAACATCTTCCCTCTGTCCTTCCTGCTCAACTTCTTCAGGGACACCAAGATCACTCCTAAGATGATGTTCATCATGTGGTTCAGTGGTCAGTGCTGCACTATTAAGACGAAAACGATCATTGCGACTATTTCGCACGCTTTTGTGATGTTTATTATTCATTGCGATTAACAGATGGTATTCAATTAATATTGTTATGCGCCGACTTTTTATAAAAAAAAAAAAAGAATAAAGCAACTGCTTTTGATTTTTATGTAACCCATTTTTAGGTTGAGAAAAGTAAATGTAACCTTCACAATGCTTAATTGCATAGGCCAAAATCGCTTTTTCGATTAATTTGCGATTAGTTGCGCAGCCCGAGCGGTACATGTTTTATTCCAAAGCATTCTACAATACCGTAGCGTGAGTGGATACATGCTTAGTATATTCTTAGTGTATTGAAGCGTTGGCTAAACAGGTCCACAATGAAGGACCCTGTAGGTCTGCTTTGTCACATGACTTCCACCAAAATGAGACCTTATCTTTTTGTTGTCTCATACGACAGGTCTTCGTGGGGCCATCCCTTACGCCCTGAGCCTTCATCTGGGCCTCGAGCCTTTAGAGAAGCGGCAGTTGATCGGAACCACCACCATCATCATCGTCCTCTTCACCATTCTGATCCTGGGGGGCGGCACCATGCCCCTCATCCGCATCATGGACATCGAGGAGAGCCAGACGCGCAGGAAGAGCAAGAAGGACGTGACCCTCAGCAAGACGGAGAAGATGGTAAGGGACGGAGCAGGGCTGGGGTTCAATGGCGATTTGAGAATGCACACAGCCACATGCACGCACGCATGCAGCCATACACAGCTGCGCGTACACCAATGCATTCACACACTCACTCACTCACACGCACACTAGTGCCGCCAGGTTGGCCCTTAAGCCACCAGAACGTGTCAGCTTTGATCAACTCATCCGCAACACAAAGGTGAAATGAAGGTTCGGGTTCTGAATAGGTGAGGGTGGTTCTGGGTGGGTGATGGTCACTCTTGTTCTATTAGATCTGCACTGCATGCAATGCTTTAAAAACTTTTCCAACCCAAGTATGTTAATGGTTTTGTAGGCAAAACTACTAAAGGAAAACTAAAAGGCTCTAGCCATCTACGAGCTTCATAGCTACATGGGATCTTAAGGATCCAGATTGAACTACATGAAGCGCCACCGTCACTGTGCCCAGTCTTTAATCACAGTCTTTACACACACACACACATACACACACACACTATGGTCCTATCGGTGCACTGTGTGTAACCGCCTTCGTGCACCACTTAAACATACATCTATCTCTATCTATCCCTCTCCTTTTGTGTCTCTTGCCTTTGCCTTTTCCCATGTTCTCTGATTGGCCCTCTCCCCTTTGTTTTTATTCCCCCCCCCCCAAATCAGGGCAACGCGTTGGAGTCGGAGCACATATCGGAGCTGACGGAGGAAGAGTACGAGACGCACATCTACCAGAGACAGGATCTGAAGGGCTTCATGTGGCTGGACGCAAAATACCTCAACCCCTTCTTCACGCGCAGACTCACCCAGGAGGTAGGTGGTGGGGGTGGGTAGGGCTATCTGTATCTATGTGCAGAGAATGCCACACAATAGTGTATAATGGCCCTTTTCCAATGAAGCCCCTGCCCAGGGGTTAAGCCCCCTGGTATGCCATTGGTGGACATTTGGGTCAACCCTCCTCTGGGACCTTGCTTGCTGTTCTGGTGAAGGAAGCTCATTGGATGTGGCTGGAGGCGTGGCTTTAGAGCTATTCGTGGCGAGATAAGAGTGTCAATTGGTTTGTACTCTGCCACAGCAGCCAGTGACGCGATGCATAGATGCTAGGGGAATATAAGTTTGCTATTTAAATGTTGGAATAATTGTTGGTCTAATTTGGATAATGATTCGGAGGATGACTCGATTTATTGTTCAAATAACAACTGTTATGCCTACAGTTTTTGATTCAGATATGCATAGGTATTGATAGAACCGTGCCTCTGATTAAATGAAAAACACTAACAGCTCCTTGACCTGCACGATCCCAGGTCAGCAGTGCTGTGTGTGTACGAGTGTGTTCCACGTGCGCTTGCATCACCGTGCCTTACCGTGTGTGTGTGTCCCAGGATCTGTTGCATGGCCGTATCCAGATGAAGACTCTTACCAACAAGTGGTACGAGGAGGTTCGACAAGGGCCCTCGGGATCCGAAGACGACGCTGACGAAGCAGAGTTGCTGTAACACAAATCACACATTTTAGGTGACTGTACTGGATTCTATGGGACTGTGTGGACCTTATTGGATTCAGTGGGTATTGACGGGGTATCTATTTAAACTAAAGGGGGAGAAAATGGTGGTTGTGTGATTGCTGAGTCTCGATAAATAGGCAGTTTGAACTCTACAGAGAGTTACTTAATGAGAAAAAGGGCGTGTTGACGTGTTTTATTTTATTGTTTTCTAAATAACTGCACACTGCAGTTGACTGCACTAGAATGGACCCTCCGTGATTGGTGGTTTGGGTTTTTGCTTTTTTACCAAATAGAAGGAAGGTTCTTAAGGGAATCAGATGGGAACCTCAGAGAGTGATATTCTCCACATAAGCAATACTAGTGCATCTTCTCTCCCTTATTGTTTTGCGCTGCTGCACACTTTCTTAGTGCTATTCCGCTGTATCCATGTCCTTTTTTAGATTCCACTTTGAAGTTGATCATTTAGTGATTGACACAATGGACAAGATCTATTGGAAGGAACTCCCCGTTTTGTTGTTCTGTTAATTCTCTGTAGTTGTTTTCGCTTAAAAGCAAAAGTATGATACGGTAATGCTGCTAATATTCTCCCATTTCATATAATATTTTCTTTTAAATCAGGTTCATAAGATTGTGGCAAAAAAAGAAAACGCTTTGCTTTAATTTCCCTGTTTGGAACGGGAAATTTCAGTAAAAATGAAACTGTAAAAAATAGGCCACCGTAACCAAGAGAGTGTGACCAGGACGTTGCTCTTGTAACCAAGGTCGAGGTGCTCCCAGTTACACTACTCCCAGTTGCACCTCCGCCATTTTGCTTTATATTAGGTACACTGTTGTGATACACTATAATTGTATACCTTTTTTTGCACATATCCATTTAAAATCATCTGTGTACTGCTTGTGTCCTAGAAAGGTTGCGTCTCCTGCAGAAATGTATGTTGGAGGAAATAATTGTCTTATTTTAATGACCAATGTGAAATTCCAAAATGAATGAATGATTGGTGATGGTGAAGGAGTAAATGTTATTGTCTAACTGTATTTAACTTTTCTATTTATTTGTTACTTATCTATGTGGTCTTGTATACTTTTTATGAGCTCCGTGAGCAGTACAGAGTTATAATAGAGATTTGTATAATAAATGAACGGTGTTGACTAAATTACCTACTGAAATCTATTTCTTACCCTCAACTGCTAAACCCCATGTGTACTGACAAGAAGATAAAAATATTAATTTTGGTAATACATTATTTTTGGTAACAATACAATAAGGGTACATTTATTAACCATTAACGAACATGAGTTAATGCAGAATCAAGTATTATTATATAGCATTAGCTTGGGTAGGGGTCAGGGGTAGTGTTAGGGTTAACCCTATTAAATAATGTATAAATTAATACCTTAGTTAACATGAATATCATTATTATTATATGATAGCTAGACCATTGGTTAACTGTTAATTAACTGTTCATTCATGCTTATTACTGCCTTTACTAATCATGACAAATGGTTAATTAATGTACCCTTATTGTAAAGGGTTGTTATGTATTTATATATGGTATACTAGCTTCTTTTTAAACTTTCTGTCTGCAAGCGTCTCCCCAAGGTCTGCCGTCCATCTCTAGCAGACCTTGGGGGATTCGTCCGAAGCTTGGCAGAGTCTGTGATCTATCCTTGTTGTGCTTGCCAAGGCGTTGGGTGATTGTCCGGTTTTTTGCCCCATGAAAGGAGAGCTTGTGTGTACTTCGGCCGTACTGCCAGAGCATATGTCAACATCTGCTGACAACCAGAGGACAGGCCTTGAACTGATATACACCAGCCTTGCTTTTTCAACTCGGTGCTCTCTTCAGCCCCTGGTTGACATTATGTTTCCCCCATCGAGGGGCCTACAGGCTAGGGGAGATAACACTTATGTCACTAAACCGCGTCTTTGATTCCGACCGAGTCTCGGCTTCAGTAGGGAGCTGGATGGGATCTGGCGTTGGTTTGACTCCCAGCTCCCCTGGATATGCTTTAAACGTATCTCCTCCCTAAAGTGTGTCTCGGTTCTTAATGATTTTGTGGGTATTTACCGAGTTGTGAAAGTGGCCGGTGAGGATTCATTTGGGATTTTAATACACTCTGGAGTTTTTCATGAATAAATGCCCTACCCCACTCAATACCAACAGATATTTAACCAATGGACATAATATTTTAAATATTGAAAATACAGATTAAACCCAAAACTTACAATGCAAAATGACAATTCTTACTAAAATAGTAATGATACTCAGAAACCCAAATGGTCTTTAAAATGTCCAAGTCATTGTGAAATCGAAGTATTTTTGTATTATCCATTACACATTGGATAGCTACATCGTTTGTACACGTCCACCTAGTTCCAGTTTGAGTTATAACCGTATTTTTGCAGTAAGAATATTTAACCAGCAGAGGGCGCTAAATCGATGGAATTGATTTGTGTTGGTCGACTTTTGAATATCGGAACGTAACAACTGTAACTTTACATACAGGCATATCTACACTAGGGATATTTATTACAATCTTTACAACACAGAGATATTGTCACCAGTTGTACTTTGAATCTAACCTATATTTTTCTCTAATCCACATAATTGCCATGCAAGCAAGCATGCAAGTAAGCCTCACCAGTGATTGAGCAGGACACCCACGTTTTGAAGTCGGTCGATCATGTCCACCCCCCCCAACCCCCCACCCGCCGAAAGTACGTATGTTTTATATTCCTGGCCGCAGCGTGAGAGATGTGGACGTGGAGAGGATGCAGAACTTTCAGCGGGTGGTTGGTTGGTGGGCCAGCCGCTAGTGTGTGGTTGGAAGACACCAGGGGCCAAAGATAAGACATTTCATTTGGATAGATTCAGGATTGGACACACACACACACACACACACACACACACACACACACACACACACACACACACACACACACACACACACACACACACACACACACACACACACACACACACACACACACACACACACACACACACACACACACACACACACACACACACACATTACTGTGTGTTTGTGTGTGTGAAGATACCTTTGTTTTGGAATTTCGATTGATCATGTGTCGCCCACAGCATGTTTGCCTGTTATTTGCGTTGTGGGGAAAGGGATCACATGTTTCAAGCTTAAACTCTCCCTAATTTACTCTCTGGCTCGTATTCACTCAACCGAGGAAAAATGATCTGCCTTAAACCCACAAATTCTAAATTAGAATGCCAGAGTTTACGGACATGACTAATGATCTATGTATATAATGATATGATAATGATAATGATGATATAATGATAATAATGATATAATGATCTATGATCTATGTCCTACTGTCCTACTAGGTGAGGAGACAATACTTAGTTATATCCAAAGAGTTTTCTCTGATTGCCTGAATGAACTCTGAGGAGATTCCGGCGTGGTCGCTGACCAGCTCTGGTCTGCACTCCGAGAGGAGGGAGACTGTGACCATGGGCAATGGGGAAAAAAAAAGATTTAAGTCATATACGTGTTTCCATGGGAACTGACTACAGGACACTGTTACATATTTGATCGTTAATACGGTGGACTGCACATTAAGTTCTGATATAGCAGAATCTCCATTGAAATCACTTTTTCTTCATAATTCTCTGAATACAGTGAATACCATGTACATATAGTACATGGTTTAGTTTGATTATTATAGTCACAGATGAGGAAGCTAATGCAAGTGTGACTTATCAATACAACATAGCACACACATTGACATCAGTTATATATATATTATTGACGTGAAAGATGTATCTGATAATATTTCCTCCATTTCCAAGAACTCTTTCCCTTGGTCAGAACGGCTGGCCGGTTCTGTCCAGTCGGCAGAGTGGTGCTGGTTCTGCTGCCAGTGGAAACAGGCAGGGAGCAGTGAGTGGAGTACTAACCTTTGAAAACAGAAATCACGCTTGACAGCATGAGATTGTGTAAGTGAGTGTGTGCTGCTCGCAATGTGTACCAACAGTGTGTGTGTGTGTGTGTGTGTGTGTGTGTGTGTGTGTGTCTAATGGCTGTATAAAGGGATGTTGGACCCATGATGACCATGTGTTCAAGGTGATAAATGGACGCCATGAATAATTAAATGTGGCACCCTTGTTGTTGTGGTTGCAAGTGTTTGTGGTGCTACAAAATGATTGATACCAATCACCAACCGTTTATTCGAATTAGATTTATTTTATGCTGTTGATAAAGTCAATAATTTATTTAATCTATACATTTATGCTGCTGTCCTGCAGCTACAGCCTACAGTCGGGGACTTAAGTCAAGGTCACCATTATAAAGTCACTTTAAAGGACAAATTCCACCCTTAGGATTGTTCTCAAATGATTACTCAATGTCAAATAATTGATCAATAATAATTGTTTCAAACTGAATTGGGGCCGTGACCCTGTGTCTTTTATCATTTTCGGGCCGTCAAATGTTGTTGATACACGTGTTTTTCTCTAACATCTGCAAGGCTTATCATCTCCCTGCTCTTCAGACACCAGTGGTGTATTTTGAGTTAAGTGTTTTTTCCTTTACCTCAATTTTGGAAGCCATTGAAAGACGTCAACACCAACACTAGCTGATTCCCGCAATAGTGCTGGTAGTCCTTGATTCTAATGGAAACAGAATTGATTTGCATAAATGACCATTTCCATACAGTTAGTGGCCCAGCAATTCCGCCAACTGTATGGTAATGCAAACATTACCATACAGTTGGATGGCTAAAGATAATGGCCATGCACATCTGTACACATTTCACATAAGCATTGAAATTTATATGTTTAGGAGTGAGGAGTTACATCCCGCCTGTGTTTGTGTGTGTGTTTGTGTGCATGTATGTGTGTGTGTGTGTGTTCTGATGAATAGAATAAACAGCCAATGGTTGTCTTCTTCAGCAAGGCTTCAGAACTGTAACATACACAGCATATGCCTAATGAGCGATGCTACCCACCCATCTTACGGGCTGATGGGGCTCATGTGGGAGGGCTCAAGACAGATCGCCCTGAGGCACGCTCCCCTTATCCTAGTCTTCTTACAGTGGGTCGGTTTTAGTGGTCAAAAACACACATGAAATCATTCTTCATGCCTATACCTTTATCAAGGTCAAAGAAGAGCCCCCATTGTACACATCCAAGCCTCTTGCCTCGAGAAAACTAATAATGGAGAAGAGAAGAGAAGGCATGGGTTAACCTCCAGGAGTGTTCCTCCTTGGTGACAAAGCCTGTTCTCTTGCAGCGCCCAAGGACCTCACAGCCTCCGCTGCCGTCAGGCTCACAATGGGTCCGGAGCAATGTACGTATGTGTGACTCTCTCTCTGCTGTTAAGATATGAAGCCAGAGATTGTTTGACACACTGTCAAGACTTACACCGTTTGACCGTTTTATATTTAAATGGCATGTATTAATGTGAACTTCTCCTCAACCACAAGCGCAAACAGCTAAATAAAACAATTATTGCAATGCCAGCTACAGACGTTCAGATTATTTTGTTTACGGTGAAGATGAACAGCATTTTCGGTTCATTCTGCCACTGTACATTTTTTTCTGTTATTGTTTATTATTTATTTACTAACTGTTGATTAGTGAATAAGCATATCAGTTCAGAAGAAAATCTGTTTCAACATACCGCTAGTCCCTCACACAAGCAGAGAACAGCTGGCAGGATGGTGTCAGCATCTGCTCAGAGATGCTCATGAGCAACTTGGAACAAATCCAATGGAAGAAGACTCAACACATCTGTCATCACAGTCATAGTCGCAGATTCACTCCTCCATCCTCATTTACTCCCGCCACCACTATTGCTCTTTCATTGCTCCCTATTGCTCTTACAGAGATGGGAGGGACCATCTCAACAAGATCCCCAGTCTGGAGCAAACAGTTGCAGAGATTTCCAAGTGCCCAAGCTTCTGTGATGGATAAGCGGTGTGGAACAAATGCCCCTACAGAGGATCGTCTGCTTGACGACACTGAAGCCAATTGACTGAGAGAATTCTTGGAAGATGTTTTCTTGTTAGTTATTTCTCTATTCCTATTCAGTTTTCTTTGTACAACAAAACTGATGAATGTAAAGACATGCATTATCGGAATTTAGGAATGTAGACATATTGTAAATCCGCTAATGGCATTCAGCAAAATTACAGGGAATCTCAGCCCAGACAATCACATCATTTTCTTTACTCTTACAGTTTATTGTGACCAATAATAAAGGGAGTGACGAATGATTTGAAGGGCAGTGTAATTACATACCAGGCATCAATGTTCAGTTCAGAGTGATGTTGACTCAGATCCTATCTTCTGCCTCAATGGTTCCCAGTCCTGTTCCTGACACGGGAGCCATATCTGAGATGTGCATTGCATGAGAGCATCAACAACAATACAATAAAAAAATGGGGGGCTGCCAAATCGGCATGATTACATTCCAAGAGATTGTTTTTTGTGTTCCTTGCGCAAATCAAGCACAAGCTGTCATGTAGGCCTACTTTGTCCAAAACATTATTTGACAAATTATTCATAGTCTTAAGTAATTAAATCATAATTGATCATTCCCTGCTTGATTATGTTCAGGTTTATGAGCCTTGCATGCTTTGATTAAGCTCAGGATTTGTGTTATTTTCTTCATCAAAACACTGACGTTCCCCAAAGGCGCGCTCCCCTGAGTTGTTTGGGCCTTTGTAGCAGTCACTAGGGGGAAAAACACAAAATGACATCTCAACCAATGTCCACACACGTTTTGGGGAAATGCATGCTCAGTGCATGATAACAATGTCGCTCAGTAATACTTAGAAGAAAACATATATGTGCTTGGATACAGGGAGACTCCCGGTCAAATCTCTCGGCCGGTTGGCAACCCTAGTATGCTGGTGGAGGTAGAATGAGAGTGAATAGCTTTAGCTGTTTCAGCTATTGCTGTTGCTGACAAATTTTGGTGGGTGCAGGAGAGGTAAGCATCTTAATAGTCCTCCATATTCTGGTCCACTCCCTAATTTCCCATTTTTCTGAGATTCATTTCTACTTTTTTTGTAAACGTCTGCTTCTGATGTGTAGGGGAAGGAAATTGCAATGCACGTAATGCTATGTGCCTTGTCCTGAGTTGCCTCTGTCAGGGGAACATTTACTGTCAATTTAAGTAAATGTCAAGCAAAGAAACATGAGCTAACCGATATTTGCAGATATGTTCTGGGTTGAGTGAACAGTGATACGTAAGTGCCTTACACAGCCAGCCGTTGACGACAGCAAGGAAATGGACAATATAGGATTATGAAAAAAAAGACATGAATAAATACTTGACAAATATAATCACATGTTGTAGATGATATTATATTGATGATTTACGGAAATGTTTGCACTGTCAAGTCATATGCATATAGATAATAAATTGCCTGTTAATGTATATCCTGGCAGGTTATTATGTGGAGGTTAACCCCCGCAAGTCACGGTCAGAAGGGTGATAGAAGCCAATAGGTGTGTGTGTGTGTGTGTGTGTGTGTGTGTGTGTGTGTGTGTGTGTGTGTGTGTATGTGTGTGTGCTTACATGCATGTGCCTGCATGTGAAAAACAGGAGTTTGCTGTCTGTTTCAGTTGAGACAGGGCAAGAAGGCTCTCATCCCTTAAAATGACATAACAAGTTTCTTCCTCTAAAGCTTATTCTTCTGTGGTGGCGTTGACACATGGCTGTGTCTCTCTCAGTGTTAATTAGTGTCAGGGAGGCCAACTGGGTCCTGTGGCCCAGCAGCAGCCAGCCTGTCTGCCTCTCATCCCAGGGCAGCCTGCATCAGACAGCAGTAGGACAGATGGTGTGTGGTCCCCTTACTGCCCTGGGGACACTGTTTTACATCTTCTCCCCAAATGACTCCCCTATCTTATATGTATGTATGCATACGGGGACCCATATGTACATGAATACATACATACATACATACATACATACATACATACATACATACATACATACATACATACATACATACATACATACATACATACATACATACATACATACATACATACGTATGTATGTATGTACACTATACATATATCACAGCCAATATCAGATAAGATAAATACAATACAAGCCTAATGATGTCTGTTGATGGCTTGTTCACACAATTAACATATATCCACAAAATGACACACACACACACATCGTTCATTAACCATGAGCTTAGCTAGCTCAAGTGCTTTATGCTTGATTTGTTTTCATTATCTGTAAGTGACACATAAAACAAATAATTGTGTGTTTTTCTTTTTCTACAGACAGCCGAACATCAAGTGAACTTCATATTTGTATAGCAATTAATCACAGGCTAAATCTTGCTAGGATCTTGCTAAGCTATAAGTGGGGAATAAGGACACTTAAATTTGTTAGCATATACTGAATATATTTTTAGCAAGTCTTGACTTGCTTTGTTACATATTCAGATATTCTGCACGATACCCCGCTTACTCCCTCATCTTTAAATCTCTCACTGTCATCCTAGGAAAATGTATGTATGAATTGCAGATGCTTTAAACCTCCTTTTTTTTTATTAATACTGACTACTTCTACTACTATTAAGCTTACTACTACTATTAACCTCACCACTCCACAAACGTTCTAAGCAGATCAAATATCACAGGCCCATTTCTCTGCAAGACATTTCTTAGTCAGGGACCAGATATTATAAATTATTAATATTTTTTTCTTCTTTTCTTAATTAGTCTTTCAGTTCCACCCCTGCAGTGGAAAACGGGGGGGGGGGGCTCCTTGGACTCCACTTCAAACATCCAGGAGTGACGCAGGGTGCTTAGTTACACAGTTAATTTGGCAGAATAAATGATTGATTGACTGGACGTTTTTGCAGCCTGCATATTAGATCCACTGGCAAAGTAACACATCATCTTGTGTAGACATACGGATTAAAGCCACGACACAGGTTGAAACGCAAGTTAATTTCCAGATGTCTCGTTAAGAGTAGACAGAGGTGTCTCCGTTCAGAGAGGTCATTGTTATTCATCACAACAACAACAACAATAATTTATAGTGTCTCATGATGCAACGGATGATGCAATGACATCACAGAATTACAACAAAGAGATAAGGACATGCGTTGTTGTGTTCTTCAATGTGTTGTGGAGGTGATGGCACAGCGAGCTGAGGATCAAACGCTGCCGTGACATGGAGAAAGGCGCTGAGACGATTCAACGCACAAGCAGAACATTCCAAATGACACCGTGGGTGTCAAGGTGTCTCAAAGAGAGGTCACCCAGTTCCTGTCCCTGCCGCCCATCCATGTGTGTTCCCATTGTCTCTTCTTATTTCCTTCACACAGCCACCCCCCCAACACACACACACACACACACACACACACACACACACACACACACACACACACACACACACACACACACACACACACACACAAGTAGAATGTTTGAATGTTTTCTTTTTTTATCTTTGTCTCTCTCTCCTCTCTTGCCTTCTTTTCTGGAAGCCAGAGTAAGTCTCTCTGGGTGTGCCTGTTATCTGTCTCTTCCTCACTTAGCACAGCATATCATAGAAACAGGTAATCGCTTCAGGATTACCTAAATAATGAATAAATAGGGGGGAAGGGAGGTAGCGTTGTATTTCCTTCATGCATTAATTAGCTTCAGAATTATGTGTAATTTTTATATGCCCACCCCTTTAATTTGTAATTAAGTAATTTAAGTAATTATTTAACCACATGACCAAGCAGTGTGAACAAAATGAAAGACAGCATTACAGTTCATTTGGACCAATAGAAGGAAAAAAATTTAATCAAATAGATCTTTCTGGATTTATTGTTGTGCCCTTTTCGCCCAATACACTCACATTGTCCTATCATCCACCATGTACACTGAATACAAACAACGACATGCATGTCCACACTGATGAACGTCTGACGTGTCTGAGCCTGCTTCAATAGGTTGGAATCCATCGTAAATGAACAATCACAGCATCTTGTCTCATCACTGTTTACTACTAAATGTATTAGAATTATGTTGTGTGTGTCTCGAGGATTGCACTGAGAACTTCATTAGCAAGGCTTGTATTGTGCTTGATTGTTTACATTTTTAGTTTTGTCAAATGAATCATAATTTAATGCAATACACTAAGCCAATATTATCTAACAGATGCTCAGTTTAAAACATTACGTCAGCCAAGTAAGTCTATTCCCATTCCCATACTCCTCTAACATAATACCATGCAATTTAATATAAAGCAATGCAATTCAATGTACACAATACAATGCAATGTCTTTCAATACAATATACACAATGCAATGCAAAGCAATACGGTATACTCAATGCACTACACAATGCAATGTAATACAATGCAATTAACTTTTGCAGATACCTTTTTGTTATAAATCTTTTGAGTTTTTGGTATAACTTCAGGATGTCATATATATATGCATGAAATAGTCAAGGACTCAAAAATAAGTGGACTTTGCAGCCTAAGGCAGTGTGAGGGATCAAACCATACAGAGCAGGGGATTCAGGTAGGGTGAACATTTTATTGATTCAAAATTATATATATCTAACAGTCAAGACATGTACCATAAAGTCCTCTCCCCACTAGACAAACATGGGAAAAGAGTCATGCAATTGCGGCAAACATGGACGTAAAGGAAAGTAAAGAAATAAAAATGATGCAAATTGTTAAAGTAAAGTCATCTAGAATAATTGCGACCGTCACACTCTTCTTGAGTCACTCCTGGACAGTGAGACATGCTATCAGCTGTAGTATCTGGTGTTGGAGCTGAATGTGGTGTTGAAGCAAGGACCATGGTCATTAGGCAAATGTAAATAAATAAATAAAGGTAAATAAAAAATGTACTAGAGAGAGAGAGGTATTTTTAAATAATGTATAAACGAATACCTTAGTTAACATGAACACCAGATAAGATGAACACCATAAGTAAACATGAACACTGTTAGTAAATGACTACTAGACCATTAGGCCACATGTCCACATAATGTTTTTCTCTGGTAGAACAGCACTGCCACATCTAATATATGATTGTTTGCCTGAAGGTTGTGATATTTTCAACTAGAAGCTGTCATGGCAATTCCTTTATGAGATATTGCGTCTAGGACAGATGAGACTTGTAAATGCAAACAAGCACACAATAGTTGTAGAAAATAACTATTTAATTTATGCATACACCAGTCTCCTCTCTAGCAAAGTGAGACCCAATCCCAGTTTCACAAATCCTTTTAACACAGGTTCACCCCTCCCCAGAATGATGTCATGACATCAAGGGAGGAAAGTAATACAGTTTCGTCATCTCATGCTTCACGTCCAGCAGACTACTGGTCAGCAGAGTAAAAGCCAGGGGTGCTCCATGTCCCCCAACTGGTCAGCAGACTAAAGAACAGAGGTCCATGGATTCTCGCTAAGTGGCTAAATGACAAAACATGAGGAAGCACACAACCCGGGAATGGCTGCACAAAATAAACAATGTTTTGTTTCTCAAGGTGGGCGCATGCTTTAGATTTATGCTCTCTCCTCATTGGGAGGAGGCTGGCGCTAAAAACCCCTGCTATGTGGACATTGGCCCTTAGTTCATCGTTAATTAACTGTTACTTAATTGTTAGTAAATCCTTATTACTGCATTTACTAATGTTAATTAATGGTTAATTAATGTACCATTTTTGTACTTAAAAACAGACTATCATAAACCTCAAATTAAACAAACCTCCCTTCAATGACACAAGGGAACCTATATATAACATAACATTACATTTATTTAGCTGACGCTTTTGTCCAAAGTGACTTACAATAAGTGCATTCACCAATGAAGATAAAACCCAAAAAGTGCAAGAATCATTCAAGTACATAACATGTATCAAATAAGCAAACTACATGCTAGTATTTTAAACCAAAAATGGATATATGAGCCGAGGAAGACAAACACTTTATAACACAATTATAACCTACAGTTATAATTATTGAAGTAAAGCTATTGTTATAACAAAGTTAAAACAATAACTTTACTTTAATAATGAAATTATTAATAGTATATACAGTCTAGAGTCTATAGAGTCTTATAAAGTATTTATGTTGAGTCTTATATTTATACTAAATGAACTAAGAGCAATCCTTTCCCCATACAAAATATTCCACACAATCCAATTCACTTAGCATCCCCTGTATTGTGGCAACTTCTAGAAAAATAAACATAACATACATAACTGTACAAGGCCTAACAAAAAATGCTTGCATTCATAATATATATATTTATAAAAGATAAAGATAAATAACTCCAGTGTAGATGTGAGGCTTGCAAGGTAGCACTCAGTATAATAATTAACTAACTACTTGTGTGAATGAAAATCAAAGCATGGTACATAATCTCATTTGGTTTGTAATGATGTATAATTAACTCCCTTAGAAATGAAGTGAATTTAAATGAAGAACTCTAAATGCAAGAATGTTCTCTCTTTGGATTCATTGTTAAGAATGTGTTGAGGATTGTATTAATTGGATTGGTGAGATTTAGAAGTCTCAAACGGAGGAATGTTGAGGATTGTATTAATTGTTAAAGTTAGATATGGTTTTGCCTCATTCCCCCTCCCTGCCAGAGCCCTGTCTCTGACCCCCACTGTTAGTTGGCGAACACCTTTTCCCTGCCCTGATGCCCCTCCCTACCAGATCCCTTTCTCTTATCACCAGTTTGAGTTGATCAAACAAATTATGTATATTTTCCTTCATCCGGTTCTCATCCTCCTCCCTGCCAGACGTCTGTCTCTAACCCCCTTTTCTTCTTAAAGCAATTGATCAGAATCAGAATCAGAATCAGAAAAGCTTTATTGCCAAGTACGCTTTTTAAACATACAAGGAATTTGTCTTGGTGATGTAGGTGCACGTCACGTTCTCTATTGCACGTTAAACAGAACAAACAAAATAAGTATAAATATATGTATAAATATACACACACAATTTAGATGTACAAGAGCAGATTTAAGTACAGTGGCATGTAGAGCCAGGGGTGGGGTGTGGAGAGAGTCAGGGTGGTTTCCGGGCCTTGTTAATAAGGCTAGTGGCGGAGGGGAAAAAACTGTCCTTGTGACGAGAGGTTTTGGTCCTGATGGACCTCAGCCTCCTGCCAGAGGGGAGTGGCTCAAAGAGATTGTTGCCGGGGTGGGAGGGGTCGGCCACAATCTTTCCTGCACGCTTCAGAGTCCTGGTGGCGTAAAGGTCCTGGAGCGGCGGCAGATTGCAGCCAATCACCCTCTCAGCTGAGCGAATGACACGCTGCAGTTGCAGCGTTGCAGCGTCAACGGTTGGTATTAGCATAAATTGGCCCTTCTTTAGTTTTACTGCCCAAAAATCGATCCCTGTCTCTGACCCCCACTTTTAGTTGATCTATGTGTATTTACCTTCATTCTTTTATTAATCCCCCTCCCTGCCAAAAATCGGTATTAATCCCCCTCCCTGCCAAACATCGGTCACCATCCCTCCACTACACTTGAGGAGTTGTTCAAACAATTAATGTGTATTCTCCCTGCCAGACGTCTGTCTCCAACCCCAAATGGCCCTTCACTTGTCTTACAGCCCAACAACAGATCACCCTCAGATCAACAGGTCGGGGGCCGATCTGGCCCAGGTATCACACCCCACCAAGTCTTTAGGTTAGAGAGAGTGTAGGCAATTTGACATTGGCTTGATTTGAATAACGGTAACCCAATAGGAACCTGTGGGTTACACCTTTTTGTCATTGTATCATCGTACTTCCAAACATTTTGATCATAACGACCGTCGTCAGTCAACCATCAACCAGGTGTCTGATTGAAATATCGAAGTGCGTGGATATGTGTCCACGCAGGAGTTTCGCAACACATCTTCTGTCTACCTCCCTCGGTCAATATAAAAGTCATTGCTCCATGTCGACTTCTCTTCCGCTCTATATGCCACACGACCACCCAGTGTCTTCGCTATCACAAGAAGGTGTTGATTGCTTCAGAATGTGAAACATTCTGCTTCATGCTCCCCACACCCTACTCATGGCGTACAAATACTACAAATGCTAGGCAATGCTACCTTGAACATTGTCTACTGGGAACGACAGCGTAGATACTGTAAAATATTTTGGCCTTTACTCTTCTAGGGCTATATAGGCAATGGCATTCAACTGGGCTATTGATCATATTAACCGCCCTCACAACGACATCATGGCACTGATCGATTTCACCATGAGGCATTCCAGGAAAGAGAATTATCGGGCATTGCCATGAACACAGCTGGCGATGATAGTTGTTTTATGTGGAAAGGTCAAGGTAAGGTTACACCAGAGAACGAAGAATGTAGCTAGCCTATTAACCAGTCTTTGCTGATAGATGTTTTTTTTCTGCTGCCATCAACACAAGTTCTTTCAGTTGCACACAATGCAAAATACATCTTCTATAATTCAGTTATCACGTTTCTTAAAAAAAAATTCAGGAATGTAATATTAATTTCTTCATATTTTCATAGTCTCTTTGTGCATCTGCTTCGTGCATTCTCGCTTTCTTAAAATTACGTTAAAAAAGGCTGCTCACTCAAAGCAATTAGCATCATGGCTTCATCGTTTATCTGAACAAGGTAACAGGACTAAATATTGGTATGATATTGGGAATCCATCCATCTTTTCTGATGCTATGTAAAGTTTTCAAAATGTGTTTTCAAGAATTCCTATTTGCTTGAATAATTGGCACCAGAAAGGGGAATCGATTGCTCTTGGTTCTTAAAAAATTGGACTCTGTATTCAGAACTGTGTAATTCACTGCTCTGTAGGCCTATAGTGTGGATTCAACCACAGCATCCCAAATGTGAGGGGCACCTTGACAACATGCTGAACAGTGTGCACTTGAAATTCTCTACTCAATCAATAGGCTGAATGCTGAATGCTGAATACTGAATACTACGACTACAACCATGATTCATTGTAATTCGCTTTGGATGAAAGCATCAGCTAAATAGATATGGTAAACAATGATCTAACCTTAATCATTGCCTAACGTCTGCTGTGATATTCCCCCCGTCGTTTCATATGTGTTTAATATGTGTCATTAAACAACGTCATTTTACATTTTAACGTAATGCACCATCATATTTTTATTGTGAACATATAATGCATTGATAGGCTTTGGACTGCCCTCTCAAGATGTTTTTCTCAACCCAAACTGACAGAACACAGACAGAAACCCAATCTCTCTCTCTCTTGCTCTGTCTCTCTCTCTGTCACATTCTTACTCTCTCTCTCTCACACACACACACACACACACACACACACACACACACACACACACACACACACACACACACACACATGCTGGACATTCAGTTGAATCCCAGTCCTTTGATTTCCTCACCAGCTCTGCTTCTGGTGTAACTCAACAGTGAGAAGGAAGCACTTTGATAGTGCAGCCTTGAAAGGCCCTCTTCTGACGTCAGATATTGGTCTTGGCAACTTTATCTCCATAATGTTTTGGCAGAAAGAATGAAAGTAAAGCCTTTGTGTATGTGTGTGCATTATATGTGTGTTTGTGATCATTTGTGGTCCCCCATCTGTAAGTTACAACCTTTTTGTAATGTTAGTTGATTGCATCTCAAACCATGCTATTGACCACATAGAACGGTTATAATAATATTATAAAAGTTACAATAAATGATAGTTGTCTATATTCTTTTCCCACATTGTGGGGAAAGGTATGCTCAATGACGTAACATGTCTGTTTATGAAGTATTTCCTTTAGCCCAATAGATTGGTGTCGGGATGCATTGCCTTGTCAGAGGTTTAAACAATATGCCATTATGTAGGCTCGTAAACAGCTCTCAACATTTATTCATGTTCACAGACACACAGACACACACACACACACACACACACACACACACACACACTACCTTGCTTTCAAATGATCAAATAAAGGGAGATGGGGGACCACAGACATTGAGTGAATTCTGGAGGCCAGAGTCTTAAAAGATTTACCAACATAACAAAAGGAAGTAAATATACCAGTCGATAACGGCATAGCTAGCTTTAGGTCAATCGGGGGTTTAGGTGGGGATGAGGGGTTGGGAGATTGATGGTATGGGGGGTGGTTGGAATACTCTCTACCGCTTTGCAAATCCCTGTAACACCTCTATGCCGAGCGGGGCCATTTGGCTTTTTTGATGTATTTGCTACAGCGAGACATATTGATTTTGGAATCATATTTCATGCTGGCCAGTTTCGGTGAATTGGTTGGAGGGAAACTGAATAAGAGCAGAATGTTCACACTGTTGTCTCCGCGCTAATGGCGGTTATAGCATCGACTTAAAAGCCATGCCTCCCAAAGGTTTGTTCATATTTGCTTGACATTTACACTGCAAAAAACACAAACAGGCTGAATCATAGGTGTAACATATAAGGATATACACTAACGGGAAAAACCGATACCAGCAAAAGATACAAACCTACTCCTAACCCTATCATTACTGTAAAGCTTGCATGCAATTCTAATGAAATAATCTTGGTTATCCTTTCACCTTGAGAATCACGGAGTCAGACAGATGGCAGATTATCAGATCAGCTCATTGCCTCTATTTGTATCACGAACACTCACATTTTTTAATAATAATACAAGTACAGATAATGAAAAACAGTTGTCAATAATATACAATATGAAGATAAAGAAAAGTTGAGTACACCTCTTTCATTCAGTTTGTTTTAGACTTGCTAAAACATATAAGGAAAATGGCTTAAGAGCTTGAAATGTAAATAGGAAAGACAACATTTTGCTAGCCTGTGAGTAAATAGTTTATGCCATTTTACTTGTCCAGTCTATTCAGGATGCTGCTGTTATGGTGTAAGAGAGAATATCTAGTCATGTTTCAGGTTTCAGACACTTGGATTAAGGGGTTGGTTTGTTTGATACTAGATAAAAATGGATGGTACAGGAATGGAATGAGGGTCTGAAAAGTGGATGTTCAAGACATATTTGGCTCAAATAAAATAAATATGCTTTTTAAGTCCGACGCAGCCTAGTAAATTCTGCCCCTTTAACTTAGGATCCTTTCACACAAAGAAAACCAAGCAGGCAGTGTAAAACAGAAAATCAAAGTGGCCTATTCTGCTTGAGTTTATTCTCACATTTCCCCTCCACATGTGAACGAATGCATTTTCCCCCAGCATCTATTCTTGTTAATGTATGATAAAACTAACTACACGGTTTCATAATGGAGAGACAGAAATGCCTACTGTGTGTATTACAATATTCATGTTTGATTTTAAATTTGTTTACATAGCACAGCTGACAACTGAATCCCTGTAGGTCGCTAGGATGTGCTTCTCCAACCCAGTAACGACTCACAATCCCACGAGGGAAAACAAGACATGAGCTTATAGAACATTACCCAACGTCACCGTTTTGCTTCCTGTCACCTCTTTCCGCATCAGCGGCCACAAATGGACACCACAGAGCAGACAGGCTGCTTTCATCGGGATGGATATAGTGCAGTGCCTAAAAGCACATTATCCCAGTTCATAAATGTATGAGAGGGTTATGAACACCCGTGGTTGTCACACACTGTACCGGGGGTTGAGTAGAGGCCTTGCTGCCATGTAAGCCCTTTGGGTTTCACTGGACCCGTACATTCGGTTCATACTGAACAAACCCAGGAACTGTCCAAATGCAGCATGACCAACAATCTGATGAAATATGCACTGATTTCTGTTGACTGAGTTTTGCAGTCGACTTACCACCAAATGTCGGTCCTATGCCTTAATAAAACAAAAGTAGCCTAGTAGTCATCCAATCAACTTCCACTCGGATGTCTATTTACAGTTATCACTTAATTTTTTCATTACATTGCATTTATTTAGCTGACACTTTTATCCAAAGCGACTTTCAATAAGTGCTTTCAACCATGATAAAATCCAGAAATTGCAAGAACCATGCGAGTACATACCATTTATCAAATAAGAAAACTGAATCAAGTGCTACATTTTAGAAACGAGATAGAGAATTGTTTTACTTTCAGGTTTGTTTTTAATCGTAACACACAAGTACTTTCACCCCCCAAAAGCATAATATTACCAATAGATTTCTCTGAACAGCTCAAGCCCACTGCATATAATTTTTGTTCAGTAATCCTGCATCTCCCTTATATCTGTAGCCTTTAAGCAGGCATCATCTGTAAGTATTCAAGTTAATATGCAGTTATATACGATATTATTACTTTATTGTTATAAAATTAGCTCTGTATAGAGTTCGCCATGTGGTTAGCATTTTCGTTAGCAATTTAGCATGCCAACTCCATTCGTTTAGTTAGGCTATTGTCATCAGCTAGTACATGTACGTTGTACATGTACTTTTATTCTTTGATATTGTTGCATAAGGGTGATTATACTTACCTTGGTTTTGTATTTCTGTGTTACAGTTTTACACTTCTCTTTATTATACCTGCCAATCAAAACACTTGCTTGTTCCTTGGAGGGACAACTGAGGGAGTGTTTAGCTCGCTGTATAGCCAGACACACGTTATCTAGGAGCAACGTCTGGTGAGGACAGTACACATGCAATTTGGTTATAATGGTATTCATCTGTATTCAGCCCAGTCTGTCATCATTCTTTTATTTGTGTTGGATTATCCCTTTTAAAAGCATCAGAAAAAAGAATATATAGTTATATGACATTTTATGCTAATGTGAATGTATACTCTGTTAATAGCTATCTATTTGGGGGGGGGGGGGGGGGGGGGGATTATGTTTGGTGAATTATGAATGATACACACATTTCTGGCGTGTGTGCGTGTGTGTGAGTGATACTTCTACCTTTTATTAACCTGAAAAAACGTATATTTATTGTAGGTTTCTATGTTACTTAACATGTTCAATATACTGGTAACAACAAACTATATCAATACTCTTAACACTGCCCTACTGAGTATTCAATATCTCAACCCATTGTGTAAGTTACCTACAATACAGAGAAGAACCAAAGCAGGTGGAGGCTGGGGTGGTGGTTGGTGAAACCCCACCGCAGATGTGGATGGTCCGTCTATTCCATCCAAATCTCCAGCGTTACAGTCCATGATTCCAAAATGTACGGGAAGAAGGGGCAAACCAATGTGTTGGGACAATTTCTTGCAAGGCTGAAGTTTAGTTCTGCTGTGAAGGATTCAAACTCTGTCGTGAAGCACAACATCCGCTCCCAGTCTGTCCATGCAATGTCCATGTAGGTATGTAGGGTGAACACCACTGGTGTCAAACCCGGGGAGATAATGCTGAAACAATGATTCTGATTCTGTCTGACCATATCAAACTTATGTGAAATGATAATATGCTCATTATTAGCTATTGTGACGAAACAAACTGTATTTGGATGAGTTGGTATACAAATTATTGTATCAATGATGTTGTTCTCCAATAGTTCACTGTTTGGTTTCAGAGTTTTAAATTATGTGTTACTTCTAGATTATGTTCCTTCCTTTATATTCCTTTTATTGAAACACAGAGTACAGATATGTTATTATATATATTGTACCAATTGGAGTTTCTCTACAGAACCACAAAACAGCCAAAACAATCGTTTCAATGGTGGAAATGTACAGTGACATAATATAATCACCTAACAAAGATGTGTCCCTGTCAGCAGTATGGATTTGGTTATAATATATTGTATTGAATCTCTTGTTATAATGAAACATTGTCTAACTTCATCAATATTATCAAATACAATAATGCGACCAGCATCTTTCCAGGGATACCTCTTTATTGTTAGTATAAGAAGACAAGGCATACTGTGTATACAAATGCAACCTGATCAAACAATACAGCATTTATGTCAGACACACATCTAGATCTGTTCGAGAGAAATCGAGAAGGAAAGCACACTGTGATTTTCCAGAACATATTTGTGCATTTGTAACAGCCACGGAAACAATGAGATAAAAGACAGTCTGCCAGATATGTTGGATGTAACCAACAGTGATCTAGCGTGCCTTGTTTAACCATCCTAATTGTAATGATACGGTTTCATCGGACCTGTCACACACCTCCTGGACCAAAGCACAGTGACACAAAAAGCTTCACATGCATGTTCAAAGATAATCACAGCTCCGACAGATAAGGTTACATCAAAATGGACACACATAAATGCACACACACACACCTTGCTGAAATTGCGCCGTGTCTTCTTTAAATATCTGTCCATTCTGCTGCAGAGTATTATTAAAGGGTGTATTTAGAGCTAACTATATACTTTGGTTCTCAATGAATTAAAGCTGAGTTGGATTACTTCGTCTCACTGGTGTTGCCTCTGCTGAGGCACCATATTACTTCTACTTTGTTTCATAACAATCCCAAACATTGCAAGCAGAATTACATGAGCAGGTGGCCATGTAATGTAATAATCTTTCATCAGTCTGATCCTTTCGTGTTTTGAGTTTGCGTTAACCGTCTCATGTTATGTCAAATGTTTCCTCTCCATTTGCGTTGCATGTGGATGAATGAACTAAGGCCAAAGGAAGATATTCTTGGTAACACAGGTCAATCAGCAGATATTCGCCTAATATGGATAAAAGGGTTCACAAAACACAAGTGAGGGAGAGAAGGAGAATGTCTGCAAATGCTTTCATGGAATGGTATCTATGAGCAGATTTGTTTGTGTTTTGCTCATGCTTTGCATGCTCCTCTGCGTATAGTACTGCAGCTGTTTACTCAAGCTGAAGGTCATCAGGTGACCTTGCTGTGCTAAATTGTTGAGCTTAATTAATCATTAATTACTTTGTTTCAGTGGGCTGGATAGATAAGGCCTGATTCCGAGGGATTTGATTCAAACCGCAGTCAGAGGTTATCAAGCCTCCTTGATAGCAACTCGGCTTCTGGGATCAGTCTGGTCTTGACCAGGGGTCGATGCAAAATCTCATCTTTCCCCATGCACAAAATGGCTGCATAACATGAGTCATAGAGTTAATGGAAATTGGCAGGAGCATAACAGAGTTTCTTATTTTCACCACAGCTAAAACATAGCATTCAAATGTTCAACAAAATATGCCATAAAGGGAAAAAAGTATGTTTATTAGTTATTTTTAAATCCTCATCATTGTTTCAAATGGTGACAACATTTCAACCACCAACAAGATAATATCATATCAAGGTGTCAGCAGTGCACGGATGTTTAGCTTGTGTCATGCCATCATTACATGACACATAACTGGCTGGAGGGCCAAGGCTCCCGCGTGATCAGAGGTCCCTGGGGACTGGCGCCGACCGGGCCGTCCGTAATTCATTCTCACCATCAGTAGGAAGAGATCTGAGATCAGCCCTGTAATGTGTCAGACATTGGTAGATGTTTAGAAGTTATCTGCAGTACAAACTGCAGATAAGGCATAAGCTTCAGGGGGTATCTGACCAAATGCTGAATGGAGTCAGCATTTTAATACACCGGATGTAATACTTTCTGGAATACGGACATGGGTAACATTTGTTTGTGTTGCCTATTGTACATCTACAGATACTAAACTTGCACTTTGTAACTTTTCTACTGCAGCTATGTATTCCATAAAAAAAAAAAAATCTTAACTACAAGGTTTCTCAAGGATGAAACGAGCCCATTCACAAGTCAATCCATCCAGAGAATTTGTCTCTATAAATCATTTTACTCTGGTCCACGGTTGACAGTTGTGACCACAGCTGCTGTTGTCTGAAAATGTTGACGCCTCTGAATGAAGACTTTATAACTCATGCCTCTAGTGATTGCTAATAGGAAAACGAATGTAGTGCAGTTTAAAATGTAGCCATTCAAAGTGGCTATATCATATTCCTATTGTGATAAATAACAGCTCTTTATCATTTTTACCGCACTCTCTAATGAAGTACTGTGTAACATAATCAATTATTTGGTGCTCATATCCATTCTCTTCATTATTATCTCCTGGCTGTAGCCAATGTCTGTTAGAGTCACTATCACACAGAAATAAGGCAGATAATTGCTTACAGAAGAAAATACAATAAAGCATTGCTGTACTAGGCTGCCAATCCACAACCAACCATCACATCACACTTTTTACTAACATTACTGTTCTCACAAGTCCCGTTTATTCTGTCTCTATTTTTGCGAGAAGGAAAACGAGGAAGGGACAAAAGAAAATGTGAGTGACATGTGTCAAAAGTTTAATGCAGGCAGCGTCATACACAAACAATTGGTACAAAACGATTGTCTTTAGACTGTTCTGTCAAGCAGATAATGTGGTGAAGTCACAGTGGCCAATCTATTTAGATTAACCTGACACTCTGTATTGTTTGCTGTGAATGTAAGCAGAAAATGGGTCAATATTCTTTACAGGCAAACAGCTGAGCCAGTGTGGCACAGATTGTTAACTTAACAAGTCCACCCCCGCTCCCCCGCTCCCCCAAAGTTCCACTTTTCTCAGAAAGAGATTGTCCAGGGTCTTCCATCTACTGATGTAGTAGGCCTAGCATTTAATAGTACATGTCTTTTAGATTCTCTGAGGAGGATGTACAGGGCTTTCCAATGAATTACCACTCTGTAGCATTTTGTCCTGGAACGCAAGCCGATATCTGCCCACAGCAAACGTTGTGGAATCTTACCACATGTTGGCCACACATTCCTTTGAACGAGGGGTGAACAGTTGACAGAGGTATTTGAAAGAAAGTGGGACTCCATCGTTATACTGCGTGACCTCAAAGTTCCCTGTTTTCATCCCACTTATTGTCTGAATCACCTTAACTTAGGTAGCATGTAACCTGTGGGTCCTTGCCCCTGGTGTTTGAACAGAGCTTCTTTGGGATTATGAAGTCCCCTCAGACTACAGTGTCCAGTTGAACGCATAGGCTCCTGCCACCCCATCCAACACCATCTCCCCAGACAGACATGTTGAAGAAGCCTTATGATAGATAGAGATTAACATCTAAAGGTACTTCAGGAGTCAATTCACACATGCCCCCGGTGTGTTTTACAAACCCTTTTGCTAGAATTTTGCATTTGGTCCTCTCATCTCCATCAGATCTTGGACCTTGATGGCTTCCTCTCCTCTGCCGTTGTTTTACCTTTTGACAGAGGCTTGCTACAGTACTGTGTGCCTCTCTATCTCTTTGTCCTCGACGTTGACGTTAGAGACAGAGACATTGTACCAAATAGCAGACATTGACATTGAAGCAGTAAGGGAAAGGAATGCAGAAATGATAGATATGTGTGTGTGTGTGTGTGTGTGTGTGTGTGTGTGTGTGGGGGGGGGGGGGGGAGGTGGGGGGTTGTGTGTGTGTGTGTGCGAGAGGGAGAGTGCACATGCTCAAATATTACAGCAAATATGCCAGATAGTGTTTTTAACAAGGTCTGTAGAGAAGTGTTCTGGAGGAAGTACACAAGACTTTGAAGAATAAACCTTTCATAAGTGATGTCCTTGCAGCTTGGTTGTACTCATTTACTTGTGTTTAACATTTCATAGTTCAAGGTTTTTTCACAGATTGGTGGAGAACGGTCTCTTGATAGTAGAAATGCCAAACAAAAAGACTAAGGTGCTGACAGTCTGTGTGGCATTTTAGATTACAGTATTGTTGTTTCATACCCAAGACCTTGAGTCTTTGTATTTGCACAGATTCATCCCAAAAAAGGTCCTCCAGTGTTTGTTTAGAAAATGGCAAAACCTTTTTCCAAAGAGTGAACATAAAAGTGATCATTGCTAGAAATGGCAATGCAGCAATTTAATGTTTCTTTGATGTTCGAAGATTAGCCTTGACATTTTGCTTTCACTCACACTTCCATGACAGAACTCTTCCCCAGCACCCCCTCTCCCATCACCACCAGCACCACAACCACCTGCAGATCTCCAGTTAAGCACACTCGACACATCCATTATCTCCAACGTCATACCGCTCCTCTACTGCTATCTCGCTCATGGAACGAGGGCTTTTCCAGTGAATCGGGACTCATGTCCCAACAAGGCATTGTGGCTTTACGGTTTGTAAATCAGCGGTCAAGTTATTCTGTGTATTGACCCTCCAGCGGATGGTCATTGACCATCCGCTGACCAATACACGGGGGATGAGTGGAACAAAGAAGCACAGTCATTACTGAGGGGATCTTCCAACTATCTTGTGATCCTTTTATTAAGTGGCTTAATTCGATTTAGTGCTCGAGAACATAAAACCTCATGAAAGGCATTTTCTTTGTGCTTCCCATCGTGAGGATGATTTGCGTGTAAAGATAAAAATGTTGAATTTGAGGAGGGGACACACTGAACGCTACTGAACGTGTGTGTGTGTGTGTGTGTGTGTGTGTGTGTGTGTGTGTGTGTGTGTGTGTGTGTGTGTGAAAGAGAGAAGGAGAGGCATTAATAGTGAAGATAAGGCGTGCCTCAAGGCTCTGTGCCCCTCCTCTTCACCATCTACATGCTCCCCCTTGGTCAGATCATACACCACCATGGTCTAAGCTTCCACACCTACGCTGATGACACCCAGTTATACATCAGCACCAAACCATCCATTCGGCTCTCCCCTCAGTCTCTTCTCAACTGCCTTCACGACATCAAAGTCTGGATGTCATCTAACCTGCTCAAATTAAACAACAATAATACGGAACTCATGAGATCTGCTCATGCTTGTTGATGGCTGCTCCATCTCCCCATCCCCCGAAGTATTCCTGGGCGTAATTTTCAATTCCACCCTCTCATTTGACTCCCACATCAAATCCATGTTCTCACCCGTACCAAGCCCTGGCAGCACATCACCCCCACCCTCATCCATCTTCACTGGCTCCCCGCTAAATCCCGTATCACCTACAAAACCCTACTCCTCACCTACACCTACCTCCCCACTGACAATCGAAATGCACCATCCCTGGCCACTTTCAAAAACCTTTTCAAAATCTACCTGTTCAGCAAGGCCTACTGCCCCTGACCCCTTTTTGTTTTTTTGGTCTGTCTTTATTTATTTATTATGATTTAATTACCCTGTCTTCTTCCTGTTATGTTTGTTTGTTTGTTTCCTCTGTAAAGTGTCCTTGGGTTTAAGAAAGGCGCTAAATAAATCCCAGCTATTATTATTATTATTAGTTTAAGTGAGAAGGGGAGAGAGAGGGAGAGATGGGAGTAACGGTAACAGAGAGAAGTGAGAGAGAGATAGAGCAGCCTATGAACACAAGGTAGTGGCTTGTCTGTCTGGGTCTCTGTCCCGCCTCAAGCCCAACCCCCACTGCCTCTCCTGGAGCTGTACTGTATAAAGAGAGGAAGATAGAGAGAGAGAAGGACAGACTGTATGTGTGAGAGAGAGCGGGAGGGACTGTTTGTGAGAGAGAGGGAGAGAGAGAGGGGGAGATAGATAGAGCTCACTGCTCAGGCTGCCCTGAGTTCGCTAACGGCTTCACGAACACTACCACCACCACCACACTGCGCTGAAGCATGCGCTGTGCTGTGCTTGGCTGTCGCGCTGGCGATCGCGCAGCCAGCCGTAGTTATGGAGAGGATGCCTAGCTGCCGCACTCTGGACCTGAACCAAGAGAGACACTTCCAGGACGTCTTTGGCATAACCTCCCAGCAAGGTGAGACAACTGGCGCTCTTTATTTGATTCACTTACAATTTTTTTATGCAATTCAAAGAACAGAGCAAATGTTAGCAAAGAAAATGTGGATGGTCTTTAGATACGTTGCATATGTTTGATTTTGAGAGGATTTGACAGCTAAGGTAAAAATCCAAAGCATGCTGATTCTGGCAGGTTTTCTGTTTTAATAATAATTATTGCATTTCTGTGTCCCTTGTGTGTCCCTTGTCTCCACTCACAGTCACTTTCATATTTAGTCTTCTTTATGCTTTATTTGCCATTGAGGAGTCCGCCAGCATGATGAATTGAAACATGATCTAGATGTGTTTATCTAAACAGTTCAAACAGTTGCTAGGCAGTGGACTGAATGCTGTCACGTGGCTTTTGCTTAGTTGTGTGCTATCAGTTGCAATCCAATTTGACTATTAGATTGAATGTGGACATAAGGTGCAGAGACTTTCACCTAACTAGAGTGAGATACTGTATTTTGTTATGTACAGTACACACTAACAGACGTATTCATTTTCGATGACTTGTGTCCTTAAGTGAAGAAATCATTCTCACTTTTAACAGCAGGTGTAGTACACCCTTTTGTCAATGCTGCCGTGCCACATGAATTGTTATTGATGTCAACCTAGGCCTACTGCCACTCCAGTGGTAACCCAAAGGTAGTGAACTGGCTTCGCCCACCTAACCCTAACCACCACCCCCCCCCCAAACATTATGGACATATTCCCTGGAGTACGTGGCTACTTCAAAGCCTGACTTGATAAGCAATGAGCCAAATGTTTGATTAAGGATAAATGTATTTCTCCTCAAATCCTGTCTGAGCCGAGCTGAGAGGATGGATGCTTGATTTTCCTAATTGATCGACATATCCTGATTAGTTTGATGAATTTGTATTAGCCTACTATTGTAAAACGTGTTTCTATCTTGTTGTGCACTTTCTCACTTGACATTCATTGGAGTGGGTTGTTTTTGATTATGGGATGTTATAATTTAGGAATTATAACTGAGCATTAAATAAACCAGACTATCCTGTTATTTGGCTTGGGTCAGATATTCTCTTGGGGTAATCGCATCTGTACTAAGGAGGAGTTGTTGTCAATATACGTACTACACGGCAGCTGTTGGCGAAACAACAGTAATTGAGGCACTCTGGGACTCAGGGACCTAGTACAATGAGAGAGATGAGTATGTATGTGTACGTGTGTGTGCACGTGTGTAACATGCGTAACCGTAAAAATGCTGATTGATTATCTCTTACTGACTTGTCATTCAAGATCAAAGTGCTGAAATGGAAAAGTAATAAGACCAGCAGGGAAAGCTTAAATTTAAATTATTATTGGTCTACAGGCTATTGCACAGCCTGTAGACCAAATTGACTCACCCACTGCTACGTACTACTATTGCTGTTGCTGTAATATATATGTGTGGGTTATGGTTGAAATGCAAATAAAAGGTATTACAGCATTTTATCCATCATAGAGAAAGATAGTGTGTGCGTGTGTTTGTGTCTGAGACAGAGCTTGTGTGTATGCAGGTGTGTGTGTGCCTGTGTTTGTTTTCTTGTGTGTATGTAGGTGTGTGTGTGCCTGTGTTTGTTTGCTTGTGTGTATGTAGGTGTGTGTGTGTGTGCCTGTGTTTGTTTGCTTGTGTGTATGTAGGTGTGTGTGTGCCTGTGTTTGTTTGTTTGCTTGTGTGTGTGCCTGTGAGTGTTTGCTTGTGTGCGCGTGTACGTGTGTGTGTGTGTGTGTTAGTGTACGTGCGTGTGTGTGTGTGTGTGTGTGTGTGTGTGTGTGTGTGTGTGTGTGTGTGCGTGTGTACGTGTGTTTGTGTGCGTGTGTACGTGTGTGTGCGACTCTCGGAAGGAGAGTGCATTGAGTGCCGTGACGCCATTGCAGGTAGGGGCGGTTGCAGTTTGAAAGTGATTCCTTTGTGTGTCACGTATCATACCACAGCACTGCAACATAGCAAGAGCACCGCTGTTGTTTCAGTACAGCACACCGGAGGAACTGGCACACCCGCTCCCCCGTTTCCGGCCCCAGCTCCCGGGGCTGATGGTTAAAGCTGTTGGAACCTGGAGATCCGTTGTGGAGACGAACTGCTTCCCAACTGCTAAAGAGGCTACTTCTATGCGTTGAGGCCATTTATAGCATCATGTGACTTAACATATTTAAAGTGCACCAAATTAGTAACATGCAAAGTCCATCATTGAGAAAAGGAACGACGAGAAGGAATATCGGTCTGATATTCGCTGCTATGTACATCGGTCTGAAATTCATAGCGTTTTTTTGTTATTCAGAAATAACAGACCGCTGAATGCCGTTATCGACCAATCGGAATTTAATATTAAACAAAGAATAAGACAGCGTCAGCCTGTTTCTCTCAGTGACCTGCGATAGCACCTCTGCTAACTGCCCTTCACCGTCCAACTAACCTCTGCAAAACTTTATCTTGGGATATTTTGGCTTTTGTTTGGGTAGTCCATGAGATAGTTATTCAAGATACTTATTATATTATTATTTTAGTATATAACTCCTGCCAGAATATGAAAACAAACATAGTAATTGAGAGCTCCTTGATAAGATAAATGACAGCGCCTTCAAATACCGAGGACGTCAAGATACAAGTTGGAGTCTGAGTGCCTTTGGTTCTCCTATTTTCCACTGCAGGCAAACATATCCCTAAGCCTTCGAGATCGGAGATGTGAGTCATGAGCCAGGTCGGCTGATAGCTCTTTAATGAGGGGAAACTCACTGTTGTGTGTATCTCTACCTTGCCATTTAGGTTTCCACATCTCACCCCTCATGACATGAATCCAATCTTCTATGCGTCTGTGATCTGTGTGTGTATGCACGTGTGTGTGTGTGTGTGTGTGTGTGTGTGTGTGTGTGTGTGTGTGTGTGTGTGTGTGTGTGTGTGTGTGTGTGTGTGTGCGCGCCTGTGTCTGTGTGTGTGTCTATTTCTGTCTGTAAGTACAGCCAGTATACCCTTCCCAGCTGAAACTGCAGATTGTAAACCTAACAAGGGACCATCGAACAATTAGCTCAACCAACCATGAAGGCCACTTGTTTAAAATTTTCAATTTTGTTTAAGCACAGTGAGAACAAATTTATTGTGGGTTGCCAGGGCTGTTTCATCTTTCCGTTTAAGTGAGTAGCACGAGTTTGAAAACAAATGTTCTTTAGAAAAGTGTCATCTTGATCTCCCTTGGATTTATTATGATTGCAAAACTGTTCAGCAGGTTGACGTGTCACAATCTATTTTAAATGCACATGCATGCGTTATTCCCTCCGTCTGTCTCTGGTCAACCAGGTGACACAGATGGCCAGTTTAAAAATATAAAATGCCATTTCTGGAAAGCTGCTTCCCGCCACTGCACCCACTGTGTTTGTGAACGGATTTGTGTGTATGTGTGTATGTGTGTGTGTGTGTGTGTGTGTGTGTAAATGCGTATATGTGTGTTTTTGTGTGTGTGTGTCTGCGTGAACAACCTGCTTGGTTCTGTAGGAGTTTTTCTCCTTTCGTACACCATGTTTTGTGTCAAATTCGAATCATGTTAAACTACCCTCTGCCAAACATAAAAACACAAACCTATATTCAGGACTCTGTGTGTGCGTGTGGGTGCATCCGTGTGTGCGTGTTTGCGTGTGTGTGTGTGTGTGTTGTGGATAGTGACAGCCTCATACATAACTCATGATGTGGTTAAAGGATGCTGACATTTTGTTTGTCATCAGTCAGAATACAACTCCCTGGGGAAAACATTTAGTCATGGCCTCAGATGTACCTTAATTGTCCCCCCCCCCCCCCCCCCCCCCCCCCCCCCCACACACACACACACACACACACAAACACAGCACTTGTGCACACACACATACACACACACACACAAACACACACACATTCCGGAGGTTGGCTGGTGACCTTGAAGTTAATAGGCTGTATGCTTGGTTGCCATTGGAGACGTCATTTGACTGTCAGCAGAAGCCTTTCTTCATCTTCACCCCATGATCTGTTAATCTGCCAAAGATCTCGGATTAGGATTATACGGATGTGAATATGCACTCTACGATGGATTTCTGGTCCATGAACTCCATTTTTACGCAGTTCAAGTATCTCCTGAATTATAATCCTCGTCTCTTCTTGGATGGATAGCCTAAAGTGTAAGTAAAAGCAATTTATGTCATGGTGTAGCCATTATCTATAATAATGAGAAACATGAAGTGTGACAAAATTTCCCTCCCCTTTTTCTTCAAGTGGTATCCATGGCAACAAAGCCACAAAGGCAGGCAGTCTTTATTGTTGGTAAAGGAGAATATTTTGTGTTGTGTTGATGCCCAATAATAAAATGCTTGTGTTTTTATCACTCCTCTGCATCCCAATTCCTATACTTATCTTTTATATATTGTTTTATTTCACGGAAAACGTTTTTACAGTTGGATTTGTCTTTATTACGTTATAGTACCGATTATGTGTTATGTTATATGCACACACATTTAACATTTAAGGCATGTGCAACACTGTGGGGATTTGCATTATAGCATTCTCAATTTCCTAGTTTCTATAGATCACTATATTTCTATTGACGTATAACAAAGTCAATAAGGTAACAAATTAATTGTCTTTCATAAGTTGTAATGTTAAAGGTATCAACAATTTGGTAAAATATTAAAAGATTTCACCCATCTGAAGTTCCTAGATTCATAATTCTCCAGAAGACCCACCTTATAAACCATATAAGGTTATATATGTATATTAGTCAGACAGATATTTGGATTAGCCAAATATTTCATTCAGATTTTAACAGCGTCCCGAAAGGTAGTTTTATAGTATTCTACATATATATTTCTATAATACTCCAGTAATTCTGGCCTTTAGGCTATATATGGGCCCAAATAATTTGAACATTATTTCAACACTCCCTCATGTCAATCCTCATCATCTGATAATGGTTGGGGATTTTAGTTGCGTTTTACATTCTTAGCTGGATCGTTCTAGGCCAAAGCCAGACAGTTCCTCATTGTTATATACAGTTGCTATTAATTATTTCGCAAAGTCATGTAACCTTTAGGAGAAAAAAATCCCACAGCTGAATAATGTTCATTTTCTCCCCAGTAGACTTCTTGCAGGATATATCTTTTTTTTTGGATAATTCTCTTAAATCATCTGTGTCAAACTCCCTATACCAAAGTATGGTTATTTTGGATCATTGTCCAGTCCGGATTGATATCACATTCCCAGACAGTGTACCTTTCAAAGGCACCTGTCAGCTTGGTCCTATAAATTTAAGACATTTATAAATGACCAGATAGATTCCTTCCTAACACAAATAACACTCCACATAGTTCCTAACGTATCGCTTGGGAAACCTTAAAGGCTTCCCTCAGGCGACAAATCATTCATCATGCAGCGCTTATTAAACAGTGTAAAATCTATCAAAAGGTATACTAGAAAATACTGTAATACTTCTTCACCAATGCCAGATCTTTATAGAGAGCTCCAAACTGAATATAATAATCTCACTACTTCTGAAGCTGAAAAATATGATCTTAAAGTCCAAACAGGTAGTTTATGGACATGGAGAAAAGGCGTGTGCTTGCACACGCCTTTTCTCTGCAGTTAAAATGCATTAGGCGGTGGCCAAATGCAGGTGGCGGTGGCGTGTGTGTGTGTGTGTGTGTGTGGGTGTGGGTGTGTGTGTGTGTGTATGCACGTGTGTCAGGATTGTTAGAGTGGAAGCTATAGGCCTTGTCTGGCCTCTGTCAGGGCTGTTAGAGTGGAAGCTATAGGCCTTGTCTGGCCTCTGTCAGGGCTGTTAGAGTGGAAGCTATAGGCCTTGTCTGGCCTCTGTCAGGGCTGTTAGAGTGGAAGCTATAGGCCTTGTCTGGCCTCTGTCAGGGCTGTTAGAGTGGAAGCTATAGGCCTTGTCTGGCCTCTGTCAGGGCTGTTAGAGTGGAAGCTATAGCTGATAGGAGCGAGATCAGCAGAGCCTGTTGACCATGTGTCACATGGTCGATATCCCTACGGGCGGGTGCGTGTGTGTATGACAGCAGTGTAAAAAGGTGGGGAAATGGTTGCTAAAAGTTTATGATTGCAATTGACATGCAGGTCAGAACACACATTGGTTTTATTTCTTGCTTAGCACTGAAGAGAGCACAGTCATTGCCATTGTCAAGTTTCTCTGCAGTCTGTGTTAGAGATTTCTCTACTGGAGTCGAGAGATGATCCTGATGGCTGATCGCTTAACGTAGTCCACTAAGAAGGATGAAATGGAGTACATGAGAGACAAACGCTCCACATTTGTTTTTGTATCCATTCGGTGCCACCCACTGCTCTTCTATATAATCTTTTTGTGTTCGAGAGGACAGACTAATTACTTTGGCTGACACGCACACACAGACACACAAACGAAATTATTGACTGCATCTCAGTTGTTGTTTTCTACTACTGTTTTTTGACCTTGGACTATTGTTTGCACATGGACACACACACACTCACACACACACACACACACACACAGACAGATACATACACACAAGCTGCTCTAGCTGTTATTTTCTTCAACAATGTAGAGTGCATGTTTTTTTACTGATCGGTCTGATCGGCTGATTTTCCTTTAGCTTTTATAATAAAGGCAACACCTTCTTTTATATAGTTTTATATGTTAAATGAAGTATTTGTATACATGACATTTAAATTGAAAAAGGAAAGAAGCAAATGGTAGCCTGGTTGGGAAATTGTCAATCAAAATGTAAAGCATGCCTGTTTTTTTCATTCTTTCCATTTAGTAGTCATGAATTGAGAAAAGAAAAAGAACAGAATGATTGATGTTATATGTTCATTTTGCATTGTTTATATTATACTAGATCACATCTGCATGATATGAATAACACACACACACACACATTAATACATTCATAACTCTAATGACCTACCAACGTGTTACAAAATATTAGGTGCAATTTCTGTGGTTCGCAATTAATTTTCATATTTTCCTTCTCTTTTCTATTCTCCCATTGTGTATTCACCATGGACAGTAAGACACATGTTATGAGGTATATTTTCTACATTTATTTCTTCCTTCCACACTGACAATTAGTGCCCTAATGTAGATGAGACAGGGTGGTTTTCCCCTCAGTCATAACAACTGAACACAAAATAAATGAAAACATCTCTTGGAGCACCAGAAATTGGAGAAAACAAAAGAAAGTGTTTTCCAAACAACCACCGGTGGAATGACACCACATTTGGTACACATGCTCTATTGGCGTGTCTGATAATAAAATACGAAAACATGTATGGCCTGGTTCTGCAGATAATTAACATAGATAAAGCTACAAAAGTACAATAAAACTATAAATAAAAACAGCGGCAGCAACAACAAGAGTTGGCTGACCGTGTTATAACGCTATGGTGAACATGCCATGTTTAGAGGAGGCTGCCTCTCTTTTTCTGTTGGTTAGAAGTATAATCCTAGCCTGGAGACCATCCTGATTTATGACGCTCTGTCTCTGTCCATGATAGACAGGAAGTCTAAATGACCCTTCATTTATTTTTGTGATAATTGTTTTGATTTGTATGTGTTTTTGTAATTATACATTTTAGTTTCAAGGGGTTACTCCATGCAGTTTCTTCCCCCAGAAGTTCTGTTATATCATAGTAGGACTAGAGGCTAGATCTGAGACGAATAGGTATTTAACTCAAATGATGGTCACACCAAACGGAGAATCCTGACTGCTCAAAAGAAACACATCAACGGTGTTTGTTATGCAGTCACTGTTAGAACTCTTTTGAACGGCATTATCATGCAGAAGAAAATACATAGTGATGTAAGTAGCTGTGAGCACAAATTACCAAGAATGAGAAAGACACAGCAGGAAAGTCAGCAGTACTAAATTTGTGTGTGTGTGTGTGTGTGTGTGTGTCTGTGTGTGTGTGTGTGTGTGTGTGTGTGTGTGTGTGTGGAAGTGCAGACTGTTCATTTGTATGGCGGTATCAGCAGGCTGCCGGTTGGGTAATGTTCGGGTTTAATGGGTTTACTTGGCACTTTTCAACAACACACTGGCCCAAAACGTGCTGACATGTGTAACAGCAAGTCTCTTTGTTCATGTACAATTATGTACAACATATGCGTTCAAAGAATATTAAACATGTAAGCACATGCAAATGGTAATACACACCATATATAACTATACAGTGCACTGTTTATCACGGCAGTATCACTGTACTATAACAGGGGCACAATGAAGATAGCATGATAATAGGCTATAGGCCCTAGTTCTTTCTGGAGATAGATCTCTTTGAGTGTAAATTTATCAAATACAATGTGCATAGAGATGTAAAAGAAGCTAATTGGTTAGTATGAATATGTGCATACTGACGTAGAAGAAGCTTATTGGTTAATATGGATATGTGCAAACTGAAATAGAATAAGCTTATTGGTTAATATGGATATGTACATTCTGACGTAGACGTAGTCCAAAAAAACAAACCTTGTGTTTGATGGGAGGGTCTTGCCATGCGTTTCTGCATTGGGTAGACATCTGAAAACACAATCGTCATGTTTCTAATCTTTTCTGATGCTTCTTCACCTCATAATGTACAAATGTAGTAGAAAACCTGTGTTGATGTGGATCCTGGTGGCAGAGACCTTAAACAATAAACACTCTTGGACACAGCAGCATTGAGCATTGTCAGTAGGTCAATGAAAAGTTCCCCTGAGATGTTAGAAGGACAAACAGAAGTTTAGTAGTAGGGGTATTCATTGAGTGAAATTCCTGAATGTGGCTTGTGGTATGATCCATATCATTAATACGTGGATATGCATAATTAAATGTGTATCTAATTGATTTTGTTTTGTTGTGCTGTGTATGTTCCTGAGGGGCTTTGTGACACATCATATTTTTAATTTGCCAAAAGTCTTCCATATAACAAGAATACATACAGGAAAAAGAAAACTGGAAAATAGCATCAGCAGAAAGAACAAGTTGCTCAAATTGCATTAGACTACTTGAAGTAGTTACTAAAAACAGCCAGAGGCTGTTAACAAGTCTCTCATTGTCCCTTTCTTACTCTATCTCTATTCTCAATCTTCATTAGATGGGAAATGCCTCGGAAATTCCTTTGCTCGTGTCAAAAATATCCAAAGAGAATGACTTTCTCATGGCCACCATCTACACCATATTTGGTAAGTTTGCATATTTTTCTACCGAAACGTCTGGCCTCTTGAACATAAACATGTATGTTTATGTTCACGAACTGAACTGAACAATTAACCCGACAATTCAACAAATTAATTAACACATTTTCTTCTAATTCTCCTCCTCCTCCTCCTCCTCCTCCTCTTCCTCCTCCTCCTCCTCCCCCTCCTCCTCCTCCCCCACCAGGTGTGCTGTCTCTGCTTGGGAATGGCATCCTGCTCTTTGTGGCCTACAGGAAGAAGTCGTCTCTGAAGCCCGCAGAGTTCTTTGTGGTCAACCTGGCCATCAGCGACCTCAGCATGACCATCAGCCTCTTCCCCCTGGCCATTCTTTCAGCGCTCGCTCACAGGTCTTGCCCTACTCTACACCAACCTCCTTTCCAACCCCATGCCCTTTTCTGCTCCCTTTTCGCCATACCTCACCTCTTGTCTCCCCTACTACTCACTTGTTTCCCCTCCACGCTCTCCCTATATATTCTCTTCTTTTTATCTGTCACTACATGCTGTTGTTGAGGAGTTTACATGTGACATTCTATAGACTGTAAAATGTATATTGAGTGAGCTGGAGGAGCTATCTAGTTCAACCTTTATGGAATTATCACACCATCTGGCTCTCATCTTCACTAACCCCACAGGGAGTGTCACAAACCGTTACTTTGTACGCTGAAAACAATCACTGTACGAAGAATGATGTCATCATTTATGAATGAAAATGGTGTGGTGACACATTCGCTATTGAAAATTGAAGCTCACCGATTTTGTGGTTTCTGGTTTGGGTGTAGCCATCGTCCGTGTCTGGGTGCTGTGGAGCACCTTCCATTGATCATTATGCTATTTCCTAGCCGAATGATAAAGCGGATGGACCGCTCCTTAGACGCGATGCTGATGGCTCCGGTGGAGCTGGGGGGTTAGGCTTCAATTATGGGCATTATTATATCCATGGTTATATATCATTGAATTCAAAGGGAGTGTGAAGAAGGATAAGATGGACAGAGCAACACTGAACACAGAGTTGGATGAGTTTCAACAGAAAGTACATTTCTTACTCTGGGGTTCCGACAATTTCCTTGAATCAATAATCCAATGTTAAAAGGAATTCACATTCTGCATTAGAGAATATCTATTAAAGTGTTAATGCATGGCGATCTCTATCTCTCGCTTTCTCCTCATTCCCGCTCTCTTACTCACTTACCTCCTCTCTGAATGTCATCCTTCACCACGTCCCTCATTGCCCCAGCGGCCCTCTAAGTGTGATTGATGGGCGACTGTCACACATCCTGTGATGGCTGTCAACCACCACAGCTAGATGTCAGCTGGAGGTGTCCTAATTGGGGGGCACCAGGGTATGATGGGATGGTCCACAACAACAACACCCCGTTTCTCCAGCAGGCAGGCACTGAATCATGTCATTTATCAGGTATTTTTGTGTTGTGTTGCTGAAGATCACAAGAGCAGTGGCCCGATATTAAAATGTCAGCCAGGGACTCATGGCGAATGGCCTTCCTCTTGAGGACGCTCACATGTTTTAACAGCTCATTTTTTAAAGCCTCTCTCTCTCTCTCTCTCTCCCAACCTCCCTCTCTCGCTGACCAGGTGGTTGTTTAATCCGTCGCTGTGCACTGTCTATGCGTTCTGCGGGGTGCTGTTTGGCCTGTGCAGTCTGACCAACCTCACTGTGCTCTCCTCCGTCTGCTGGCTCAAAGTCTGCTGCCCCAACTATGGTAAGGAGAAAAACCTTTAACGGATCTACATTCAGCTTAAAATACCATTTTGATCCTTTATCATTATAAACACATACATTTGAAACATTATGAAGAGAAAGATGATTATTGTACAGAAAAATGCACAAAAACATTTAGCAGATGTATTCATCCTACGTACAGTGACATTTAGAGTCAATAAGAAGCAGGTAGTGGTAAGGGTCTTGCTCAAGGAATGCCTTCACGTAGTACTGTTGTTTATATATGTAGTACATTGGTCTTTGAACACAAAACCTTTCAGCTGGGAGTCAAACAGCCTAGCCACTAGAGTATCCTCTACGTGTTCTCCCCGATGTGACGTGTTTCAACGATGAGTTTGTGAAGGGACATTTGTTATGGCATTGACAGGAAGCAGGTTTGTTACAAAGTTGTATGTCCGGCCAATGTTTGTAACTTGGTGATGACACTGCACTCATGTTATTTGACCTGCTAACGACTTGAGGTGTAATTTCAAGTGCAGCTTTGTCCATCTTTAACCTCTGATTCTCTCATAAATATGTAAATGAAGGGATGGTTTAAAAGCTCTGTATGAGGTTTATGAATTACTTCAGGGATGTGCTATCTGTTGAGAACTAAACATAAAATCAATTTGTGTGCTTGCATAAGTCCCTGGAAGTACGTTTCTGGAGGCTTAGCTGGGATCATAACTATATGCCTTTGGTGGTCAATGTGTTTGCTAAACTAACAATTGGCTTTAGTATAGGCTTCATCCCCAAGGGTCAGGGTTAGTAGCACCAGACCTGCTAGGGCTGCAGCTCTCAAGCACCTTTCTCGACCCACAAATGAGAGAAGACCAAGGCTGATGGTCAAAAAAAGTATGTCCTATGTCATTTCCTAACCTCTTTTCCTTAACTTCAATGGAAAATGTCATGAGGTCAAGGAACAATGTGAAGCAGAATTCATAAGGACTTAGGAAAAGACAACCGCGGTGCTAAGAGAATCCGACTGCACTTACACTAGGCTACGTCATTATGCAACGGCGGATGTTATGGACGTGGGTCTGCCGTGGTGAAAATGTTCCAAAGATGGACTACTAAAAGCGCATCTTAGATACTTTGCCCCATGCGTTCTAACCGTGCTGTTTCACATAGGCTATATAAACGTTGACAACAGGCTGAAAAATGATACTTAATTACTACGGTTGGAATTGAAATAAAAAAAAGGAATGTAGGCTACCAGTCACAAAAGGGATACAAAATTGTTGTCACATTGATAATGGTTTCCACGCTCACACTCCTGTGCACTCATATTTATGGACATAGATCCCAATTACTACGTATGATTGTATAAAAATAATTATCGGTCATATTGATCGTTTGTTTTCGTGAATGGACGAATTGTGCATTGCCTGCCGCAAGGAATTGTGGGACAGCATTATCTCCTTTCCTTTTGTAAAGAATGGTCCAGTGTACCCTATGCTAAAGGAGATGAGAAAGGAAGCATTGAAGCACCTTTCCTTAGCATTGAGAGAATTCGAACAGCTCTTATCATGGCTGCCAATTAGATAATTCCGTGTCATTTCAGTCATTTAGGAACCTTCCTAAGCAAACAAGATTATCAGACCGCAGTTTCAAGACAATATTTATTGTGTCATGAATGATATTGATAACATCAATAGAAAGTAGTTTAAGTACTTTGTTAGTACTACTTTAAAGCAGTATGACAACACTGAGGAACAAGGAGTCAAGGACACAGAGTATATAAGACCGGAGAGCAGGATGTGCTGTGTTGGCACATGGGATCAATTGGTTTCCTCATGCAAACTGATTTTAATACATCTATTTGACAATGGAGCTTTAGCACATCTAGCTAATCGCGTTCACCCGAAGTGGATTTGTTTTTTAGGTTGGTAATTGATAACTGGAAGCTCACAGATATGGCGCAGACGCACACCCACACATACACACACAATGAAACACTCCATGTTTTTCCGGTGTAGCATTCTGCCTTTTCTTTGCCTTTTTATGTGTAGGCAAGAAATAGTCATGTATTAACTGGGCTGACACATTTTATGAGTATACACACACTCACACATATGTAGTATTAGGATTAATTGATGATTGGTGATTTATAACTCTTTTTGACCTTCAAAGCTATCTTTGTTTGCTAGCTATAATTTACTTAATATTATTATTATTATTTAACTCAATTGAAAGCATAGAACGAAATAAAAAATAAACAAAAAAGAAATGATATATGGCTTCAATAGTGGACAAACTTAAAGGGTATGTCTGTACACCGGCTCCCTGATGGTATTTTCCACAGTGAGGAGGATGACTACCACTATTAGGCAAAGTAGAGTCTAGATTGAAGCCGCAGAGACCAACTGGCCAACAAATAACACTGTTTGAAATGTATGTGATCTCAAATAATTTAAATGTTATGAAAATATAAATAAATACTGTAGTTTTTTGTACAGGCAAACTGCTGACCTTGCTGTCTTTTTGTTCCTTATGCAGGATAAATACACAAATTCGTAAAGGCAATAGTCACTTGAATGAAAGAAAATGTGCAAAGTAATACATGCTTGCTGCTAAATTGTTGCTAACAACAGGGGATTTTATGATGAATTGTCAACACTTACTTTATGATAGATTTTCCAATTATTTGTCAACGTACATCAAGGATGCATCAAGGATGCATAAACTGAAAGGGTCTTATTTCAATAACAGCTTTAGAAGTATATCTGGAAATTCTAGAGAGAGGCTTGCAATCAATGGAGTGAGGATCAAACAGTTAAATTATATATGTTCTCTCTTTTTCATTATAAGTCTGGCAGCAGAATTGTTTAGTGTAAAATCATGGCAAAGCTTTAAATCACTACCTTGATCTTGGAGTGGTCTGTCATCCACTTCTAGGGTATCGGTAGAGCTTGCATCAGTAAAGGATGAAAGCAACCTGTATTAGTAATACAGCAGTTCTATTTAGAAACACCCTCTTCACATGCTTTGTATCAAATCAATCATTTCACGATTCATAGTCTTTCATTCTCAGCCCCTATCTCTTTCTCCCCATCTCTCAATTTCCCCTTGATGGTCCTGAATATGTCTTCTATATGTCTCCACACACACACGCGCACAACTCTCTGCTATAATCAATTAGGAAGCCGGAGGTGCTCAGGGCTGTGTCAGTTTTTCCCCATTACGTTTTCCCACCACTCGCTCACAGAAGGCCCACTTTTGGAACAAAATGACATGCCAGTGTTCTTCCATTGGTGGCAGTGAATACTAAGAGAAAGAGACAGAGAGAGACATAGAGATAAGGGACACCAGACACGATGCACTTTCATGCTGTCTGAGTAGTTAAAGTGATCACAACAGTTCCATTTACATACACCTCGTTCTAAACTTAAAGACGTATGATCATTTGATTGTAAATGCAATGTAGAATTATTATATTAATACTCTAGATCCCCCGTATAACAAACAAACACAGGTACAGAGAGACAGAGAGAGACTGGCCCACCGATGTGGGGCCCACGGGGAATTTGTCTCGGTATGCCCTGTGGCCAGTACACCACTGGGTCCCAGAAGAGACTGCTTAAGATCATTTCTAAAGTTTCAATGAGATTGTGAGGTCGAAAGAGGAAACAGAAGAACCATGTATAATTAAGGATAGGAAAAAGGAGGAAAGGACTACTCAGGGCCTCGGGTGGCCCTGCTTATTAAATACAATTGTTCTGCTGGTTTCAGGCCTCTAGCAGAGCTACTATTTATTTAGCGTAACCGACGGTAGTAGGAGTTTACACTAGCAGTAACTGCCACAGTGGTTAACAACTTTACTTGAAGGACATGCTGTATAGCGAGGATACCTTTCTCAGAATAGATTATACAACTCTTTACAACTGATCTTGACTTAAAGGCCGTCACTCAGGATTTAATGTGAACATATGGCTATATTTGAGGGAACACAGTCACTGTTTCTTTTACCCAGCCAGGGGCTGAGAAAGTTGACGCCATAGTATCGGAACATCAGTGTGGTTGTTTCATTCATATGGAACTGCCCCAGGACATTTGATTTGTCATGTCTCTGAATAGTTCAAAGGGTTATTTGTGCGACTCTGTGTTTGTTTGTTATACGGCAAATGTACAGTATGAATAGAATAATTCTACATTTCATTTACAATAAAATGATTATGCGTCTTTATGTTTAGAATGAGGGGTATATAAATGGAACTGTTGTGATCAATACACTTTAACTATTCAGACAGCATGAAAGTGCATTGTGTCTGGTGTCCCTTATCTCTATATATCTGTCTGCATTTGTCGATAATGTGTTTTTTCCTTGTGTCTCTGTCTCTCTCTTTCTCTCTGTCTCTCCATCTCTGTGTCTCCCTGTCTCTCTCTGTCCTTCTGTCTCTCTGTACCTTCAGGTAACAAGTTCTCTTCCTGGCATGCCTGTCTGCTGGTGGCGGGGGTGTGGTGCTATGCCATGGTGTTTGCCATGGGCCCCCTGAGCGGCTGGGGCCAGTACGGCGCCGAGCCCTACGGCACGGCGTGCTGCATCGACTGGAATGGCCCCAGCCGCAGCCGGGCAGCCATGAGCTACATCATCTGTCTCTTCTTCTTCTGCTACATCATCCCCTGCACCATCATCGTCCTCTCTTATGCCTTCATCCTGATGACCGTTCGGGGCTCCCGCCAGGCCGTCCAGCAACACATGTCCCCGCAGAACAAGATCACCAACGCACAGACCCTCATTGTTAAGGTTACAGCCTTTGCAACTCTCCAAGATTCACTATATGTCACGTTCGTCGAGAACAGAGGACCAATGCACAGCGTTGAATGCGAACACTTTTATTTTTCTAGGTTCCAAACATGAAACAAAACAACAAACGATACGTGACGTCCTTAGGCGCCCACACCCTACTACAACCTGGAACAAGATCCCACAAACACTGAGGGAAACAGACTGTTTAAATATGGTTCCCAATCAGAGACAACCAGCAACAGCTGGTTGTCTGATTGGGAACCACTCTGGCCAACATAGAAATATAAGACCTAGAATGGAAAACAAAGCACAAAACATAGACTCTACACACCCTGGCTCAACATAAAAGAGTCCCTAGAGCCAGGGCGTGACACTATAGGGTATCACGTTAGGTGTCTCAAGAAAATGTGCATGCTGTGACCCACCTGTGGAGGTACCTTCTGGGGCAGGACCGACCAAATATTTTCTGCAGTAAATTAAGTAATTAACATGTAAAAAAAAAAGGTGTACATACAGTATTCCCCTTTTCAGTCAAGGCATGCATGCATTTTATATTTAATAGCCATCCCACGCCCTACCAGGTCCAGAGTTTGACAACCACTGTGTTTATATATATATTCAACAGATATACTTCACGCATCACATGTATGTGTCTTATTCTGTCTCATTTGTTTCTCCCCCAGCTCTCTGTGGCAGTGTGCCTTGGTTTCCTCACCGCGTGGAGTCCATACGCCATTGTGTCCATGTGGGCAGCGTTCGGAGAACCAGAGAATGTGCCGCCAATGGCGTTTGCCCTGGCAGCTATGTTTGCCAAGTCCTCCACCCTTTACAATCCCATCATCTATTTGGTGTTCAAACCCAACTTCCGCAAGTCCCTGTGTGGGGACATGGCCCAGTTCAGAGGCACGCTGTGCGCCTGTCTGTGCCAGGCGGACCCCATCCAGAAGGCCGCGTGTGAACAATTGCAGCGCAAAGTAGACCATGACTCCGCAAGGCTGCCCAACACGCTGCCAGACAACCACAGCTCCTGCAGACACTGTCACAAGACCTGCTCTGGGGAAAACTGCAGGGACTACACTCCCCAGAGGACCGCGAGAATGCTGACAGGGTTGCTGAACAGCGAGGTGGCCGTGAGTCAGCTCTCCAATGAGGTGCAGAGCGACTTCCTCTAGAAAAAGGGGTAAAACGCCAACGTGTCAACACACACTGTGTTGAATTAAGAAATAAAGTGTCTCGGTTAGACTATGCTGTTGCAGAGTTTATGGGCGCAGACTGCCCCCATAAAGTTACACAGTGTTCCCTGTTTTGTTCAGGATATATAAACTGATAAAACTCAGTAGATCAACTCGTTTACTAATGGCAAGATGGAATTTTCAGAAGATGATTTGAACAAATGTATTTATACAGTGGCCAGGCTGCTACACAGGTTTGATTTTAAACCTTTACAGACACTTTGTCTATGGATGTTGGTGTCCGGACAGGACGTATCAATCTGTCTTCACATCGGCTACTGCAAAAGTTAAGTTTACCAGTTTACAAGTTTGTGTTTGCTGTTGGCCAAGTAGGTTTACCGACAGAATCCGAGATGAATGGTCGGCCATATCACATTTGTTGGGGTGCCACGCAAGCAGGTTGTTTACAGAAGAGACCCATTCCATGTTATACGCGTCTGCAGATTCCCACCCTCAGCGACATGATTGGTCAAAATACATTTGGAGCAAAAGAAAATGAAAAGCCCTGTTCACCCAGTTTTAAGCTTGTCTGCCAACAGACTTTAAAGTCTGATTTGTGAGACTTAAGTGAAAGAAGAGATATTTGATCTTATTGGAGATCAAATGGATGTTTAATGCCTCAAATATATGTTATAGCACTAAAAGAAATGAAACAAAACTTGAAACTTGAAACAAAATAAGTGTAAAGGTCAACAATCTTGCAGTCGGATATGTGAACATAAATGTTCTATCAGGGGAGATGAGCGATTGCAAAAAGCCTCCAAAATGCTATTGGTCCAGATTGAGCAGGTTCAGAAACCATAGAAAGATTGTGCACAAATACATTTAAGCTCAACGAGAGAGAGAGAGAGAGAGAGAGAGAGAGAGAGAGAGAGAGAGAGAGAGAGAGAGAGAGAGAGAGAGAGAGAGAGAGAGAGAGAGAGAGAGAGAGAGAGAGAGAGAGAGAGAGAGAGAGAGAGAGAGAGAGAGAGAGAAAGAGATGTCTTATCTGGTGGATTATTGGGCAACAAATTAACCTCATTATTACAGAAACATTTAAAGGATCATCCAGTCTGGATGATCAAACCATAATAACTCTCTCCTGGCTTCACTAAAACACCAATATAATTTGTCGAAATTAATTTATTGTAACTTATTGTAACAAAGTAATTTTGATAAACGATATTGGTAACGGAGGTTTTAGTAAAGCAAGGAGAGACAAGAACACCCAGACCGGTATTATCCTTAGATTCCGAGTTTAGTTCCTCTTACAAAGCAGCAAGTCATAGTGAGTCAATATTTCTGTGCCTGTTTACAGTTTCACTCATTGATAAATATTGAGCTTGATTCATTGGTTCTCAAAACATTATTAAAAACAATCTTAGTACAGGTTAATCACCTTCTCTAGGTAGCCCTGTGGCATATTTACATCAAATGTTGCTACATAAATTGATAACCATCATAACGTTTGATGAAACATGACAAATGATTAACTTATAACCATTTGCCCTGGTCATTGCCATATTTCCTTGGAAGTGGTCATAAATTTGAAGGAGCATACCGTACATAGTGTAATTTGGACTAATTGGAGATACAAGATGTGTGTACATAACTGTAAAGAGTGTATATCTTTGTTGGTCCTTCAAAATAATACCTCCAATGCATTCTGGATGCCAAAACATCTGGTCTCAGCACATGTCTGCAGATCCTCTTTCTGCCCACACCGGCCGATATTGCAGGTATGTAGCTCTATGGTTAGCTTGTTCAGCTCCCTGAAGACCCACCAGAATGATCCAGATGGTGGATAATGATTGGCAATGATAATGATGATGGTGATGATGAGTGTATGGCTTTAGTACTTTAGTCGTCTTTAGACCTTGCCGGGTAATTTCACTGCCAGCCATATAGATAACAATTGTTATGGGGAACAGAGCAAGGGGTCCCAAACGCACGACACAGAGAGGCGGAGAAGGCGAAGAGGTTCAAGGGAGTTTATTGAGGGCGAGTACAGACAAGCCGGGGGCTAGGCAAACCGTGGTCAGACAGGCAAGGGCTTGGCAAGAGGCAGGCAGTCAGGCAGTCAGGGGTTCGGCAATGGGCAAGAAATTTGGCGGACAGACGAGTAGCGTAAACAATGAACTAGCGCCGGCTGCTAGGAAAACCACGGCTGAAATAAGGAGCAGGTGTGTAAACAGGGAGCACGTGGAGAAGTGGCAGCCGGCACCCGCTAGGTGGTGGAAGTGGATGATGTGACAGTGGACGGTGTGACAGTACCCCCCCCCCCTACGAATGCCTCCTGGCGGATGCCCAACGCCAGACTGGTGTCTCCGGTGGAAGTCCCGGATAAGTGAGGCGTCCAAGATGCAACTTAGAGGTACCCAGGAACGCTCCTCTGGAGCCCTCCCAGTCTACAAGATACTGGTGTCCCCGGCCGCGATGACACATGTCCAGCAGGCGGTGGACCGTCCACGCCGGGTGGTTGTCGATGAGCCTGGGTGGTGGCGGGGAGCGGAGCAGGGGGAGACAGCGGGCCTGGTGGACACAGGCTTGACCTGGGACACATGAAAGGTTGGGTGCACACGAAGGGACGAGGGGAGTTTCAGACAGACAGCACAGGGGTTGACAAGGGACTCAATCTCAAAGGGACCGATGAAACGAGGAGAGAGTTTCTGGATGGCCCCCTTCAAGGGAAGATCCTTTGAACGAAGCCACACATCTTGCCCGGGTGAGTACTGCGGAGCCGGCCGACGGCGTTTGTTGGCTTGCAACTGGGAGCGGGAGGATGCATGGAGCAGGGCGGCGCGCGCATGCTTCCAGGTACGCTGACACTGGCACAGGTGAGCCTGGACGGATGGGACTGCAATCTTTGCCTCCAAGGCGGGGAACAGGGGTGGTTGATACCCCAACGAGCACATGAAGGGAGACAGACCAGTGGACGTGTTGATGAGGGTGTTATAGGCGTACTCAACCCAGGGGAGTTGAGTGCTCCAGGAGGATGGGTTGGCGTTTGTGACACAATGGAGCGCGGCCTCCATTTCCTGGTTCGCCTGCTCCGACTGCCCGTTGGATTGGGGGTGGTACCCGGAGGAGAGACTGACCGAGGCTCCCAGGGCTGCACAGAACGCACGTCAGACCTGGGAGGTGAACCGGGGACCCCGGTCGGAGACAATATCCGCCGGGATGCCATGGAGGCAGAACACGTGTAGAACCATGAGGTCCACCGTCTCCCTAGCAGAGGGAAGTTTGGGAAGCGCCAGGAAGTGGGCTGCCTTGGAGAAGTGGTCGATGACCGTGAGGATGGTGACGAAGTCCAAGGCTATGTGTGACCACGGACGATTGGGGATAGGCAGGGGCCGGAGTAGACCGGAACGGGGACGGGTGGAGGACTTGTTCTGAGCGCAGGTTGCAGGTTGCGCAGGTGGGCCAACAGAACAGCAGACGGACGAAGTCCAGGGTGCGGGTTATGCCAGGGTGGCAAGTGAGTCTTGTGGAGTGGGCCCAGGTAAGCACTCTGGACCGCGCCACGTCCGGGACAAACAGGCAGTTGGGAGGACCGGTGCCGGGGTCAGGCTGTTGTCCCTGCGCCTGGCGTACAGCGGACTCGACATCCCAGGTGAGAGCAGCGACGAGACAGGCGGGAGGCAGGATGGGTTCGGGGTCCGGGCAGGAGTCCTCGGGGGAGTGTAGACGGGACAAGGCGTCCGGCTTAACGTTCTGGGAGCCAGGTCGGTAGGTAAGGGAGAAGTTGAAGCGTCCAAAGAATAAGGCCCATCTGGCCTGCCAGGAGCTGAGCCTCTTGGCGGACTGGATATATAATAGGTTGCGGTGGTCCGTCCACACGATGAAAGGCTGCTCTGCGCCCTCCAGCCAGTGACGCCACTCCTCCAGCGCCAATTGAACGGCCAGGAGCTCACGGTTTCCCACGTCGTGATTCTGCTCCGGAGGGGTAAGCCGGCGAGAGAAGAAGGTGCACGGGTGTAGCTTGTGGTCCGTGGGGGAGCGCTGGGAGAGCACCGCACCTACCCTGGTGTCGGAGGCGTCGACCTCCACCACGAACTAGATAGAGGGATCGGATGGGCGCCGACATGAACTGCTCCTTGAGGCTCCGGAAGGGGGTCTCGGCCTCTGGCGTCCACACAAAGGGCATCTTGGTGGAGGTCAGGGCCGTGAGGGGTGCCGCGACCTGGCTGTAGCCATGAATGAAGCGGCGATAAAAGTTAGCGAACCCCACGAACTGCTGGAGCTTCTTGCGGTTGGAGGGAGTGGGCCACTCAGCCACCGCAGAGACCTTGGAGGGGTCTTCACCTCTCCCTGGCCGATGATGTAACCCAGGAAGGAGATGGACGGGACATGGAACTCGCACTTCTCTGCCTTAATGTACAGCCGGTTCTCGAGCAGACGCTGGAGAACCTGCCGTACGTATACCTTGTGCTCCTCCAGCAACCCAGAGAAGATCAGAATGTCGTCCAAGTACACGAACACGGAGTGGTTGAGCATGTCCTGGAGGACATCATTGACCAGCGCTTGGAAGACCGTGGGGGCGTTGGTGAGTCCGAAGAGCATGACCAGGTACTCAAAGTGATCTAGGAGAAAACTCCCGGAGGTTGGAGGCGATCTCCTGTAGGGCCTGGTCGTGTTGGCCTAGTGCATTTCTGCGTGTTAGGGTGCCTTCCCTTCTGATCTTTCTTTTGTTTCTGATTAATATTGTAAAATAGATCCTGCCAGAGTTGTTTGTTCATGGAATGAAGATAAGCATGAGGGAGACCAGAGGAGAATGCACAGCTATCAATACTTTAAATTCCTTGCAGTAGAGAAATCTAGCAAACAAATATGTTTTTGTAGGGATGGATTCCTTTGGAATGTTCATGTCTCTTAGAAGTTGCAACAGGAAGGATAGTGAACATAATTTGGACTGCTAACGCCATATAACTAAAACCACACAATAATACCATTAATTTGATCCCTCCTGGAGTGATCAAATGGAGGTACAGAACTACAAGCTCCAATATCATAGTTTGTGCAGAACAGGGTGCTGAACTCTAAACAAAAACGAGATTGCCTTGATTTAAAAAATACTTTGAATCAAGGAAATATTTTCTTCTTAGTAAATTATTTTAAATATTATACTATAATGTATAGTTATAATAAGTAGTCATATTACTTAAAATGCTTATATATGCTATACATGGTACATTTGTACATGCCAATTCTATGTGGTTACTAAGGTGTCTGTGTGCATGCTAAACTGTGCGGAAATGATAGTAGTAGATTATTGTAGTTTTGTAACCTGAATAATATTAACAGAAGAGAAATATAAAATGTGCCTCAAGCCATTGAGCATGGATTACATTGAGTTTGTGTTTGTGAAGGCAGGACAGCTTCTCCATACCTTCTGCATATCAAAATCAGGGCATGATCTTAGTAAAGAGGATTTGTAACACCAGAACACCAACAATTTGCCTTAGGTCTGTATAACCTTGTGATTTGAAGATACCTACCACACATTTGATGTATTGTTTTGTCAAACAGCAGTGATATGCACTCCTCTCACCTTTACACACACACACACACACACACACACACACACACACACACACACACACACACACACACACAAACAAATAGCTAAAAAGTATATAAAATCAAACCATCTGCATGATGGAATATGCTCTGATATTAGCGTGCCTCACATCCATTCATCTGCTCACTTGCATCACACATCACGCGTTGCATGACTCAGTCAAAAAGACGAAAACACATTCACATTTGGCCCACTTCTTATTACTTTTCTCTTTTCTTTTGACATACCATAGCAGCATTGACTCTGTCTTGTGGTTCAGCATCCTATTCTCATCCTAACCTAACCTCAGTGCAACACCGTGCCATTAAATGTGAGCCATACAAAAAAAAAATACAAAATCAACACCTGATGTTGATTTATCTCTTGTGACTCCATTGGATACCTGAAGCTGTGAATTATATTATGCATTGTACTGAAGTGATCAAATCGCAAGGACCTCCTCACGGGCATTTCACAATGGGACCTGACCTCACATTGGTTCTAATCAGGGGGATGTGACACTTGTTCATCTATTTGGATGTTGGTTTGAGTCAGAACATTCAAATGGATCCACTGGGTACACACGCAAACTACTGATTTTGTGTCTCCAAGGGTTCAGTGGTTTAAGCTGCACTGACTTTACCGTGTATTTGTCCAACCCGTCAAACTGCCAAGATGATTTAATACATACGTTGACAGGCTTTGATACATACCTAATTTTATAGGAATACTTTTACTTCTAAATATTTTGAGGTTGACCATTGGTGTTATTATTTAAAATGCCTTTATGACTAGATTATCATTTTCAAGATGGTTTGTACCAAAAGGTTACAGACCCCTTCAAGTCATTGTCCAAACCAGAACTTTAGTTTTCTTGAAAACCAGCATTTTTTCTTTGTACCTTTTTTAGCCAACACCCAATCTAGAATGTGAAAGCTTGACATATCAAAGGCTTGCCTTCCAGTCTTATGTTGGACAGAATGTTGTTTCTACAAGAGACTCTCGGGCGAACAAGGAAGTACAAACCACAAGCTAAAACTGTGATTTTTTCTATTCTGTTCTATTCAAGGATCTTTACCTGCATGGTTCTTAAATTAGACATTATCTCACCACGGTCAGATTCAACTGACTCCACTTTATCCAAAGTCAGGGATTTTAATTGTATGTATATACAGCATGTATGTATATATGTCTACGGTCAGATGTCAAATATAAATAGTCCACTATAATGATAAGCCTCAAAGTGTGCTGGGGGAGGATGGATCTAAAAATGCCTTGATTTTATATATCTTTTTCTGTAACTTATTATGCATTTCCATTACAAAACATCATTCTAATTGTGTGTCCTCTCTTGAATGTCATACCAATGTCCCCTCGGTGTTTTACTTTAACGCCTGGTTCAGACAATATTACATCATTTTACATACACTGTATATGTTTTCATTTTGTTAGATTACTCAAGCTGCCCTTTTTGTGTGTGTGTGTGTGTGTGTGTGTGTGGGGGGGGGGGGGGGGGGGGGGTCTTAGTTGTACTTAGTTGGTTGCAATCTGCAACCCCACCGCTAGATGCCACTTAATTCTACACACTGCACCTGGACATTGTGAGAAATATGCATTGATATAGATGTGGACCATAACATGGCCTAGCATCAGATTTACCATTGTTTGCTAGACATCAACGTGACCCTGTATCATAAAATAGTATATCAAAGAGAACATATGGGAACAAATCAATTCCAAACCTGTTTCTAAGCTATTTGTTTTGTTACAAAATACTATTTGTTGCCACTTTACAAGGGAAAACGTTACATTACCTTCTCTTTGGTTCTCTCTTTAGTTTGTAATGTTCCAAAACAAGGTTGAATGTGATGTTGTATTGTACATACGTGTTTCTCTATGAAATTATATATATATATAAATTATATATATATATATAAATTATATATATATATATATATATATATACATATATATACATATTGGTTTTATAATATTGTTGTCAAATTATAATTATAATTTAAATTGTATTTAGCGTCTTTGTCAGTGAAACTTCATATGCACTGAACACACATGTTTACATAGTAAAGAGTATAAAGAAAATGTATACTGTCATGTATTTCTTGAAAACGAAGAAAGAAACAAGGGGTGACTTGTCCTATCTGGAAGATGGCATACCTTTTGGATCCGAAAGATGAGTTAAATGCAAATTAAAAATATTTTTACTTTCTCAAACTGAATATTCATTATACTATATGTTTTTCTTTTTTACACTTCTTTACACAAATACAAACAATAATTAATCACAAAAACGCACAGCGCATGTGTCACAACACAATCAGTTACTTCGGAGGTCAAAAAAAAAATATGAAACTTGTATCTGGCCATTAAAGGTTAAACATCGCCATGAGCAGATTAGCACTAACAGTGCATACAATTCCATGTATTGTACATACATGCATATATTCCATAGCACATAAATACAATAACAAACGTAGGCGTGGTCAACTTTGTAAATAACCAGCCGACAAACACTCATATGAGACAAACTCAATATCACAGTAATGATCGGGCCCCCTCTGGTTATAAAAGACCCCTGTTTGGCTGCAGCAGGCTGTTAAGGCATATCTCCCTGTGATTCCTGCTGATGGGAAAAACATGGCCGAAATGGTGAGAAAAAATAAGATATTGGGGGCCATGCAGTTTTTTTTTACTTTTAGCCAATAATATTCTTTCCTCCAAACTTCTTTATATATTTACCATGCCTTACCTCAAGTGTGCCAAAGCTGGCTGTAAGTGTGGAAGAGATCGGATAAACCTGACAGGAGATATGGGAGAAACATGATCACATGAAAGAAACAGATAAAGGGGGACCATTACATGTTAGTACAATCAGATGTCAAATCAGCTGAGTTTGAAGGTTTCATTAAGTGTAACATTAAGGAGACTTCATGCTTATCCTATAATGCGGTGAATTGATCCAATCTGATTTGGTGACACCTGGGGGATTCTCCCAGAGGCGACGGAAGAGATGGTTATTATTTGATATGGAAGAGAGTAGATAAGAAGATGGATGGATGGGCAGTGGATGAGTGATGATTGATGGGTGAGTCGATGATGGGTAAGTGGAGGATGGATGGATGGATGAGTGGATGATGGTGGAGTGGAGAATGGATGGATTGATGAGTGGATGGTGAATGGATGGGTTAGTAGATGCAGGATGGATGGATGAGTGAATGGTGAATGGATGGGTTAGTAGATGCGGGATGGATGGATGAGTGGATGAGGAATGGATGGGTTAGTGGATGATGGCTGGCTGGGTGGATGATGGATCTCTTTGTGCAGAAGTGGTTAATTCCCTATGTGTGGTGAGGATTAAGACATGATAAGATGTGTTTATGTGTGAATTATTTAAAAAGTGGAGTCGGCCTCTATTGAACATATATTTTCAATTATATCAATTTACAAATAATTTATATTGGGGGGACAGCTAAATGTTTTACAGTAGTTAGAAGGGACACATCCCCTCTGTCCACCCCGGGATCTGTGCCCATGACTGTACACCATCTCATCAAATTTTCTCTGCAACACTGTTTTATTTGCACACCTGTCTCTCAATCACCATGCCCTCCAAATCCCCTCTCTCACACACACACACACATATATATAGATACACATGACGCAACAAACATACACAAACACAGACACATAACACATAAAGACAGACAGGCACGCTCACATCCAAAGATAGACACACACAAACATATACATACTGTGTGAGTGTGTCTGTGCACTCATGCAGCTGTAAACCTTTCTTTATAAAAGGTGTCACTGTCCACCTAGTGCGGCTAGCAGCCCAGACTGGTTTGACAGTCTGAGGGTGTTAGCCTAGGCAGAAGTATGCACACACACACACACACACACACACACACACACACACACACACACACACACACACACACACACACACACACACACGTTCATGTCACATGTTCACACTGGTCCATAAACACTTTGTTCCAGGCATTCAAGCACACCCTCTGAAGGGAACAGTACATGTGGCATACCTTTCACCCCTCTGCTCTTACAGAAGGCATCTCTTAACCAATCAAAACACAAGTCCATTTTTCATTTGTTCACACTGCAATTCCTCAGAATAATATTTTTCTATGCCTCAATGCAGTTCAGTGATTATATTATACATTTCTCCATTACACAATGCTCATAGAAACACCCATGGAAACCATCAGAGTAGACGGTGAACATAAAAAACATTAAGCAAGAGCTATTCCTTCCTCGCTCATATTATCATACAGACATGAACAAACACATGCCAACTAATACATATGCCGTGTTAATATCTCTCCCTCTCTGCGTGTTGTCTACCTGGCCTTATTGGGTGGTAAATGGGCAGAGAGAGGCGGGATCGTCAGGTGACCTGTGCATAGGTTTTTCTGAGCCCATTGGTTAGTGTCATTCTCTCACTGGTTCTCTGGCTCTCTGACTCTGATTCTCTCCTCTGTTAGTTTGTACTTGTAGCAAGGTCCCATTGCTACACGCCACCTAGGTGGCTTTTCCCACTCCACCTAGGTGACTTTCCTCAGGCTCCTCCAAACGAATGGACACAGGGTGGTGATGTTGAACCGGTTTATTGTAAAGGCTGCATGGGATGAGGCATGCAGATGGTGCACCATGCTGCCATGCCGGAGAGCTCTCCCTGAGAGTGTGTGTGGTGGTGGCTGGTTTAACCTGTGCACACTGATTGCTCAATGTGCAACAGGTGTGCAGCCTCACCCAGCTCTAGTTTCCAATCAGTCTGACTCGGGCCAGGTGAGGCTGCTTAAACCAGCCACCATCCACACACACTCCCACAGTACTCTTCTTCGTTCTTTTCTTTACAGGATTCCACCAGTTGAGTTACTGGTTACCTTTCTACCTAAATACACCCTATGCCTCACTCACCCATACATTGCTTCCTTACTGTGACCTACATGCATCCATACACACTCTTGCTTATGTTATTTTCTCACAACTCACTAGTGAGTTGTGAGCTGTGAACAACTCACTAGATTGGCTGTTAATGACTCAAGTCCTATCATTTGGGACTATTTTGCTGCTGGTGATGACTTGGTTGGATAGAATCAGATGAATGTGTCTCTTCTAATGATGACCGAAATCAACACTGTCTTGGCCTGCCTGTGTGTGTGTGTGTGTGTGTGTGTGTGTGTGTGTGTGTGTGTGTGTGTGTGTGTGTGGGCTTGTGAATATGTGTGCGTGTGTTTGTGTGTGTGTGCGCGCGCATGTGCGCTCTTTCTGCTGTATCCAGCATGTGCTTTGAGTCTGCTCAATGTACTCCACTATAAGAGATAGCGGCAGTTTGGTGTCAAGGACTTATGTGGGAGGTGCTACATAATGTGTTCCAGTGGGTGGAGGAGGAGCTTTGAGGTTAAATGTCATAACGATTGTCTGATGATTCCCTGAAGAGAGAAATTGGTTCCAGTTGTTTCATGCATGCTATGCAGGATTACGTTAACGATATGTGGTGGATGAATTGACATTACCACCACCAATGTGTTTTATTCAAATCATATATAAAACACACGGATATTACTTATCCTCAACCAAGTTTTATGAATTGTTGGAAAATTATGAAATTGAAGGCGCAAATAAAAGGGCTGGTGTTCTAAAACAAAAGGATTAGAAAATCCCTACTGTGATGTCCAAACATAAACCTACAATCAAACTGTTCATCATCATCCATCCATTGATAAATAATGGACAATAAAGGACAGCCAGTGGCTTCGCAACATTACTGAATTCTGCAAAACAAAACAGCCTATGTAATGCTATAGGTGGAGGGAACATATATAAATATAACACTTTTGCAATTTAGGTATAAATTAATAAATTTTTAGAACTCTCATACATTTAAGACCTCTCATAAATATTGCACATTAATTTAATATAATACATTACAAAATGTTGCATTCAAGTTTTGCATCATAATGGTGTCTGGATTATGAAGATTTGATGAAAAGGCTTTAGTGTCATAGCTTGATTTCAGTATATTGTCCATGCATAACATTATGGTAACTTAATCTATTTAATTAAATGTTAAAATGTGCAAGTACCTTTTCATAACAAGGTTATAATGAACATAAACATGAGTACCATTTAATTCCTTACATATGCTTTTATTTAACATATTTTGCATTTTGACATTGCTGACGTTTATGTACTTTTACTAAAAGGTATATTGGCTTGAAGCTTCTTTATGCAAATCTTTTCTGTAAGACTTTTGGGCTCTAAATATATTTATTTATATAATACTATATATATATATATATATATATATATATATATATATATATAAGCTCTGAATAGTGCTCTTTCCTTAGGCAATATTCATCATCATTTTTAATTCTCCAGACAGGCATAGTATGGAGGGCAAGGCAATTAGAAATGTGCGCAGCCAGGCATGTATTTAAAAGATAAAGAAGAAAAAGGAACGCACGCTATCAAAGCACCAGGGTAAATCTGACTTTTAAAAAGAGTTAGAGTAAATCCATATTTGTTAAGGTTAATCGGTTAATTAGATTGTCTCCCCATTTATAAGCCTATTGCAATTTTAGCTGATGATTGATTCTTACATGCCACATACCTTTAAACCAATCAAGACAAGAATTTCATCTTTAAAGATGAAAGCCCTCCCCCTGGAAGACATTGCCTTAGGGGCAGAGCTGAACCCTCCAATTAGTTGCTTGGGGTCTATGGCACACGGATCAAGACCAAACAACGCTGGAGGACAAGTATATAATAAGGGCAATCTTGTTTATTTTATGTTTTTCCAATTTAAATAAAGCGAACAAACACCTTGGCATGGCCGAGTTGTCAGCTGGATCAAGACTTCTGAACAGCCTACACCCTTTTCGTTTTTTGATTACTATACAGTTGTATCTTACTTACACCAACAAATTGATATAGTTAACTAACTTAAGAAAGGGATTATTCACCATCATCAGGGAAGCTGACTGCTGATAAATGCTAATTTAAAACTTAAAATCTCCTTAATCTCTAATTTTGCTCCCTCAGCTCTCATTACAGCTCGTTACACAGGACTAGCCTATCCCTGCTGCCGATAGGTACTAGATTAGGGGTCCCCTTCATCCTTGTCCACTCTGCCCCATGATTATGTATTCCCATTATGGAATCGATTTGCACTGCTAACCATCAATCAATTTGATTCTGATTGTGATTTCTGCCAAGCATGAACCATTGCATTCCAAATCCTTCTAGAAGAGAAATCTCTCTTATGTGTCCCTTCTCATGGTTTATTCCCACCCATTTTTTGGTGAGGAGGTGCAATCTAAATTGCTCTGAAAGTGGACCCTGTGAAGCCCCTTTGAAACTGTAATGATCAGTTAAAGGCTTCATAAATAAACATGTAGCTCATGTAGTGTATAACTGTGAGGGTAGATGTTGCTTCTGGCAGGCCAATAGGGCAAATGGGATTAAATGACCAGCATGGAGTGTTAAAGGTTGTCAAAACAGCCTCATAAGGCCGCTGAGAAAGTGGGACCCACATTTTCAATTTTAGAACTCATATTTTGACTTGGTGAAGTGCTTTTCTAACTGCCTATATAATATAGCAATGTTAATTTGCTTGAATGCCAACATGACTTTCATCTCCTGCCTTTAATTTTTTTTAGGCTAGAAAAAAAACAGCAGTTAAAGGGGGAAAGGGGCTCAGACGTGTGCCAAAATACTGCCCAAGGTAATGGGATTAGTAGTCGTGTGACATCTGTTGCAATGTACTATTAAAGAAAGACCCTGCATCAAAAGACACAAGACACATACAAAAGATAATGGCATTATTTCTGTGCATCATAGGTGACAGCAGGGTTATTTTATTGAAGCAAATCAGTTCTCTTTTATGCCTTTTATTTGGCTGCTATGTGATAGTGCAATCATTCTGAAACAATTTCCAATAATAATAAAGGCAACATGGTGGAAACCTACACAATGTGGAGGAGGGGATGTTCATAATGTGCAGAAATGCTGCTTACCTCTGCTCTATCATCTGCTATTCACCATCTTGGATGATCCCTCATTTAATTCCTTGGATTAACATTCCTTATGATGCATTTGGCCAACCAGGCATCCACCGTGCAGTATCGGTGGATACGTTGGTGGTATTCTGCATGTTCATTCATGCCAGTTTATTTTTCTGCTCAAACGTGCACATTTCCAAAGTGGTCAACCATTTGTAGACCTCTTGCAAGAGGTCTATAACTTTTAGCACTTAAGATATGTTAATATACCAGTAATAGGATTTCCCACTATTGAAACGGATTGTAGCTAGCCCTATTAAAATACGAAGTGGAAACTCACAATTGTATCTGGGAATCATCTTCTTGACTTCGTTGAGTAGAGAAATATCCCACCATCCCCAATTGAACACACACCCTGTTACCTGATCTAACATGTTAACATAAACTGACAGTGTATTTGTATTAGTTCAATAATCTATTTATATGCAGCAGAGAAGACAACATCCTTGATTATTTGTCACATCTGGATGTGAGCTATCCTGATTTATTAATCAAGGATTTATCGGTGGTCTATTGTTAGCAAATTATAACTTGCTGATAGGCCAAATGGTAATATTCTAGTATATTGGAGTGGGGCTGCGTAATATTCAATGCACGTGTGTAATACTAGTCCAGCTTTCCGGGTTTCACGTGATGCAGAAGAGAATGGATGTTATCCAATTAATTTACTTGTACATACGTATACATAAATACATTTACTCATGCATTTATATTAATTGATTTCATTCTATATGCATTTGAGTCAGATGGTGAATAAGGATGTTGACTGATTCAATTTGAAATTGTAATCATGTTCAATGCTTTACTCTGTCCTTCACTGCCATCTACTGGATTTATGAAGAAAGTTGATGTTGAACCGCTTTTGTTGTATATGGATTTGTTAGAAAAAACCCAGTTCATACAGGGTAAAGTTTGGAATTTAAGACATTTTAAGTAAATGTTGTGCAGCATTTACCTCAATGGACAATAATTTTGTTTTTACAAGGTTTCAACTTTCTGCAGAGCTCTAAACACAATAATTAGTGCTTTCTAAATCACTGTTGAGCACACACAGGCAATTTATTTTCTCCAGAATTTTATTCTTGAAATTATTTTATAAAACTCATTACATTTCAATATATATATATTCATATATTTTTATATTCATATTTTCTTCTTCACCGATTAACAATTTTGGCTATTTTCCCTTTACTCCCCTTGTATGCCCTCATAATCCTAACAGGGCTGGAGATCCCTTTACACAAACATTGTGCGGCGGTCCTCAGCATATACGCAGAGGGGAGGGGAGAGCAGAGAAAGGGGTTCCTAGGGAGTGAGGTATGGGTTCAGGCCATTAGTACAGAGCATGCCAGAGACTGTTGGGGTATCCTGAACCCAGGGCAGTGGGGAAGGGGGGGGGGGGCTTTTGTACACACTACACCACTGTTAATACCGGTAAGCTAACCACACAAAGCGATAAAGACCTTTCAGAATGCCTTGTTCAGCATGTTTGGTGGGATTAAAGACAAATCATGTTCAATGTCTCCTTGTTCGAGATGCAAAACGCGTTTTTGTTCTATTGTCATCATTAACTAATGACGGGAATGACGGATGCAAACTAAGTTCCAGATACATAAACCTCCAATGCCTACCAGTAGCAGCCATATAGGCTGGTTTAGCCCTTTGTGCAGCCTACAAACAAGAAACTATTTGTCCAAGAAACATAAGTAGAAAAGGCAATTTACAAAAACAAATTTCTGGCATGTGTGGGTCGATTGTGGGTCGATTTTCTTTCCCCCATCGTTTGTCTAACGTTCTGGAGAGGACAACACCTACGGACAATATGGTGGCCTGAATAATTGATTATAATATAATGTTTGATTATATATCCTGGATTGTTAAACCAATCAGACCACACCATTTTAGGTGTTCAAAAATAACATTTGTTCTTCATTTGGCAATTTAAATGAAGTTTAAATTTTAAACTTGGCTCATTGATACTTCCTAAAGTCATCTCCTTTGCTGGTATGAATTGCTATGAAAATAAATCAGGCAATAAAATAGATCTTGATAAATATTCACACAAGCCATTTTAGAAAGGCTTCATTGGATTTAAACAAAAAATTATAATTGCACATCTCCCCAAGGTCATTCAAGACATCTGAATTCGTCATTTCAAACACCGTCTCACACAGCCACACATATTCGCACATATAGTAATCTGTCCAAAGGGGCGAAGCAGTGCCTACCCTGCGAAACCCATTTAGAATGTGACCTCCACAAACCCAATGAACACATCGAGTAGCTATTCCAACTGAGGCATATATTTGTCATGCGATAATTACAAAACGAAGACAAAATGGCAAAAATATTTAAATAAAGTGTAGGTAGCAACCAAACAACTGTTTAAGGAAAGAAGTGCCTGGTGTGTGTTGTTTTAAACAATCAATACAAGCAAGTGTGATTAAGAATCGGTGTGGATAAGTAAATAATTATCCATTAAATTGTGGAATCAATGCAGAGCCATAATGCACCCATGTGTACCCACTCTGGCAATAACACAAATCGATAGCCCTCTGTAAACACAACATGTTAGTGTTTGACCTATGTTTTACTAAAACATGAAATCAATCAAGTGTCTGAATGTGATCGTCGTCTGTTAAAATGACGCATCAGAACAAGATTAAGGCATTTAGAAATGATACCTTTCCAAGAACAAGGCCACTGTAATCTGTGATCAGTCAACATAACCACTTGTCAATACCATCCTTTTGTGATGAAAAGGAGCCCTTGAGGACTATGTGATGCAATGGATATTACTCTTTGGTGATAGCAGCCTTAAATACCGTCACGAAAGGTACAATCTCTTAATGAAAAGCATTTTTTTTTTAATACAGAGCTATAGTTTGATATAGGCAGACTGTTTTTCTTAATAGTATGATAATGAGAAGCAGGCAGGCCTTCTAAAATACTCAACAAAGTTTGAGATAAAGTTCATTTTTGTACAGCAAAAACTTTAATGCCAACACTTAGTGGATCACTGCTAGAATTATTTATGTTCGGAAAGGTACATTATATAGAACCCCAAATTGTCTAACTATATTGATGTAGCCTTACCCTATACTGAGGACAAATTTGTGCATTTGACAAAGTTTTCAGATGAGAAAGCCCCTGAGGATTAAATGTGAATGAGCAAGTCCACTTCAACAATCAAAAGTGGTTAAATTGACTGATCAGAACATTACAGGCAACATGTTCGTCTTTTTAGGCAACACATGAAAGTAACACCCGCAAAATGCCACAAAATGAAAAACGTAAATAATAACTTCGGTTTCCAGGGCTCGTTCATAACCTGAACGCCAACAACAGGTAATTAGGCTGAAGTGATTTGAGGTAGACAGACATACTGTTTTCAAAGTACAGATCTTTAAGCTGTCCATAATCAATTCAAACAAAGGACACCGTTCACCTAAATGACCACGGCTTGGGATGATTTGTTGTGGCCAGCTTGAGCAGACTACCTGTGACCTGAGACACTAGGACGCTGACGGAATAAAATCATTACAGTAAGGTCAAGGTCAGTATGTCATATGGGGGGGGGGGGGCGGCGTGTATAGTGGAGTGCAATGAAAGTAGTGGGCTTGATAGAACGCAGCATGTTATTTACCAGTAAAACATTTTACATACCACACACACATCTCCAATGACGACAATTCAACAGCAGCTTTTTAAAGCTTCTGCCATGTCACTCACAATTCTGGGTTCATTTTACATGGGATTTTCTTGTACTAGGCCAATCCTTTAGGCCTAGTACAAGAAATACATGCCGATATATGGCATATGAATAGTCTCACACTGGGCCCATCCAAGTGTATTCACGCCAGTCCCAAAGACATGAAAGCTTAAAGCCAGATCTCATGCCCATGTAACAGTCACACATTGTTCTAGAGAATAAAAAATATATACCATTGACTTCCAGTGTACTCCTGTTTTGTTTAGATTTTCTTTTCAAGTTAAAAAAGGTTCTTCTCTATGCACGCAACCTCACTCACACAGAGATTCTCAGATATACATGAGCAGGCACACACACACACACACACACACACACACACACACACACACACACACACACACACACACACACACACACACACACACACACACACACACACACACACACACACACACACACACACACACACACACATATATATATTTATATATATTTATATAGAGAGAGTGATATTATGCCTTATCTGAGAAGTTAGGCAAAGTTATTTTTTTCATGTTCATTTGGATAGACTTAACTTTAAACAAGAATAAATCAAGCTCTCTTTTGTTCAACTTTCCCTTTGTGAAGGACATAACTATTTCCGGAGTGGGAAGCGCTACAAAATCACATGACTACTGAAGAGCGGGCAGCAGGGTTTAAAAGGAAGAGGGGAGGAGGGGTTAGAAATGGTCAAAAGGCCTGACCTCAAACAAGGCAGAGACATGAGCTGATGATATGGAGCTCTGCGGCATGTGCAGGCCAAAACGCACTAGTTCAAGGTAAAGAGAGACCGAGAAAGGAAGTGGAGGTAAAGGGAGAGAAATTGGAGTGGTCGGTTAGTAGGAGTGCAGGCTGCTAAAGCGCTAGCACTGGACTATACATTTGAGGTCAGGGAGAGTGAGCAGTGGGCGGTAGGTGGAGAGAGGAGTGTTGCATACAGAGTCCTGGGCTCAACGGTAAACCAGGTGGGATATAGTGCCAGTTTTGAAGTTGAGCTGATGGTTGGGCACAAAGTTGTGCTGGGGATTTTTCCGCGTACATACATCCTTTGCATACAGGCCCATACACGAGTCACACGAAACCTTGGAGCAGTTCACGCAGGTGTGCGACGCGCCGGGCTTATTACAGAACCCACACCGGGATCCCCCTACGCTCGCACGCTCGCCATTGCCGCCAACCACTGCTGCCATGGCAACAGACTTGCTTGGAAACAGCTTGGTAGACATGAGCGGCTTCTCCAGCATCTGGGGGTGAGGGTGCGTGTGCGAGTGGGTCAAGGTGAGGGGGTGCGGGTGGAGGTGGGAGTGGGAGTGAGTGTTGGAGTAGACGGACAGCTTCTCCTTCACGGGGATGTATCCGTCGAGGGGCCGTGGGGATTTGGGGTGGTAGTCCTGCAGGCCGCAGCAAGGGGAGGGGTCCACGTCGTGGCAGGCGGAACACAGGATCACGTCGCACCTCTGGCAGGAGGCCACGCTGGAACAGGCCAGGCCGCAGCCTTGACACTTGACACTGCCGTGGGACTTTAGCAGCCACCCGTCCCTGGCCTCCCTGGGCTCTCGAGACGGAGGTCGAGAGGGGGTCTGCCGGCCCCCGATCCCGGCCATGCCCCGCTCTGTGTACAGGTCGATCTCATCCAGGGAGGACAGGTGGTAGGAGGAGTAGGACTCGGGAGGAGGCGGCGATTGAATGGGAAAGAAATCGGCTACAGGGCTGTATGAGGGCGGAGCCGCCACGGAGAAGAGGGATGCCGAGGCACAGGGTCTCAGGATCTCGTCCTTCGCGTCCTCCTCCGTGTCCACAAACAGCGGCTCCTTCCTCAGACTCAGGGAGGCCTTGAGGATGGGCTTGTTGGCCGCCGCCGCGTGCCAGTGGCCGGCCCCGTCAGTGACGTCTACGGACTTGGACGGACGGCTACCTCTCCTCAGGTGGTGGGGGTGGCCCCTCTCTATGTCCATGGGCCGCACCGACAGCCGAGCCATATCCGACCCGAGGCTGTCCCGCCTACGCAGCGCCTCGGCACAGCCCGCGGCGTCGTCATGGCACCCCATGCGGAGCTCTAGGGCCTCCAGCTCTGAGGCAGAGCCGCGGGCCAGGGAGACCACCTCGCCGAGAAGACGGCACTCCGCCTGGGCCAGGAAGAGTTCGAACGCCAGCTGCCGGAGGTGGTTTGAGCCGCCCGGGTGCTCCCGCAGATGAAACTGAGACTCGTGGTCACGGGAGTAGCCGATGGTACGCATGATGGATCGAAGCTCTGTGTCAGAGATGGCGGACTGCAGCTGGTACACGTATGGGCCAGTGAAGGTCTGAAATGCAAAAAATGAAAAGTCACTAGATAAATGAAACCTCCAAGAAACAATTATACGCCTTAACTATTTTTGTTTTGACTTGGCTAATGTAATAAATTTGTTTTGACTGTGGATTACTATGGACCTGAATTAAACTGGATGCATTTATAAGGATAAGTGTGGGAGCAATGAATCATCAAAATGATGGTGAAGTAACTAAGGTGAATCACGCTGTGTTACCTCTGCAATTGTTTCAGTAATAGTGAATGTACGGCCACTTCATTTGAATGCATCGGAGAACATGCTTGTCGTTGTAGATACATTATCTGAACCTTTACAGCATGGAGGTGTTATCAGTACTTCCCAATGGAAAAGCCAGTTCTTGGGACCTTTTCTTCTCGGCCTGTTCTTTGAAAAGCCCAATGAACAAATCATGCCCTCCCCCTAAATATTTAGCTATATAAAAAACCTACGTGCTTCATTTTACTTCCCCCACATGACCTACACCTTGTAACCAACATCTCAAACACTGAAACTGGAAGTAAAATTGTATTGGAAACATAATACAGGACACTATTGGCCGTTTTCCAAAATATGGAAATAAAAATGACTACCCAAGAATAAAATAAATTAAAAGTATTACAAAGCCCACCTTTATAGACCTGAACTCCTTTTTCCAGGGGAAGAGCAGAAGGTTTGTGCAGATGGTTTCTAGGGTGTGAAAGGCCCTCTCCAGGCCCTTGATGCCCCCTCTTTGGCAGCGGAGAGAATTCTCCACCACCTCATAGAAGCGCACCATTCGGAAACGCTGTCCCGGGTCAGGCTGGTAGGCCCCGAGCAGAGCTGTGGCTGTGGAGAGGAGGGCCTCACTGTCCTTGTGTCTGCCTTTCCCGCCCTCTGGTGGGGGTCCGCCCCCGGCCCCCTCCTCCAGGCGCCTCTCCAGTGCCGCCACATACCTCCGGAACAGGTCTTCTTTTAACTTGGCATCCATTATCGGCAGCAGACCGTTAGTCAGCTGTGGCACCTTTGTTCAGAAAGCTCCTTTAGCATGCCCTAACCCAGGTACCACGTCCAGGCTTAAGAAACATCATAAACCACATATTGCCACACAATCTCACGTTTATGTCTTCTGGGAGGGGAAGGTGGAGCTCTATCTTAATCAGTAGCATATCATCTTCTTTAGAACAGTTTAATTGTGGTAACTAGGCTGCTGCCTGAGGGGACTTATGGGCATCTCTGGGTTGTTCTCTGGCTTGCACTTATCTTTCAGCCTTGCTGGGCAACGTCATGCACAATTAAGTCAAACAGAGGAGAAAGCGTTGCACTGTTACTCCAAAGCTGCAGGTACACATTGACTGTCGATTTGACCAGTTTCTTCAAACGTAGTTCATCCAAGGTTACTCAGCACACAGGGAAAGGTAAAATATGAAGCGTTTTCTAAGCCATGTTGAGTCCAAGCTGTAATTGAAGAACAAAAGTATCATTCGTCCTCTTAATGATATTAACACATTTGCTACCGATTTACACCCATTTAAGGAATTAATCAATGCATAGCTATTCATCAGTGGTCATTCCTAGCGCTATACATTAAAAGCAATACAGCCTACACTGCTACACACCGGCACCATAGAGAGACGCTGAGCAAAGCTGTCTGCACACACATAAGAAACGAGCATGTTCGCCAATGCCAGGCAAATTACTACACAGAATGTATTCCTGACAATGCGCAGTTTAGGAAAATGTCAACGCTTACACATTAATTGAAATGTTCCTGCTAGCGCTAATGGGCAGACATGATATAGATCAGTATATCATGATCTACTGGAAGGCTGGTTAGATGGTTAACGTTAGACTGGTTAGACTCCGTGCTAGCTCACACACCTGCACTATGTACATGATCTACCTGCGCCAGCTACCTGCGCCAGCACCAGCGTTGGATTTAAACGACCAGATGTTACGACGGATAATGTTGGTGAAGTCCAGGGTTACAATCAACAAACGTACAGTAATTCTCCCCCCCCCCCCCCCCCCCCCCCCCCCACTGCTTAGACCGTAAACGCCCATTTCGGTGCTGCTAGTTAGCAACCGTTTAGGTTAGCAACCAACTTGATCTACACGTACACATCTATCGCATCCAGCCTTTATGAGCACACAATACACCAGACCCGTTTCCCTGTCCCATGTCCCTGGTGTGCAGTTTGGTGTAATAATCACAAAAACGCAATTAGAACTATGACAGCCTTACCTTTAGGTAATGCTAGCTATAAGCTAGATACTCCTTCGCTAAAGGAAATTCCCATCGTTGCATCGCGCATGCGCACAAGTCTGACAGCTCTTCAGCGTCATGTGGTCCACGTGCATAGTACGGCTCCAGAATAATATAATATAAAATAATATTATATTATATAAAAATAATATATAATATAATAACATAACATAATAATATAGTATAATAATATAATATTATAGAATATAATAATATAAAATATATAATTATAATAGAATAAAATAAAATTGAATAATATAATATTTTAGAATAATTAAATATAATAGAATAATATATTAGACTAGAATAATATAATAGAATAACTGGGAAGGGATCTTTATTTGGCATCTTGGGATATGTTGATGTAGCCTTTATATGCACACATATCAGAAACCTATTGCGTAAACAATTCTGACAAACCATTGCTTACTAATAATGTATAAACTGCGCTTATATAAAAAAATTAACAGGAACATAGGTTATTTCTAAAATGCTACATCATTGTGAAATATGGGAAAGTTTTTTAATGTGTTTCTTAAGACCAACTCCACCCTCATGGGTCCCACGACACTGCCAGAAAAACAGTGACGTCAGAGTGTACCGATCGGGGGGGATTTCACAGCGAAGAAAAGAAATGGCGATGCTTGGGAGCTTTAGCTCTGCACATCAAAAGAAAAATATATCCGATGGCAGCAGGGACGTGACAGAATTTCTTTGTCCAGTTTGTCTCGAGATTTTCGACAACCCTGTAAGAACACAATGCGGACATACGTAAGTATTTGCACGTTTCGCTTATCTTTCAATCTTTACCTCTAACATCATCGACGCATCGGTGTACGGAAACTATACAAATGCTTGTTAGTAGTAGACATGTCATGGCCCACCAGCATGCGATATCAGTATCTACTTTTACTAAATAAAGTATGAGCTGAAGCATTGTTGGTATTGTTGTTAATTTGCTTACAGGACATTTAGCCAAAAAGAAAGTAAGCTTGCTAAATCAGTATCGGTTTTGTTTACATCAAAGAAGGGGCCTTGCTTGGGAGTTGTAGTTTAACACATATACGCTTTTACCTTTGTGTCAATTACATTGACTACAAATCCCAGCACTATTTCGGGCTGGCATGTTTCCATACGAGTTTCAGGAAATGGGTTCGATTATAATACCTAAGCTCACTGGCATTTAAACAAAAATGACAGATGAATATTTTCCCCTCACTTAGTGAAACCACATGGACCGAAACCAAATGGCGCATGAGGGCGTAGCCCGTTAAATAACTTCTCCTTGCCGTTCTAAAATTAGGTTTTGCCAGAGTTGTCTGCAGGAGTGTCTACGTCCCCAGAAGCCTGTGTGTGCAGTGTGCAGGGCTTCTCTTGGCAACTGGACCAAAGCTACTGAGCTAGAGGCCCTTATCCACTCCTCTGTGGCTGCTTGTAAGGGATGTGGCGTCCAGGTATTGTAGGCAGCATTGATCCTGTAGAAGAATATGCAATACAACATTTACTACTATAGGGCTTGTACATAAGAATGCATCATGGGATTTTTATATGAATGGAAGATTACGTTGATTTACATTAAAAAAATATTTTTACAGGTTGGTCTGTCTCAGATGAGGAGCCACACAGCTGCCTGTTCAAAATATCAGGAGTACATTGAGGAGGGAGTGAGGACCACTGCCCAGACCCAACCACCCATTGTCAGGTGACCAAAGTACAAAAAAACATGGTTAAAGCTAGGGTAGGCAATTTGCAGTAACCAGCCAGGGTAAGTTCAATTTTGAAAGTATCCAACCGAAAACATCCCACCCCTCCCTTCAGTCCTCCCTCCGAAGCCAGTCCCCAAACACACATGACTAGCTCGCTAGCTTTAGCAGTAGCTATGCCTAGCCTTGGGAAAGATGCCGGTCATGCACAATGAGTGCATGGGCAGAGTGTGTGCGGGTGGCCGGGTCGTTGGGTAGACACACAGGTAGGCCATCCAATCAGTTCATTTGGGCCAAAGGAAATTATTAGACGGGCTTATTACAGGCCTGTGACAGCCACAGATCCTGCATTTAATTATTTCTTTGTCACAGCATTTGATTTATTGATTGCTGTCGGGGATGTAAAGAGAACAAATGTGACAAATTGCTTCTATGATAAAGTTCCTACCCTAGCTTTAACACATTTCCCTGAAAAGTTATACACACTCCTTAATTGAAGATACAAAATGGAATCCAAATCTGTCTTGACGGAACTAATTTCTGATACAAAATCTAGACATCCATCTAAAAAGGTGATTGTGTTAATGTACCCCATCCAGTCCTGTACCAAACCGCTATACCTTCACCTGCCCATACTGTAACTGCCAGAACTTGGATCAGGATGGCCTGGTTGAACACTGTACCTCACAGCATGCCAGAGACACGCGCCTAGTGGTAGGTAGCCCACCCTGATATGAAACGCTCATTGTCTTGAGAGTTTATTTTGTTGATTATGAATGATTGCATTATTATACTGTATAATCATTTGAACAATGTTATATAATAATGTCAACATTGAAATTTTGACATTATCTTTTATCATTGCATCCATTACTTTGTGTTTGTCTAGGTGTGCCCTATCTGTGCCTCTATGCCCTGGGGAGACCCTAACTACAGGAGTGCTGATTTCTTCCAGCACCTCAAGATTAGACACACCTTTTCCTATGACACCTTTGTGGTAAGTAATGCCTCAAGTATGTTCTTGATGTGGTGTTATGTACAAATAATAACTGTTTGCTTTGTATCATGTTAATGTGAGATAAAAGCATCCATGGTGATGATGTTTTGGGAATGTAACGTTTTTATGAAGTTTATGTAAATGTTTGTTTTTATTTGTTTAAACATTGGCGTTTTATGAGTATCAGAGTGGTCCATACATCATGTCACTAGCATTGTATGCATGTATACATACACCACATACGTACGTACATACATACATAGTTGTGTATGCATGTTTTTTTCAGTAAAGTGACTTCAAACCCTGCCCTTTTTGTCTGCTTTCAGGATTACTCAACAGACGAGCACACGATGATTCAGGAGGCTCTACAGCGCTCCTTAATGGAGAACTGAAGTAAAGAACAGTCCACTCGGTGGTGTAGGGGCAGGGTAAATTACAGAAGGTGGTGTGATGTTTTTTGAAGACAGAAGGCAGTACTACATTGTCTTCAAGTTCATTCATTGACTGGTGGGTAAAACTAAATGGGCAATTGGCTTCATGAGGAATGTACATCCTTACAGTGACTCTAGAGATTTATTGTTAATCTAAAATTAAACGGGGCAATATAAAAATGGAAAAAAAGCACAATGTGCTTTCTAATTTAGGAGCCATGTCGTGTTGCACGTGTCAACACCCTGTCTCCCCTAATAAAGCCTAAATTCTCAATAGATTGTGGATTATATCAGTCATATTTAAATTGTTAATTTTGTTTGCACTGTCAAATAATCACACAAAAACAATGCATCAAAGTCCTACCGTAGTCATGACTTGAAGTGTACTAGAGGGTTTTACCACTAGGTGGCTAGTAGTTTGCGACCAGAATACCAACCTCACCCAGTAGGTGAAAATGCTATTTAAGAGCATGTTTAACTCTTCAAAGTGTGAGTTGCTGCAGTTGGAATTTGTCTAATCAAATGGACACCACCTGTCTTTTATGTTCATGTTTGTATGTTCATATTGTATGTGATATTTCTTGTTTTTTCATGCATCCCTTGGTCTGCTAGAAAGTGTAGATAATATCTCAAAGCATTAAAATTGCTGTTTCTTTTCTTTTTTAACTGTTCTTCATTTTCCTGTATGTTTTGTGCTTCTTAACAAACTCATACCCATCCTGCAATTTCCCTTTTTGGTCACCATCTTAGCTAATCAAATTATATACATTTGTGCATACTTGTTATTAAGGCCAGTGATTTAGGTTCATATCGTTGTGGCCACAAAAATGCATCTTAGTGGCCATAAGGGGGCAGTAGAGTTCCATCATTCGCTCATCAGCTGTGAAAGCCACTGACCAATCCCAGGCTATCACCCAGCGCATAATAACACTTAATTCTCTAAATGTGCTTCCTTTTAATAGTCTGTTCATAGTCATCATCTTGGCTAAATACATTTGCTTTGCAATTTATCCTTTGCATTCAAGACATTATCCTGAAATTGGACAGTTGGCATAGCCTTTTGATATAACTGCAAATATGTAAGGCAGTTTGTAACATCTATATTGTATATTTCTTTATTGTAATTAAAAGCATTTTGTTGACCATTTCTGATGCACCTTTTACATCAACTGTCATTTAACTGTGGCGTTCAAAGCATTTTTGATATTACTGCCTAGAAAAGAAAAAGTCAAACAATGTATTTGTTGTAATTGTTTTTAACTAATACATTTTAATCTGTATCTGAGCACACAGCAATACATATTTTTTAGTTTTAACAATAGCAGTCCAAAAAGCAACGGTCAATGGCCTAAATGTAAAGATTTATAATTTCCACCCATTTTGGTTTCTCAAATTTAAAAAAATGAATTGTTTGTGTTATTTCTGCTCTGATGTGTGAATTCACACATAGCCACAAGGTTATCCTTTCGTATGTATTGATGGCTATGTTAATGTCCAAAGTCATATTTTATCTTGTCCACTGTTCATAACTGCAGTTGTGTCTCATAAAGATTAATAACACAATCCACACCCAAAAGAGAAGTAGCACTGGCTAACAACCGGAATGCCTTTTTTTTTTTACACTGCTCTTTGTGCCACACACAAATTCTGATGTATCTTATTCTTCCTTGTCATCCTGGCTGTTACTAAATCCAGATAAATTAAAGTTCTTCAATTATTTAAAACAAACCCGCTCCAGCAATCAAGCTAATTTATGCCTCTGTGAGTGTGTGTGTGTGTGTGTGTGTGTGTGTGTGTGTGTGTGTGTGTGTGTGTGTGTGTGTGTGTGTGTGTGTGTGTGTGTGTGTGTGTGTGTGTGTGTGTGTGTGTGTGTGTGTGTGCGCGTGGGGTAGTGGTGGTGCTGGGCAATGCTGATGGATGGACACAGAGAAGTGAAGCATTAAGGAGAAGCAACGGTGTAAGTACAGACTGTCACTTGTGGTGCTGATGCTCAAATATAGATCGATTAGAACGAATTCAACCGTTGAAATGGGTCAGGAAACAGCATTATATGGACACTGGTTGAGCTTTCCCCGTGTTTGTGCATTTGTATTATATTCCGAAGTTTATGATGAAACCTTGTGTTTCCGTGTACATTTTCCACAGGGAGAGGGGAAACCCTCCCATCTCGCAGTTTCTTTTTTTCCTGTTTCAAAATCAGTAATTAGTTGAGTTATGGCACTGTTTGCCGCCTAACTTCATCCTCCCCTACCCTCTTGTTGCTCCTGGCAGAGGGAGGAGACGAGTTCGCTGAGATAACGAGATACAGCCAGTGCTCCTGGGCAGGAAGGAAGTGCAGCTAAAAAACATGGCGGCAATAAGTCTTTCTTGTCTGTTTGGTGGCAGAGTTAAAAAATAATAATAATAGGTGGGTATTAGCGATAGGAAGAATGAAAGGGGGTGGGAGCGAATGAAGATATTTAATAAAAATGTCATAAAGTTCAGTGTTAGTGGTTTCTTTGATGCGAGCGAGATATGCTGTGTGGAGTCTGCAGGCTGTATATAAGCTGCAATTAACGGTGCAGGAACCCACAGGCGTACAGCAGGAGGCATGCGGACGTCAACGTGTCCCACAAGGATGTCGCTTGGTCACTCGTGACATGCGTTCAGCCTTCATTTGGATGAAACCAAGTGTAATTTAAATGTTGCATTTATAAACATGCACCCAGCTGCTCCTTATTTAAATTATTTGGGGGTGGTTGATTTCAGGATTGTAGAATCATATTTACTCTAAGTGTGGCCTGTGTTTTTATTTTTATTTTTTTGTGTGCTAATTTCAGGTTATTGCCATTCATTATTTTTTTAACAGCTCCAAACTAACTGTCAGTTCAACTAAAGGGTAGGAGTTTACATTTTGAACTGGAGGTGGGGCCCAGTTGGGGGTGGAACAAGCCTACGTCGCTGTGGGTCAGAGGCAGTGTAAGGCCACTCTGATGGGTCACCAGTCCACACACAGTGGTTCCATTGCCTTACCCTCAAAACAAGACGGTTCTTCAACTTCATTACAAGCGACTTCATTTCAATATTCTCCATGTTACATAAAGGAGAGAGCAACTAGAGGTAGAAGGTATTTCCATATATCAGTGCCTGAGTATTTATCTCCATTTCTTCTACCGCTCTCTTTCTAGTTTTGCTGAGGCAGGTATCTGTGATTAGGTGTGGCGTGGGATAGCGGCGCATTGGGAGTTTGTTCACCATAAAATTCCTCAAAGTCAGGAGAAACAGGAAGAGCGGGAATCCTGCTACGCGGGCGCTGGGGCTCACCAGGCTGGTCGTCTCAAATGTTTGAAGACAAAGTGCCACCGGGCTTCCCCGACATCAATACTGATTCTACACAGACTTCTCTTCCGCTTTTAAACTCTTAACAACCAACCCCCTACTCCAGTCACACACACAAACACACACACACACACACACACACACACACACACACACACACACACACACACACACACACACACACACACACACACACACACTTCTGGTGTTCCTAGCCCAAGAGCAATGTGTCTTAACTTTGATTTAATAATGCCTGCAACTAATATGGTACTGTATCGGCTCATGTTAACTTAACAATGTTTTGCATTGTGCATGCGTGTGTGTGCACATATGGATATGTGCTAGTTTTGTCCCCCTCAATATCTGAAACACACTGGCATTATGACTGCACTTGGTAAAATACAGTATAATACTACGACAGACAGAAAAAGTAACTTTGTTGAATTAAAAAAAATCCCAGTTAGGTATTTACTCTCTCTCTATCTCTATCTGTCTCTGTCTCAGTCTCTCTCTCTGTCTGTCTGTTTGTGTGTCTCTCTCTCTCTCTCTCTCTCTCTCTCTCTCTCTCTCTCTCTCTCTCTCTCTCTCTCTCTCTCTCTCTCTCTCTCTCTCTCTCTCTCTCTCTCTCTCTCTCTCTCTCTCTCTCTCTCTCTCTCTCTCTCTCTCTCTCTCTCTCTTGTGTCTGTAGTCGACTAATAAGTTTAAAAAAAAAAAACTGAGATGCAAGGACAAATTCAGTGTCTAAACAGTGGCTAGCAGCATCATGTCATAACCAAATGAAAAGCCCAAAACTCTTCAAAATCACTGCAGCTGCAGAACTATTCCCCTGGAAGTGTAAATGAATATCAAACACATTGATTCATCTGTCAAGGGAATTGCTAATCATTTCCTGCCCATTTATATATTTATTTGAATTTTCCGCAGCCACTGTACTAATATTTGAAAGCTAGGCCCTCTAAGGTGTAAATGAAAAGGGGGGGTAAAATCCCTGGAGTCGTGCATTTGAATTTGTATGCATGTATGTGAATGTTTGTGTGTGTGTGTGTGTGTGTGTGTATGCATGTATGTATGTGAATGTTTATGTGTGTGTGTGTGTTTATGCATGTGTGCATGTGTGCGTGTGTGTGTGGTACGTGCATGTGTGCATGCAAACGTGAGTGTGTGTGTGTGTGTGTGTGAAGGGGCTGTGTTTGTGTGTGGAAGAGGTGTCGGCCCAAGGCTATTATTTCCCACATTAATTTTTCCATTTGAAATCGTAGCTCAATGGCCCAGTGAAGGAGAATCAGGGAGGAGAGGAAAACTATGTGAGAGAGGAAGACGGGGAGGAGGAACAAGGGAGGGATGCAACAGCTTTAATGTCCAACAGGGGAGGCAATTTCACTTTCAAAGAGAATCCCCGTAATGTGTGAGACAGAGCCTCCTCTTCTCCCCACCTTTCTCTCTTGTTTAACATCTAACACTCGCCCAAGGGAAAGCCTATTTCCCTCCAATAAGACACTTGTTTCTGCCTGTTCTGGTTATACACCCCAACTGCTACTATTATAACAGATGAGGGCATAGTGGCGTTCTCACACATGCGTCTGTTCTTATGAGATGTCTTTCAATGCCAACCTATTCCATGTATGCCCACCAACCATTGCACCCAGAGGCTTAATAAACGCTGACAAACCAGTTTGTTGCCCGGTTGTCCCAACATCGATATTTCCCTCCATTTCTCCACCACGCCCCTCCCCGTCCTCCCCTCACACAAACACTCATCATCTTCGCCACTCTTTTCTGTTCCTTCACTTTCAATCACTACCACCTTACAAACCCACCTCCCCCGACATCTTTCTTTAGAAAGTGCCAGAGTTTGCTGATCTGTCAATCACATGTTGTGTCCTGTTGTGACGATGGTGGTGATGATGATGATGGTGATGGTGATGGGGAGGGGGGTGCTCCGTGACGGTGGGCTGTAAAACCTCCAACAGCTCGGATCAGATCGGAGCGGCTCGATGATTAACCAGGCAGGTAGTGAGTCAAACTGCTGACAGCAGAAACCCTTGTGACAGCTGATTTGGAAGACAATGGTTCCCGCTCCCTCTACTTAACTTGTCACAGCCGTCAGAGCACCTTCTCCGCTGACCCCCGTGCGGGGAGGAGAAAATGCTTCCCATTTACCGTGTGCCATAGACATTTATGAAGATATTGGCTCACGTGCAAACACACGCACACGAACGTGCACACACATACACACACACACACACACACACACACTGCATGCAGAGAGCAGAGATTCAAGGAGCTCCTCTGCCGGAGATCTACAGGTGATCTACTTCAAACGTAGAGGTCCAGCGTCAACTCGGACCGGCGTCAAAGTCACAGATCAAATATATATAGAGAAAAATAATCAAATTGAACCCTTTTCTAATGTTGTTAATTGGGGATGTCAAGTGCCGCCCACGTCTGATGGACGAAGTGCTGTTGTCTCAGCCAACACCGCTATGACAGTCGACTGACGAAAATACTTCTCCAAAAGCTGGCCTCTACTATTAATTGTCCAACTCCCCAATTATTAACCGCCCCTGCAGTGTGCCATTCACATGCAGCGCCATTTACCTCCCTCCACTTCCTGTGCATTGTTGGCCACTGTGCGTGTGTGTGTCTCTCTCTCCCTTTACAGCAGGGAATGGACGACGCAGGCAAATCTGTCACTCACCCAGCCGCCGGCCCACCAGCCCAGGCTCCAGCAGTACCTTCAGTCCTGCCTGCCTAGACAGCCATCCATACACCTCAGCGCCCCCCCCCCCCCCCCCCCCCCCCCCCATCGTCCCAACACACACACCCCTCCCCACTCCAGCTCAATGAGTAACCAACCTGCAGGTACTGAATCAAACTGCTGACGAGCATGGGGTAGGGTGGGGGGGCTGAGGGATGCGGGGGGTTGGGGTGGGGGGGGGGGGGGGGCGGCTGAGGGATGGGGGGGCTTGAGAATGTGTAGGCGGATGGACAAGGAAGCATGGAGAGATGAGGATGCATGGAAGAGAAAAAAAAACAGCATGGACGTCAACAGCAGCAGTTCACAGCCCACCTCAGTGATGTAACATTTCGTTTTCAAAGGAAAGACTTATTTAGTATTTTTTTTATTCCTGTACCCCTAGCCTTTATCTCTCTCCTTTAAAGATATACTTGTTTTTCTTCCACGGCTCTCCCTCCTTCTCCCTGTGAGTGGCGGTCTTTGATGGGCCGTCTCCCTGTCTCATCTCGTCTTCCTAGACAGACGAGTGCTGTCACTGAAGCCGTCAGTGCCCAGCTAAACATTAACAGTTCCCCTGGCTGCCCTGGGCTGAGGAGGAGGGGTGAGGTGGGGGGTGGTGGGGGGGGGGGGGGGGGGGGGGACCAGAGGAGAGGTGAAAGGGGGATGCCTCTGGACAAAAAAAACGGGATGAAAAGAAGGAGTGATGGCTCTATCGGTATGACAGATTGTTCTTTGTCTCTCTGAACTTGTGTATATGTATGTGTGCCATCAGCAGATTCTTGGCCTGACGTGACGCTTTATTGCCCTGTTTTTCCTTCTCCTCTGAAGAGATGGACCTCTTTGTATTCCCATTGCCCCCTATCCTTCCTGCTGGCGTAACTGACATTCCTTCAAGTATACACGTGTGTTTGGGTGTGTGTGTGTGTGTGTGTGTGAGAGAGAAATAGTGTGTGTGTGTGTGTGTGTGTGTTTGTGTGTGTGTGTATGTGTGTGTGTGTGTGTGAGAGAGAGAGAGTGTGTGTGTGTGTGTGTGTGTGTGTGTGTGTGTGTGTGTGTGTGTGTGTGTGTGTTTTCGCATTTATGCGTGCATTTGTGTGAGTGTGTGTGTGTGTTTGGAGGAGGAGAGGAAGACGGGTGGAGGAGGAGAGGAAGATGGGCGGAGGAGAGGATGATGGGTGGAGGAGAGGAAGACGAGTGGAGGAGGAGAGGAAGACGGGTGGAGGAGGAGAGGAAGATGGGTGGAGGAGGAGAAGAAGACAGGTGGAGGAGGAGAGGAATATGGGTGGAGGAGGAAAGGAAGACAGGTGGAGGAGGAGAGGAATATGGGTGGAGGAGGAGAGGAAGACGGGTGGAGGAGGAGAGGAAGATGGGCGTAGGAGAGGATGATGGGTGGAGGAGAGGAAGACGGGTGGAGGAGGAAGATAGGTGGAGGAGGAGAGGAAGATGGGTGGAGGAGGACAGCACAAGAGAGACGCGGTAAAGCTGTGAAAGTGAGGGTGGAGGGGGGTGGTGGAGTGTGAGAAAATACATATTTCAACTAGAAATGATCCAATTTGGACAAGAGGTGGTACTTTTTGGCATCAGGGATAAAAACATGCCTTTGCTGGGAAATGTTTCATTTTATTCTTTGAAGTGTTTTGCTGTTTGGCCATGGTGTCCCTGACAGTCACTCAAATAATTTTCTTACTTTTACTCTCTCTCTCTCTGTCTCTCTCTCTCTCTCTCTGTCACTCATACACACAGCCGTTACCCCCTCTCTCTTTTGAATTATTAACTCCCCAGCTCATGGGAGTGAATGGGTACTGCTGAGTAGACACAGTGCAGATCCGGCTTCACATTGCACACATTTCGGAAGTCTGTCCATTGGAGGGTATTACATTGCTGGTCACATTCACACCCCACAACCCACACTTACCCCTATCCCCTTCTCTCTCTACCTCTCCCTTTCACTCTCTTACCTTCTCTATACTCATTTCTCTCCCTTGCTCTTTTTCTCTTCTTTTCTGCTATATCTCTCGCTCTCTCTCACTCTCTCTCACACACACACACACACGCACGCACACACACATCTATTTGATTGTGTATCGCTGTCCAGACCGGACCACCAGACTAGCGGTCAGACACATCTCCCAACCATTATTCCTTAACAGTAAAGCTCCAGGTGTCATGCGGTGACCACACCCACTCTCCTTGCCTACGTCTCCCCAGGCGGCCCCTCTCTCCTCTGGCTTCCCCATGCAATGATTAACCCTGGTCCTTATCAATGCTTCTGCCGACTCTGATACATCAGTGGACCCTTGCAGCTGCCATGTAAAGGAAGCGTCAACTCTGCGCTGCCCGTGACAGAGGGAAGCCACTCCATCACTATAGCACTAGTGTGTGTGTGTGTGTGTGTGTGTGTGTGAGTGAGTGTACGCGCACGCATGAACACTCACGCCCCGCTGACACACACACTTACACACACATGCACAGACACACAGACACACAAACACAAGTCCACATATCTTATAAACCTGTCCATTACTTTTTGTGGAAGAATTATTGCAAATTGATATTTACTTAATATTTAATAAGATCGTTATGCATTTCCTCTGTGTTGCAATTTCTGAAGTGAAACTTCAAGAAGTGCTCAAAACAAGTGCTGAAGTTGATTGCAAACAAAATCCCTCAGATAAAAAATGAATTTGTCATCGCTCATCATGGAGAGGGGCTCTACTCCGACAACAAGGGGAAGCCTGGACTTCCTGTAGGTGACAGGAAGCACAATAGCTCAGTGTTCTGCCAGCGAAGCCCTCTCTCACGGCCAGGTTAATGATTCCAAAACCACAGCTGAGCTGGAGGGGCGGGGGGGGGGGTTGATTAGAGGGAGGAGCCATGTGTAGAGAGCTGGCAGGTACACATTTAGGCTTCTATTAGTGCTGCCGTTAGGAATTATGGTGTGTTTTTGTCATTTTAATTGCCTATAATCTGATCTCTCCATAGCCCGCCTATTTGTTAATGAGGCATGAACAAGCTACATGTCACAAATACAGTATTTAGCATGCATCCGACATGATCATTTATACAGCTAAATTGGCCCAGACGTTGATGTGGTTTCTAAATATTGGGACGGCATTAATTTAATAGAAGTCTCTAATTCATGTAATGGCTAATACCGTTACATGAATAAAAATAAATTAACACAACTGTGGGAATCTCAGTGTGAATAAAAAAACAACAACCAGGATGAGAGTAACCGGGACGGAAATGACAAATAATGATATTTATATTGTTAATATTATGCTGATTTAACATTAGGTTCATGCAGGGTTGTTTAACTTGTATGTTTGCAAGACTTTATTTTCTTAAGAAAGAAAGCCATGTCTTCACAGCCTGCCTCTCTCTCTCTCCCTCTCTCTGTCTCTCTGTCTCTCTCCACTACACCTACTGTATATCACCAATGCTACAGTAGCATGTAGCATTGGATGAAGACAGAGAGTTGGTGGTTGTGGTTGTAGGGGGTTGTAATCCCTGTCTTTTGTCTACATACCAGGAGTCGGTTAAAGTATTAACCAACTGCTGCTTAACAATATTGCTGACTGGTGTGTGGAAACAGGCGGGATCAAAGTTATCATGTAGAGGTGAAAGACACCATTCACGCTGGCCCATACAGCCTGTCCACTCCATCTTACCGCCCCATTCAGCAGCAGCTTACCGGGATTCTAGCCGGGAAACCCCCCTTCCTCCCACTCCTCACCTCCTTCATTCTACACCCATCTCTCACCCCAGTCTCCTCCTCCGTTTCCTATTCACAACCTTCAGTCCGTGGAATTCTACTTTGATACCATTTCTCCTCCCGTTGTTGTTGTTCTGTATCCACATCAACCCCCCCCCCCCCCCCCCCCCCCCCCCACCCCCCCCCAGCCCATAAACGCATCATCACTTTCCCCTTCTCCTCTCGTGCACCCTATCCTTCACTTTGCTCTGGGCCCATCCGTCTCTCTATCTGTCACCTGCTGGGGTAATCACATCCACATTTGATAAGGCTGGTTAGGTGGGTCATGAAAAGTTTATGCTTGCGATGCCCGAGTCTCATTTATTATCCCTGCTAATGTAAGGAGTGGGGAAAGACCACCACATTAAGGGATCATTACTCCTCCTTGTAGGTTGTGTGTCCCTAGCTCTCAACGCCAGCTTAGTCTCCTTCTTACTTTATGGCCTGGATGAGGCCAGGAGTCTCTGTATTTAAGTGTTTCTTCAGCCACTAAGAGTTTGAGATGCTTATTGCACAGGAGGTAGTTACCGTTGTCCAAACCACAGAACCATCGGCTTTGGCCTTAATGCCTGTGTCCACTTCCCCTTTCATTTGCACTTTAACAAAAGGAGGCTTTCATCCACGTCTCTCAGTGTAAGATTACGGCTAAACGTTTGTTTACTCCCAGCAGCACATGGTATGGCGTCATCACCCCCACCCTCGAGCTCTAAATGTAGTTGAACGCTCCATTTTAAAATTTCATAGCACTGGAGGGTGCATTAAGAAAGTTGCAACACTGAGTATGATATTATATCACTCTGTGTGCTGTGTTTGCCATCCAGGTGTCGAGCTGTTCCAGTAAGGGGCGGTGTACAGTATCCATACACACAGACTCTCACATGCTAGTGTGGTATTACAAGGCAGTGTGCGAAAAGAAAAGCGTCCCCACCTGCTCCCAGCTGGGGAAGATAATCAGGGCCCCAACTCTCCAGACACTCTTGACTCACCAGAGACAACCCCACCTTGCTCCAATTCTGAAGAATACTACTTCTGAAGAATACTTTAATATGGTAGCTTTTGAAAAAATATGCGTAGAAAAAGTGTGTATTTATGAAATTATTAAAACACATGACGAGTAAGTGCATGTCGTGTGTGTGTGTGTGTGTGTGTGTGTGTGTGTGTGTGTGTGCATGTTTGATACTGTGAGTGGTGGTGGGACGTAAGGTGGGGCAGGGCTGGTGATAGATTGGTCTTAGGAGAACTGTGATGCAGATCTACTCATCAAGATTGATGTTCTGCCATTCTGCTTTAAGTGCAATTAAATTGGCCCCTGTGTTAAAAAGCCCAGCCGATAACATAGCCCAGGCAGGAGATTATGCTACATTTCCCCTGCGCCTTCTACCTACACCCCTCTGCCATACATTCCCCCACGCAAATGTACTTACCTTCTTCAAGTGCTATTGGCTGGTTGTGTGCGTGTGTGTATGTGTGGTTTTCCAACATCCTGACCCTGTTCATTCACTGTAATTTACAACTTAATGCACGGATTGTGTTTTCCACATACGGTCCACAGAAAAGCCTTTAAATCAATGTACATTTAAAGTTTTGCAATCATGAAAGCCCCAGAATTGATCAGTCTCACATTAGTGAGATGTTTGGGTGTTGTAATGTGTGATAATGCTCGATTATTACAAGGAAGAAGAGAGATTCATGGAGAACTACTGGATGACGTTCACCCAATACCTTCCCTGGACAAGGATGCGTACAATCACAACTACAAATATGACACAAATGAAACTACGAACAGCGCAATGGATGGATGGGCGAGAACAACCTTTAATTCGTCCACAATGCACGAGGAAGTCCCTCGCAATTATAGAGAGATCACACAGATCATGCGCCTGATTCTCCGCTAAATGGAAATATTTGCAATAATTCAAATTGAACGTCGATCACAAACCAATCCATCTCTCTCTCTGTCTGGGTTTTGCCCCCCCGGCCGTGCCCACCTCTGCCAGTGTCAAGTTGTTAACCCCGTGTCAACAGAGGCACAGGGCGTATTTGGGCCCGTTTGATGGATTGGTCTTGGTGGACTTGTCCCCTCGTAAACACATTCTCAGAGTCAACTGAGAGAGAGGGAGAAAGGGAGCCAGAGGGGGAGAGAGAGAGCGGTCCAGCGCGTGTTGAGGCAAACCCTCTCCGCCTACACACACACACACACACACACACACACATGTATACACACATGTGTGCCCGTCCTCCGTCAGGGTCCCATCCCCCTCTCTGTCCTGTCCCCCATGTCTTCACGCCCAGACACAGATGGCTGCGGCTGACCCCCCTGTCACAGAGGCAAGATGAACAGATTCACTTTTTTCCTCTTTTTTTCCCCTCTCCTTGCAAAATGGTGAGTTTGACCCGTGTCCATCACACGATTACGTTCCCTTGTAAGACCGTGACACCGTGTTTCCTTAACCAACAGATAGAAATTACCTTGGCTAACCGACCCCCCCCCCCCCCCCCCCCCCCCCCACCCCGAGGGAAAAACGGAAACAAGGATGAGGGAGGGCAATTACAAATCAGCGTTATATTTCTTTCTTCCGTCATATCGTATGATCATGAGGGAAACAGATGAGCACTTAGGCAGTCGAAGGCAATTCCCTGTGTTTTGATTTGGGTCTCTGATTGTCTCTGACTCTTAAGGAACTCGCTTATTGTACTTATTGTTGTCGTCATCAATTAAATAATAATTTGAAAGCTGGATTATCTACTCTAATGTGTAGTGAAACCACAAAGCACTGGCACATATCATAAAGAGATAAGTGCACCAGCTTATTAAGTTTGCACGTTCAAGGAACACAAAATGGCTGCAATAAAAAGGTTTACGGAATAAGAAAAAAGACGTTCGGCAAAGTATCTCTACAAAAGTTGACAAAAACGACCGAGTGAAGGTACAGGCCTACAGTGTGCCGAATATTCACACGTCATACATCGCTGTGTATTGTTTATTTATTCACCCCCCACAAAATCCCCAAGCCATTTCAAAGCCATTCCGGTTGATGTATCACTTTCTTACGGTCGAAGACAGGTGACGCCGAGTCGGCGTCACCCTATAAGAAGACACCGTGGAAGCGAGCACATGGCCGCGATCGGAGGGCCCGCCTCAGCACATGACTGATCGCTCATCAATAGCACGGACTCCTCCGGCGCCATTACTCATGTGAACCGCGGGCTGTCAGTCTACACAGCTGCTCACCGTCTCCCTCATACGGTCCTCATTTCTCTCCAACGCTTTGATTTCCCCCCAGCACCCCTGATCTTTTGTTATCTCTTGGCCAATAAGGGGTCCAAGAGAAGAAAGGGGGGCAGGGGTGACTTTCTGATAGCAGTTTATGAGGACCGGCGGCTTCTGCCATGGGTGGAATAGACCATCAGGTTATAAAAAAAGGAAAAGTTGTGTTATACCATGTGTTCTCCTTTTTTGTGTTTGCCGTGGGGCAAGGGGGTGCGTTAGGGGTGGTGGTGGGGGGGGTTATCATATTGTGTTCTGTTGTCCACTTTGGCTCTGAGGGTCAGATTAACAAGGAGCCCCGGTCCTTCTTAGCTGCGGTCCCAACACAGGACACAATGACAGGGGCGATCCATCACTGCTGTCCCTAACAGGGAGTGGTGGTGGATGGGGGTGGATGTTGTGTGTGTGTGTGTGTGTGTGGGGGGGGGGGGGGGGGGGGGGGGGTCTACGGGGCTGGGCCTGGCAGGCTGATGGAAAGTTGGGAGAACAGGATGGGGCTGGTTAAACTTTAACCAGCTTCCTTCCTACACACCGAGGACCACATTCAGCCGGCCATTCTTTGAGGTGGGGGATTCCGATGTTTCGTCAAGCCCAGCTCCGTGACCCACCGCCTACTCGGACCCCCTCTGTCGCCCACTCAGGGCCCAGCACCCACCTGCTCCCATACGGAGCCATGCAGCGGAGCAGCGAGTCCGTGGCTTGTAGCGTGGGAAGAAAATGACTCCGTCTGTACAACAACGAAAAAAGCATGTGGCTGTATTCACCTCACCACCCCCCTCACCCCCCCCTTGCACGTGCCACTCAGCCCAATGATATACTAACCATGAGTCCATATTCCAAACACCCTGTTGTCCTACCACTACTATTTGTCCACCACACTATGAATAGCCAGTGTCAACACATTTTCATGGTGGATCAATAGCAACAGCCTTCTTTGTTATTATAGCAGAGCTGGCCCTGGGGCGCCCCATGGTTATGGCATGAAAAACGATGGCTGGCCTTTTGATAGTCATTTAATACACAGTTGCACACTTTGATGGAATTTGGCAAAAGCCTTTCCCCGGCGAGTTAACAATGTGTATTGAAAATCATATTTCCATGGTGGGCTACTCAATCTTCACCCCACGATCCAGTGAAAAACTGCAGTGACAAATGGAATGTGAGCACACTCTGGGTGGCTGTGGGTCGCATCAGGAACAGCTCAGGTTGAAGGTGTTAACCCAATGTGTTCCTGTTCACTGGTCCAATCATCTCCATTGATTGGCTGGGTGATTGAGAGGCCCCTACCTCCTTCCTTTACGATGCCTTTACGAACAACCAGAGGCCCAGGCTGAAGCCAGTAGATATATACAGTAGACGATGAAAAAGAAATATAAAAAACATACATGTGCAAAATTTATTTTTACAGCTTGTACAAAAGCGGCAAATAGAAGACTTATAGTTGCACTAACTATTTTGTAGGCACATTGATACAAAATACTTAGTTCAGATACAAGTCATTAAGGAGATTCATGACCTGCTCTATAAGGCCTACAGGTAGGCTGTGGACATTGGGGATTCAATCCAGAACCTTTCAGCTGAGGGTCCAACGCCCTGGCCACTACACTCTACACACTTTCCCTACTTCTAGGTTGTTCAGGCTTCGTCCAGGCCTCACATTCGCGTCTGATATCCATAGGAGCGCGAGCCAGGTGATTTGACAGCCTGACTTGATGTGACGGGAGTGGTAATTTGACTGTCCACTCACATTTAATAATGCATTCATTTTATGCCCATTTAACACGGGGGAAGTGAGTCTGAGTGTGACTTGGTGGGGGGAGGGGGATGGGAAGGGTGCGTGTGGATTAAGTAGAGGAACGGAAGGCCTAAGTCGAGTAGGGCCGCAATAAGGAAATACGGTAAGAAAATACAGTCTGGGTAAGGTGAAGGGAAAGTGGTGCGTTGGAGGGGGTGGGGGTGGTGGAAGGGGGCTTGGGAGCTGTCCGTTCGTACAAACCTAAGAATCTGTCATGTGTCGGGTCGCGTTTCCCGGAGTGGAGCTGAGGTGGCTCTGACAGCTGGGACTTTCTCTCCCCTTCATCCGTGCTGCAAATGACATTAGAGAAATTGTGTTTGTTGTGTTGCCGTTACTAGGGGCTCCTGGGAAACCAGAAGGGTAACAGGGGTCAGGTTAAGAGAGACGGGGAGCAAGAGAGAGAGAGAGGGAGAGGGAGGGGGGGAAGGAGAGACAGAGGTAGAGGGAGAGAAAGAGATGTGTAACGAGTAAAGGTTTATCAAAGAAAGACTACAATGAAGACACTGATTCAAATGAATAAAGCCGGTCTTCTGCGTTAGGTAAAAAACATGTGCTGACCAGAAAAACCCATTAAAATGTACGAAACCATCAATGATACTAGGGAAGGTACCATGTCTTACCATAAATGAAGATTGTATTGCATGCAACAATAACAGGACCTCGCTGGCATCAACACAAAGCTGCTCTAGCGTTTGGATGTGGAGGGATTACCGTGTTACCAAGACTTCTACAGCCTCTTAAGGGTACGCTCAGAGTACTGAATATTTCAGCACTGGAAATGAACTGCTCTCTCTGGGGGGCAATCCCAGGCATGATTGCCCCAGTCTGGTGTTTATAGCCTGGATAGGTATTGGTCGACATGTGCCTGATCATAGCCCTCCACCCCTCAGACAGGTGTAGTAGCACTACCTTTTGCTAACTAGGGCCGTGGGAGCAGTCGGGCCGAAGCATCCCCATAAAGAACAATTACAAGCTCCAAGGCGGCAGGATTTGGTGTCCTTATATGTATGTGATTTCCCCCCCCTTTTACGGCTGCCTTCCAATCAATCTTTAATGAGCCATTGAATATTAACTGGATTTGTCTGAGTTGAGTGTTAATTCCCATGAGTGCAAGCAAAGGGGTCCAAGGTTTAGAAGAGAGTCGCAGGCGAGAGTTATCAGGGATGGGGTTACAGGGCTTGGGGGGGAAGGGGGTCTTCACATGCGGTTAATATGCAAAAACTGGTTTGAGTCAATTACAATTACAATCATTCACCGTGGGGGGACATCCCGGGTGATTGTGTTTCGAGCACCCCAACAGTCGCTGCATTACAATGGAGCAAACAACCAAGTATAGGTAAAGAATGCTAAAAGAGGAACACATACAACACAAATACGTAGAAGGCTCGTGATATATAGATGGATCGGGAGCATTCTGTGCAAACCTACCAAATGAAGTGTGGGTTTTATTATTTCAAGGCTACAAGAGCACCAATAGACCCACACGCCTGGAGGGCATCACGGACCCAGAAAGTAGTGGAAAACGGGACTAAGCCCTCTGGAACTCTGACCCCCTGTCGGGCCGGCTCTTTGTCACCAGCGTGCTTGCTACTGATTAATGGACGTAGGCCTGTGATCAGAAGGTTTGGACGTGGCTGCTGCTCTGATCTCTCTCTGGGTCAGAGATGGATGGGGCAGAGTGAGACGGATCAGACCTGGGTGCTGACCCCTGCGGAGGGGCCTGCGGGGCTGAGGAGGAGGCTGCGGGGCCTGGTATAATGGGACCGTTCTTACACCTTTTAAAGGAGAACATGTTTATGGCTACTTAGAGGAAATTGATTTGATTGTGCCAGGAACGTGTGTGAACTCCCATGGCACTTTTATGGACTATTTGTCTCGGGAGTCACAGCTGGAGAAATTTATGCCCACGTTGTGGGGTTTAGGAGAGTGAGTGTTTGGCTCTGTGTGTTTGTGTGTTTAAGTGAGTAAATATTAAGGTGTGTGCGGGTGTGTGAGTGTGTGTGTGTGAGTATGGGAGATAGAGTGTGTGTTTGTGTGTGAGAGAGCCTTTGTGTATGTGTGCGTGTGTGTGTGCATACGTAGGTGTGCATGTTGGTTGTGCATGTGTATGTGTGTGTTTGTGTGTATGTGTGTGTGTGTGTGTGTGTGTATGTAGGTATGTGTGTGTATGTATATGTGTGTGTAAGTGTATGCGTGTGCTTGTACGTGTGCGTGTGTGTGTATGTGTGTGCGTATGCGTGTGTGCGTGTGTGTCAAGGCAGGTCTTGTGATTAGTAATGCACAGAAGGTGCTCTTTAACTGGATGTCAATCACTATGTATTGGCTCTAATGACTGGAGACACATTAGCCTATAGACTCAGTGCATGATGGAGGATATAAAACAAGATTTGTTAGTACGCAATTCTGAGAATTGATGTCAATAGGCGGAAACTTTCCACTGCTCATGTTTTCCTGCCCATTTATCTCAGATCTCTGAAAAGACAAAAACTCAAACATGAATTTCCACTTAACGTAATTTCGAAGGGCCAATCTAATTTGTTTCAAGCAGGGTCTTTTTTGGGGGTTTGGGACATTTGTCCGAGTGGCACTTACATCATAATCATAGAGATGAAGAGACTTTCAAACCCTTTTTGACAAATTATTTGTATTTAAAACAATGGAATGATACAATATTCTAGCCTCGTGAGACCATTTGGATATTCGCGTTTGGGTTTCACAATTAGTATCAGTCTGACCTTGGCTGGGCAGAAATTGATGAACAACTCCAGCCAATCACAGCTCGTGCTCTCTTCGCTCTTGCCAAATCTGCCTTTAAGTAAAACAAAAAACGTTCTAATCTGAGTAAAACCTCCACAGTTTTGATTGCTACACTCCTCGGACGCCGCCATTGGTTTTTTCATTCGACAGACTGCGGTGCTCCTTACCCCGACGGCTGATTGGTCCTAGCATCTTTTTAATTTTGGAAAAAGCTTTCAACGGGATCGAGTCCAGACCGATGAGCAGGGATGAAACAGGATGTGAACTCAGAGATCAGGATGGTCTCACCAGGCTAACAATATTCAGTCTGCTGTTGGACATGTAGTCATGATGCTCGCAAACTAAACGACACCCCAGAATGTATGGGTTTAAACAATGTCAAACCAAAGTCAAGGCCTGTTTGAGGAAGACGGAAGAGGATGGGGGGGCGGGGGGGGTGAAAGGGTGAGACAGAAACCACCAAGGTGAAGGCACGCTTCATCTGTGTCAGAGAAGGATGGTGAACGACAATGAAATAAGCAGAGAGAGGAGCAACCGGACACGACACTCCGTCTCCTGTACCGTTTGATTCATGCAAATTGAGGAGGCCCGATCGATCGGTAATTGATTTACTTTGATACATGTATTCTCACCCATAGTAGCTCTACAGAACAAATCCAATCATTCTCTCTATCCTTTTTTTCTTCTCTCTCTCTCTCTCTCTCTCTCTGGACAACCGTCCATCCGTCTCGTTGGGTGTGTGCATGTGTGGAAATGTGACTGGAGCATTGGTGCTGTTAAGTGTGTGTGTGTGTGTGTGTGACCCCACCCCACACCACACCTATTCCTGGCATGTTCATATCAAAGAGCAGAAGAAAATCAGGAGGATTGCCATGGATTGAAAATGAGATGGAGAAAGAGGGAAGCTCTCAGAGAGATAAAGAGAGGTAGCTATATAATGGAACAGTTTAACAGGCAGTCTAACAAAGTGGGATGACTGATAGAGTGTGGAGGGGTGGAATTTATGCACACAGGTAAAATGGAAAGTCAGTCAACAAGTCTGTCAGCCACTTTATAATGGATCTGTGTTTGCAATTTATTTAGCTGCAGTATTGATTACATTATCCTGCTGGTAAAAAGGGTTCATCTGGCCTGTGTTTGTAATGATGCTGGTCTGTATACGTTGATATGTGTATGTGTGTGTGTGTGTTTGTGTGTGTTTATGTGAGAATACATATGAAGGTGTATGTGCCTGTGGGTTTTTGTACATGTTTGTGTCTGTGTGTCTGTGTGTTTGTGTACAGTGATGCCTAAATGTATGCAGTGGTGAGAGAGAGAGAGAGAGAGAGAGAGAGAGAGAGAGAGAGAGAGAGAGAGAGAGAGAGTGAGAGAGAAAGAGAGAGAGAGTGAGAGAGGGTTATTTGGCTGTCCCCTGTGGGACAGAGCCCTTGCTTCTCTCTTAGGTAATGGAAGCAATGTGTCCATAATCCCAGTGAATGACTAATAAAGGGAAGTAGCGCCCTGGGCATATTCCTTTAGCACTATAACGGCTGGGTATTAAACTGAGTGCCTGCGTAATACTGTCAAATCACTTGTTTCTCAAACACTTCCCCAACACATGAGCACATGTCTTTATTTATTCAAATGTGTTTACCTGTATCGGCAAAATGACCGTAAAACCCCCCACGTCAGTGCTGATTATTCTTCTCAAAAGCTTTTGATAAAGGTTTGGAATTGTGGGTGATTTAAAAAACTGTTGTTCTTCGATCAAGTGAAGTGAGGCGCTTGCAAAACCTGGGTGGAAACCGAACACTGCTTGAATACTAATCAGCCGTGACACCGTAACCCACAGCCCCTGCACTCGATACCTCTCGTACTCCCTTGAAACGCTCTGTAATGGCCATGTTGCTGTTATACAAGACGCTCATTAGACACTTTAATTGGTTTGCCCGGTGTCGGCTGCCTTGCTGATTGGCCGAGGCCGGGTTAGGGAGTTAGCACTGCGGTTTGTTAGAGCGGAGGGGGTCAGGAGGCGAGGCCGGTTGGTAACCAAATGAAGTCCTGCCGGACCCCCCTGCGGCCTGGGATGAGGAGGGTAATTTGGACTGGTAGTTGTGGCTTTATGAGGTCATGCTGTCCGTGGTAGAGCGGAGCTGAGCTAGTGAGGGTCTGTGAAAGCGCTGGCCAGAAGGGAAAGGGATGGCTCCACGCCTGCTAATTAGGGGACAGTGCCATTTGCAAAGACTCTGAGACTCTCACATGTGTTGAGTTCTGTGGTGATGACGTCACCGACATGGGCGGTTCTGCTCTCTTGTCATGGCGGTGCTAATGTGTCGAGTACCAGAATGACATTGTCATCGCGTGCTAAAATAATTAAAATCATTTCACATATGTGTCAGAAAAACGAAATATCCACTTTATTCGCATATTCAATTTTCACTGCTTCTCTCCTCTGCTTAGTGTATGTGTGTGTGTTTGATATCCACTCCTATTTTCACTATTCATCTTCGATTAAACTATAAAAAAAAAAAAAAGGAGGATTGGAACCCAGGCACGAGGCACTTTGTCCCAGCATGCCTCTGTAATGATGATTGATATGAGCGCATGACATATATTGCCTGGCGTCCCTATTTTGAATGTGCTTCATTGCTAGGCATGGCCAAATGCCGTAAAAGCATTGATTTGCCTGAATTACAACATGGCTTCAGACCTCTTGTCTGTGTGGTATGGTGTGTGTGTGTGTGTGTGTGTGTGTGTGTGTGTGTGTGTGTGTGTGTGTGTGTGTGTGTGCATGTCTTGTACATGCACACAGTGCAGTGTGAGAACGACAGAGAGAGGAGAGAGACAGAGAGATCGTGTGTGTGTGTGAGTGTGCATGGGTGTGGGCTAGATAAAGGATAGATAGAGCGAGGCAGAGGGAGATAGATAGTGTGGCAGAGAGAGAGAGGGGCAGCATGGGAAGATGTGGGAGGCACATCTCACCCCTACATATCATAATGCTCATTTCCTCTCTCCCTTCGCGCCCCCATCATCTCCGTCCCATTGATTTGCCCCATAAAAGGTGTTTAATTCAATCAGGGAGAAAGTGAGTGCCTGTATTCTAGGTCCCTGTCGATAGGCATATAATCAATTAGAGTGGCCTACTCCTTTATATCTTTCATATACTCTCTCTCTCTCTCTCTCTCTCTCTCTCTCTCTCTCAGCCTTGCTCTGTCACCACACAAACACAACACATTTTCCTTTGTCTGTTCACACTCTTCAACGCTCAACACTCGCAATGTCCGCCTGCGTGGATAATCTGATCTTTCCCATAAAGCAATCTCGCTTATTTAAGAGCTTACTTTGAAACTACTACTGCACTGTAGAAGGGAATGAAGCGATGTACCGTTCCCATGAGCGAGGCAACCTCCACCCCCCCTTGCATGTCCCCTTCGAGTGTGTCAGCCTGAGTGAGTGAAGTATCATTCATAACGTTTTTATTACATGTGTATTTCTCGACTATAAGGTTTGTTAAATCTCACAGGCCTGTTCCCATTGATACCACACACAGGGACACACACACACACACACACACACACAAACACTTAACGCCTGCCCACTAGACAATATAGAGAATGAAGAAATAAAAGCCCAGATTCATCAAAATCACAGAAGACTCTATACCACACAGTAAATTAAACAATATTTCATAATCACTCTGACAATGAGACAAGAGACAGCAATTTGGGCTCTGAGCCCCTCCTTAGTGGAGGTCCATGCATTCCCCCACACACACACAGTCACACACACACACAATTACACACAAGAGAGCGAACACGTGTAGACACACAGACACACAATTGCACACGAGAGAGTGGACGTGTGTAGACACACTCTTACACACACACACTTATAATTATCAGTGTGGTCATGCTCTGGGGAGTCCAGACACTCCCTCCGTACCTGCCCAATCAACTGTCCAACAACACACACCCGGCCAGCCTTCATTTATCTTGTCTGCGCGAGTACGCTTCTGCCTGCCTGTGTGTGTGTGTGTGTGTGTGTGTGTGTGTGTGTGTGTGTTGTATCAACCTAATTACCACCACGAAGTCATCCCACACACAGACCTCACCCAGACACTGTGGCGCTGTCCAGGGACACGGGAGGTGGGTAATTAGCCTTCCATTATTACAACACACTTGCACTCTCTCTCTCTCTGCCTCACACACAAACCTGCGCACACAAACACACACACACACACACACATGTGCGTGCACACACGCACATGCAAACACACACACACACACACACACACACACACACACACACAATAACAACAGAAATGCTGTGGGTGTTGGGAGGTGGAACTGGAGGATTGTTTAAGGGGCTGTATGGGTGCAGGAGGAGGTCATCATTAACCAATCATGGTTTATATTGGACTAAAACTAAGGTCCTCTTGACATTTGCCGTCACTATTTTGGCTTCCCCATCCCCTTCGGTCTTTAATATTGGTTTACTCAAAATATAATAACAAGTAATAATATCAAATTAGTATATATATAATTTAGATTTATGTTTTTGTTAAAATTATATTTAGTAGTTTTTCGGGATTTTAATGTATTATTGAGTACTTTTTCTAAATGTTATTCCTGATATGTGTCTTGTTTGTATTATGCATGTACATTCTCTCTTTGTTACATGATTTATTAACAGCTGTAATTTTCATGATAAGTCATATTTGTAGTCATTTTATCACAGGGTTGTAGTTAATATGTCTGTCAAGACTTGATGGAAAAAGAGACCGGTGACCATAAGCTATTTATCATCATTGACCAAGTAGGCCTGTGTGTGGATGAACAGCTTCACCCCCCACTGCCTGCCCACCCATTTTCCCAATTCTGCCATTATTTAAACCAAGTGGGAGGGGACGCATTACTGGGAATAGTGAGACGGTTTGCGGTGAGACATCACAGCTGTGTTGGAGGTGCGCAGAATTTCATAACACCAATCTGGCCCGAAAACTCTATCCCACCTCTGTCCCAGCTGCTGGCTGGAGGTGTGTAATTGTGTCAGAACCCCTTATTTCCCTCCAAGAGTGCCCCCCTAAAGGAGTTACACCCCCCCCCCCCCACCCCCTCCGCCGCCCCCACCCCACATGGTCTTGGGCGTCATCATTTTCTAGAAACCATCCATCTTCGCCCTGCGATTAATTCTCTTCATTTCCGAGCACCGGCCATA